>JAQIXV010000029.1:0-167588 GCA_034700625.1 Tectocepheus velatus | reverse complement strand
CAAACTCAAGAGTTTATATGGGTTTCAGATCCATAGGCTTTGCCAGGGGAAAGGGTTTCATTGGTTTTAGTTGTATATCTCAATCCAATCAAAAGATTGTATTTTGCATAATTGTGTTTATGCTATAATTAATTTGTTTATGTTATAACAAATTTGTTTATGCTAAAACCGGATTTAATCTATTGTTTTAACTTAATGTAAACAGATTTTATGTATCATTTAGATATCAGAATCAGAGTTCAAGTTTAATGTTTATTTTAATTATGAATTTGTTTATTTTAGATTGCTGATGATTAGGATAAGTTAAATTAGATTTTTATCTGTTATATCAGTTTTCTGATTGTTCTATTTGTTTGTATCAATCTTCGAGATTAACTATAAACATTTGATGTTTCTTGTATTTTTGATCAAGATAATTTTTGCAAACAAATAGATAAAAGTTTTAGGGAATTTATTTTTAAAACTATGGTCATTTGATTTTCTTGTATTTTTGATCAAGGTAAAAATAAAAGGTGTTCATCTTATCTTAATTAATTATTGAATTGATTTTGAGTTTAAATAAATTATTTTTATATTTGAATTGATATAGTTAAAATGATTTAGTTCTCGTTTAACTGTTTGACAAATGTCTGAATATTTCAAGGATTGAAAAGTGTTTTGATTTCAAGTTTAAATTATTTCAAGGTAATACATTTTTACTGAATAGTGTTATCGCGGGACTGTTTATAGTGTTCGCTGAATGCTTGTTGAATTGTATTCATTATTATCAATTTTTCTGGACAATTGAACTTTTATGCAAACATGAGTTTTTAAATTGTATTCGAATTTGTTCAAGCTTGTTAAATGTAAAATTCAATTCATTATAACCATGATTCTCTTAGTTCAATGTTCTACCTTTCGATGGGGTTAACATCACTATCACTTATAGATTTTCGCGAATACTTGTTGTCAATTATTTTACTGATTTTCTAGGAAAGTTAATGTTGTTATCTTGTTAATCTAATACAATTCAATTTACCAGTACATTTTATATCTTGGTAGTTAATTTTTATTTTTATCAATGATCCTGGTGATCAATGATTTAATTTTAATTGAGTTTTGCGTAGTTTGATTGTAATTGGAGTTAAACTAAAAATTTGCTATAATTTAGATTTTATTCACCTTGAACATTGTTCTCCTAATTAAAGTTATTTTAGCTTGATTAATTCATTGTTATCTTGGTTAACTGTGTAATTAACTTTGGGTATCATGCTCATTATTTATTCATTACCCAATCAAGCTTAATGGGCGAGGAGCATTTTATCGGGGATTATTTAATAGCTAGATACTATTTATTATGTAAATATAATTTAGAAACATTATCAATTTATTATTTGAACTTGCTGTAAATGTCAAAAGATTTAAGATTTCAATTTAAAGCAAACATTGCTTGATCAAATAATTATCTCGAGGGGAAGGTATGAGATGGCGGTCCCCTTAGAAAGCGATAGATTTTCAGTTTTAATCAAACATTTATTTCTTGTGTTTGTTTTGATTGCCATTTGGTTTGTGTCCTGAGTTTTATTTGTCACAAAAATCTGTTGACTATAAACCAGGAAATCTTAGCCTAAAAAACAGGAAAATGTCCATTCTTAAAAATACACCGACTGCAACACATTTAAAAGGTAAACTAAACATGGTACTTTCAAAATTAATTTATCATTATCAAACTGACATCATTTTGGCCTAGTTTGCATCATTTAAATAACCTCTAGTTGATGTGCTTGCTCATTTTATTACAATTGTTGTTATTGTGTGTATGCGTATAGGTGTAGGAGTCGGTAGGGATTACATACTTTCAATTTTATAGACTCAATTTAACATGCGATTTCACTGATGCTTTCAAAAAGGTAACTTCTCTAAATGGAGGATAAAATAAAATTATCATTTTGAATTTATTGAACCATTTACCTTGATTGTTTTTAATTTAAAACTCGAGCAGTTGTTTTGCGTTGTTTTACGTCTCAGGAAAACTGTTTTATCAATGGCTTATTTAAGATAAGTTTTATCTTGTTTATTTAAAAAAAAATGATAATAGTTTCTAAGGGGTTATAACAATACTTCACTCACGTAAAGGACTATTGGAGCCATAGATTTGATGATAACTTCGGGTATTTAGTCTACGAACAGATGATTGAGAATCCAAGAGAGGCTGTCCTTAAAATGGAACAGGAATTCATTGAGAGGTTGACATCAAATCGTCAATTGGTTCCATGAAATCATAATTGAAAATTGAGGTTCAATTTTACATGAGAAAGGGTAAAGTCGGGGACTGGAGGGACAGCTTCGACAAAGAGGAAATCATCATTTGATAGACGATAGGATCGCAACTGAGTTCGAGGGCATAGGACTGGACACGTTGTGTACAAATCATATCAAATGAATTATTGAATAAAAATTTTAATTTGTATTTAAAACTAATGTCTTATCATTGTTTCAATTTAATAGTATTATAACAAATGATAAGGTTTTTAGAGGAAACTCAAAGTGAATTCATTTTTCACTCAAATTATTTGTCTGTCTCTGGGGATAGTCTGTGCCCAAGGAGTGGGTAATTATGATTATAAGACAGTACTCCACGATTCGCTCCTCTTCTATGAGGCCAGAGATCTGGTAAATTACCCGCAGATAACAGAATTGCCTGGAGAGGGGACTCTATGCTCGAAGACGGCAAAGATGTTGGACACGACCTGACGAGAGGTAACTTCGACGGCTTCTATTGTTTAAATACAAGTCATACTCAGTTTGATTGGCTGCGTAAGAGTGGCGCCACTCTTCAGTCAGACTCAGGCCCTATAGAAGACTTTACTTATGAGAGAAGTCAGAAGTGGATAAACATTTCAATTAATTCAGTAAACAATTGACGGGAAGACCCCTACAGTTCGGTTGGGACGACAAAACTGCTGGCGTTTAGACATTTATAGCTGAAATCAGTGGAGAAGAGAAATACAAGAAATTTTATTAAAAGCCTACGTTGTTTACAAACATGTCCAGCCTGGACAAATTATATTTAATCAGTTTAAAATAAAAATCTATTGAAGTAAATCAAATTATTAAATGAAGAAATATTCAAAAGATATCTTTTATCAAATAATTGACCTTATTTTGTGACTTTTGATCTTTAAAATCAAATTTGAATATCGCTCACTTTTCAATGAGTTGTTTGTTTACAATGTTTTTCAATGGGATTTTAAGATTTTTAGGGAGTTTAAAAACCAAGTAATTATTTTAAAATGGCGCAGTTTAGTTAACATCTATTCAACTTTTTATATTGACCAATAATATATATTAAAAGTCATAAAAGACGAAAATTGAAAATACTATAGTTTTAATTTAATTAACATTTATTTATTGAAACTGTCCAACCTGGACATGACCTGGACATGTCAGTAAACGAAGTGTTAAAACAATACATAAAAAGACAATTTATCGGAAGAATTAAAACAAAACAATAATTCATTTGAAGTAAGACTTTAATAAGACGCAGACGCTTGCTTCCTCATTGCATACGAAAAGAGGGCAGCAATGGGGTTTCACGTCAGGGACGCAAGGATGACCGGGGCCAAGACAACGTTGAGCCAATTGCCCATCTATGAACGCCATGGTTATCAAAACCGCGACCATAACCAAAGTTAGAAGAAAGTTCATCTAATTTGAGTGAAGAAAAAATTAATTAGTTATCGAATGAAGTTTTTAAATGAAGTCTTACTTTTACTTTCGTTAAGTGATTTGTTTGCCAATCAATAGTCAAATGATATGAAAATCATTTCTAATTGCGGTTTATATACCTTAAGTCCTAAGTACTTAAGTTCTAAACTTAAGTTAAAAATATTTTTATTACAGGTATTTGGTGGGATGGTATTAAACGGTTCAGTACCTATTCGCCGAATACCATTTCGCCGAATCCCTTTTCGCCGAATACCGATTCGCCGAATCCCTATTCGCCGAATACTTATTTGGCCGAATCCTATTTCGCCGAAAACACAATATATGATAATAGTCCTAAAAGGTTCTAAAAGGAGAAAATATTGTCCAACTTGACTCATTCCAATTCAATCTAGTTACCCAATCTAACCAAACCATACATAACTAAACCAAACCTATCCAAACCCAACCTAACCAAACCTAAACCAAACCTAAACCCAAACCAAACCAAACTAACCTAATTTGAATGAATAATATAAGGAAGAGCTATGAATGAGTTGGTCCTTTTTATCTATTATGAATTTTCTGCGAAACGGGTCATCCCTAGTTTTATAATAAGATAAGCTTCTTATTAATTCGGCGAAACGGGATATCAAAATTTTTCGGCAAATCGGTACAAATTTTTTCGGCGAATCGATATTCGGCGAATCGGGATTCGGCGAATAGGTACGATACCAGACCAAGTTCTGACATAAAACGGCTTAAAGCTATTTGTGCTAATTTACATACTTTTGCGACAGAAACCAATACCAAAGCTTTCAGTGTTTTTATGTTTATTGAAACAAATGAACAAATATTTTATGGTTTTAATAACTTATTAATGTTTGCAAATTGGAAGGGCATATTGCATGTGGAACATAATCTCAATTCAACAAGCTTTCATTTGATTATTATTATTACAAAACTTATTGATTCCCTTTTTAATTAATTGCACCCCAGGTATAGACGAGTGCAATGTCGCAGATTTGATGGATTGGAAGATATGTGATGAAGAGGCCGGTTGTTTCGATACCGATAATGGCTTTCAATGTATTTGTGAAGATTTAAAGCCAGTCGATCCAAATACTAAATCTTGTGATCATAGAAACGGTTTGTCCTTTCAATAGCTCCACTAATTCTAAATATAAAGTAAATCATATGATATCAAAGGTTTTGCTTTAATTTTCAAAATATAAACTAATCTCCGATTTAAGTAATACTAAAACATTTTTAGAGGATTTCACTTAAAGAATATAATATTTGTTCAAAAAATCGATCCATTCTCAAGAAATGCTTCAACTTTTAAAAGTACATCTAATCCACACTCTTGCACACGTGCAACACAATTAAGAATCAACTGAATTGCTTACAAACATTTTTATTTGACGAAAATTCAAACCCAAAGCAAAAAAACTTAATTTCAAGGGAATTGAACTTAACTTATGTTTAAATTCGGCCGCTTTTCAACATTTTTTTTGTTTGTTTTGAATTTCGGGAATCATTTAAAAGTTTAATTTGAAAGGAATTCTCGCTATAATTTCGAGAACTACGTATATTTTATACAAATAATAATTGAAGATATAATAGACATAAAATTTTTCAAATCAATGATTGTCTGATAAAAAGTTATCAGTTATCAAAAAGACATACAAATAATGATTTCTTCAGAGATTTTTCAAAATATTCATCAAATGTTTGTGGAAAGCCTTCTTCGAATTTGTTCTTTATATAACACTTTCTTTGTTTACAATAAATGATTTTCCTTTCTTATTGTCGTCGGGACTGAACACAAGTCTTGCATCGATTGAACGGATCACTGGTTGACTGATTAACGATCCGCTCCTCAGAAAAGAAATAAATTTCTTCCGAAATCTTTCTTTCATTTATTATTCGATATATTGTTATACAGTTTTGCCGCACATTAATACACAGCTTGTGATGACTTTATTTCTATATTCTTAATCTATTCACATTCAGATACACTCAATGATTAATCAAGACAAAGTTGACCAAGTTTGAAAACATGTGGATTTTTTTGATCGATTATTGTTACAATTTTCAGTTTATTCTAAAATATTTTAAGATTCTGACGAATTTTTTTCATTGAATTTTATTAATAAATTTGAATTAAATTTAATATGTTTGAGAAGTATTAGCTAAATTTACAAGAACAGTTTCAAAGTTTGACCTCTTTCTGATTCTGATTGAATAATTCTGATTCTGTTACCCTAACAGTTTGTTACCCTTTTGAGAGACAATACGGTCAGAAATTTAATCTAAATTAAACGATTCCTTCGAAAACATTGTTTTATTCGAAGAAATAAAAACTTTTATTAAGATTTATATGTTTTTGCTTTGTTTCGAATCATTTGATTTTTAGGGGAAAGTCATCAAAAATTTTTCATAAATTTTTGAATTTGAAAAACATATTTTGCTTAACGTTTTGTGAAAACGCAAATATTGTGTTGACTGAAGCATTCAAAATGATTATTCTGTGCTTTCAATATAAGAAGTCATGAGATGTTGAAATATTTCCTTTTCATCACTTGAAGATGCTTACAATGATTCAAATATGTCATATTGGCGTCACCAAGCTCAAGCATACAAAATCTACTATAATGTGACCAAAATAATCTGTTTATTTAACAAATATATAATAAATATATTGATATAAATATCAATAAATACTGAATTCAAATATTATTTTAATGATTGATTGAGTGAAGAATTTGTCGAAATATTTATTTACTGAAAGTTAATATAAATCTATGTATTGAAGAGATTTTCGATCGAAAAGAGTTTCCAAATGTCAGGAGTTTTCAAAACAATTTTATTAATTTTTTTTCATTTTTTGTATTTACATTAATAGTGACTAAACTGCAAACACAGGAAGACTTCAATCCTGAGTCAACGTTCGCTACATTTGAGGCAAACCAACTCTTGAAGATGTTTTCGTCTGGAAATAATGCGGTGAGCGCTCAGTCCTCTCATCCCAAAGATCATAAACAATAAAAGAAATGATTCACAAAAACATTAAGAATTAACAAGCCCCTGTACATTTTGAAAGCTGTAATTTGAAACTATATTAGCAATCAACATTGTAACAACCAGAAAAGATGTTTTGCATGAACTTTTTGGAGATGATAACGACATCAATATACCAAAGTTTTTCAATATTGAGAGTAGGGTTTGGATTGTAATGAAATTTTTACGATATAAAAGTCGACAGCTTTCCGATATCACGTCAACACTGACTATAATATTGACTGTAAATTAAGAGGAATTGAATCTAGACTCTAGAGATTCAAATATAGTTTGACGACTATTTTCTCTTTCTTTTTCTACAATTTATCAAAAGGAATGACATATCTATCGAAATAAGGGAGGGATTCAACTTATCTGACAATTGATTTATATTAAAACTAATGATTAATAAAAGATTTTGTTTTTTTCCAAAGAGTTCAACGAATATATTGTTTTTTGACAATTTGAAGAATAATTCAAATAATATGATAATAAAGGAGTCGAATAATAATGGAAATAGAAATCAATTACCAAATCTGACGAACTTTAATACTTTGGCCTCACATTTAATAATCACTTCAATTGTTGTTTTACTATTAATTTTGACAATCGTTTTGATTGCAATCTTTTTCTACAAAAAGTCCAAAAATAACAAAAAGCGTGAATCGAATCGAATAGAAATGAGCGAAACATTGAGTAAATGTATGCAACACTATGTCACTAATCCTAACTATTATTCCAGGTATTAATTCAATCACTTTTGTTCTACATTTGATTTGAAAATTTTCTAATAGACAATGAATAAGTCATTCAATATAATGTACCATGCTTCATTTAGTTGATATTGAATTTCTTGAACTTTTTAAAACTTAGTTCACCGGATGGACCTATTTTCAAATTCATCAAGGACATTGAAATATCAGAGAATGACATTACTTTTGGTGAAGAAATTGGTGAGGGATGCTTTGGAACAGTTTTCAGAGGTATTGTTGTTTCTCTTCCTCTTTAAACAGTTATCTACTAATGAATGGAATGAATGGAAACTAATTAAATAAAAGTCAAATCAATTAAACAAATGTCAGTTTTAAACAAATAAAACTATTTTCCTCTAAAAATTGTCACAAAACTAATCAATTGAAACAAAAACAAAATTTGCATTATTTTTCATTGAAAGGCACTTATAAAGAGTCAGATTCTGCGACAATGGATGTGGCCATCAAAGTCTTAAAAGATAAAAAAGAATCAAAAGAAGACTTTGAGCGCGAAATCGAAATAATATCGGCATTTGATCACAAAAATATCATTAAACTCATTGGAGTCGTAATCAATGACATGAATTCGATACCATTTATGGTCTTCGAGTATATGATGTGCGGAGATTTGGCAGAAGTGCTCAGAACTAAGCAATTGGTTAAAACAATTGAGACAAACGATGAACAAAAGGATTTGTTTCAAATATCGTTCATAACTCATGTAAATCAAAACCAATGTTTTTAATTCGCTTTTTCTCAAAATTCATTTACAATTAGGAACTTCTTATTTGGATCTCCACTCAAATAGCGAGCGGTGAATAGCTTTTCCATATTTTAATAATATTAAAATTAATTATCAAATTATTTCCGAATTTTGATTCCTTCACAAAATTGTTTTTATTTGACTCAAAGGTTGCAAATATTTGGCGGACAACCACTTTGTTCACAGAGATTTGGCCACAAGAAACTGTTTGGTCGGACAGAACTATATCGTTAAGATATCAGATTTTGGAATGGCTCGAGATATCTATACCTGTGATTACTATAAGGTATTTTATAATTCATATCTTATTTCGTAATAATATTAAGTTTGTCCACTTGGGAATTATATCTAACATGTATTAATATTTTAACTTGATTGCAATATAATTGTCCAAGCTATCATATTCAGAGAAACTCCGATTAAACCTTTTCTGAGTTACATAATCCTCAAAATGATTGCCCATGGGCATTTCCTTTCATGAGTTTCATTTTTTTCAATTATTAGTTTTAATGCATTTCATCTTTAGATCCTTTACTTGTTTTGCTTTCATTTGAAATACATATTTAATTAGAAAATGATTTGAAGAATAAATAATAACTTATTTAAAAATAGTATCAAATGAAGATTCTCATTATGTGACTTCGCTTACATAGAGATTCACATTATATAAATTTTTCAACAATCGTAAACTTTATGGTAATTAATTGATAATGGATTAAATAAAAATCAACTCTTACTATCAAATCAAAAGACGACAAAATATTTATTTATTGTAATAATTGAATAAAAGTTCTAATAATTGGATAAATTTGCATAAAAGAGTATAAACATATGACTTATGTCTTAATTTATTTCCATTTATTTCCCAATAATTTTATGAAAACCAGATCTTAACACAAATCTATTCGCTGAATATTTTTTTTAATGAATGATTACAATGAAAACTTTGAACAAGGAAAAGTACTTTCGTTTCTGTCAAAAATATTGAATGTATCATGAATTGACCTGAATGTACCATGGGTATACTTTTTTTTATTATTTATTTGCATTACTTTGAATTCAATATCGTTTATTGAAAGCGATATTCTTATGAAACACATTAATCGATAAAATATATGTTTGAAAATAAAAAACACTCTTTTGTTCTCAAAATTTTGATTTCCTTTTCATGTTTTGTATTTTAATAATAATAACAAAAAATAACATTTTTTCCGAGAAATACAATATTTGAAAGATTTTCTGAGAAATATTTTAAAAATAATATTATTTCAATTTATATTAATTTCAATTTGATACACTGTGTGTAAAATATACTATAGTGTAAAATATAAGTTTTAAATAATTAACTTAAAAAAATATTAAGCAAACAAATAGAAACAAATCCCGAATATTGAAAATTTTGGAGTAGAAGAAATGTTTGATATAAATTATGAATAACATTGAAAAAAGTCACTAAAATATATAATAAATTTTTAGAATAAAATGAAATAAATAAATTTTAGCCGGTTAACACCAAACGATAATTTTAACTATTTTACAAAAGTTGTAATTCTTCAAGTTCTTTACATGCTAGATATAAACACTTGCAAGCTTCAACAAAGCTACAGTAGTTGCAAATTATAAACAAGCTTAAATATTTGTCATTTCTTTAATATCTTTTATTTAATTGAAATGCTTTGAATGTTTTCTAATGAAAAAAAATTGTTCTAGGTTGGAGGCTCTAAACTTTTGCCCGTTCGTTGGATGAGCCCGGTATGTGTTCCCTAATCAAAGGAATATTTTAATTAACACAAAGTTATCTTGTGTTAGGAATACTTATCTTGTTAAATTACATTATTGGTATATTAAATATTCTTGAATCTTAGTTAGTTATCACAAATTTTATATTAATTTTTTTTTTTAATTAATGTTTTAATTAAATCCAAATTCAAACTTCGAATCAAATCCAGAAAAAAACAAGTTTTGGAGATTGAAATACCATGATATTTGATAGATTATTTTATTGCTGAAGACTTTGAACTTTCATTGATTTTATATTTTGTTCAAAAGTTGAGACATTAAATCATAACTTCACTCAATAACAGATCCTTTACACAAAAATTTTCAAAAATCAAATCAAATTTCTTTCATTACTCTCATAAAAGGAAAGTATTCTTTACGGGAAATTCACCCTCGAGTCAGATGTTTGGTGAGTCTAATCATTGTTTCGCTTTTAATCTTTACCGACAATATCTCATGTCTTGGATATTAAAGACAATATTAAAGTCAATTCTTTACAATTCTTTAAGTAATGTCTTTACAATACATTCAAAAGAAGTTCTTTTTAGTGATTTTATGACTAAAAGCTTCTAATTTTAATGGATATTCAGTTCATTTTATCAATTCTCAAAAGATTTAAAAACAAATTTGAAAAATCAGTTTTAATTGTATGGAAGATAAGTTTGTTTTTCAAATAAATTCGTTTCGCATTTCAAAATTTTTAACAAAATTATAGGTCTTTTGGCGTTGTTTTGTGGGAAATATTCACCTTGGCAAAACAACCATATTTTGGTCACAACAATGAAGAGGTAAGGCTTAGAATAAAATCTTTTTCTACATTTTTTATAATATATTTAGGTTTTTAGACATTAATAAAATAGAGATACAATTATCACAATTTGATTTTAATTGAGTTGACAATCGATTTACAGGTCGTTAAACTCATTCTTCAGGGAATTCTTCTGATTCCTCCGGAAGACTGTCCAAAAGTAATCTATGAATTGATGGCCGGCTGTTGGAAAACCGAACCAAATCATAGATTAAATTTCAAAACTATTTTAAACAGATTAATGAAAAGTTGTTCGGAAGACAAACAAAAAATTTTGTTATCAGAAAATGAAATAAGAATTGAAGAGAATCACAATTTCGACAATTATTTGACATCTGATCTGTTGAGCCGTTCCTTTCATCATTCAATTATAGACCATTGATTAGAAACTGAGAAAAAATGGCAAATAATTTCATTTTCCATTTGAACATCAATTTTATCATTCGGTCAATTGTCAACTAAAAACGGTTTAACGATTCAAAGCATTTCATAGAAAATAAAACCAATTCTAATCATTGAATCAACTGTTCATTACTGAAAAACTGCAATATTATTGATATTACATTGTATTTGTTCGTAGAATTATGAGCATGAACAATTTAAGATTTTTACAAGACTAAATAATCATTCCGAGTCCAAGCTCTTAAACCAAATATAATGTGAAGTCATTTGTTATATTCATTAAATTGATCAATTTATAAGAGCTTGGTCAAACGATTCAATATATTAAAAGAAGTTAAATAGCTATTAATTCTTAAAATATTTAGAGTGACCATGATAAGTTGTTAACTCATGGCATTTAATGGCGAGTTCTTTAATTTAATGTCAAAACTTTGAAATAACTTTTGTAATAATCGCATAAATAAAAAGTTTTTAATAATTTTTCTTCATTTCTATTAATTAATTTGAAAATCGATTAAATAAAACTCGAATTTCTTTGATTTGTTTACCGGAAATGAAGAGTTAATAAATGAAATGTATATCATATTGAAAATATTGACCATATTAACCAAATTAACCATACTTAATTATTTGTTAATATTGAAGTTTGATTTGTTCTATACTTCAAATTGATATTCAATGTGAACCTAAAAGTGTAGTCATATAAGGACTGTAAGGACTGTAACGACTCTAACGATTGTAAGGACTGTAAGAACTACTGAATGAAAGCCACTGAAGGTCTGACTATTCGTCAAATGAATGCTTGTCTTAAAGAAAAGTCGGTCTAAAACTTAAAGTCAAGAGAATGGATGTGTTTTGTGGTATAGTATGGAAATGGGTGAATGAAAGGTGAGAATGTGATAGGTTACTTTATTGTATAACCAGTTTTGACCACTCGAGTCAACTCAATCAGAGATAATGGAGTGAAGTTTGTGTGAGAAAAGCATCAAAAGCAGTGAATTACGTTAAAATCCAGTTATCAGTTGAAGTGGTAATCAAAACAAAAGTAGCATAATATTAATAGAAGTAGTGCTACATTAATACTGAATGGCATTATTTTGTTGGGCAGCCATAGTGTGAGACGTGAGCACAGCCTGTGCTTAATCTGTGAAACACTCACTCGACTGTGCGCTCGCAGTACTGCATAGCTATACAGTGTCTACACATTATTATAACTACAATACCAGTCAATACAAAAACCCTTTCCGTTGCATAACATGTAGTGATTTTGTGAATTAACTCTAAATTATGGATAATTTGGATAATTGTGTCGATAATAATGATTCGGACGTAAGGATTGAACAACAATTAAGGATCAAAATCGGTATAAATTGATGACAATATCTTTATTTACTTTATTTTTGTGATACTATTATTTACTATAGTATTACAATTCAATTCATTCCAATAATTAGTCTCTAAATATGAATGAATTTTTTTTTTACTACTATTTAATTGAAAAACTATTTTCAGATAAAAAACGTTTAGACGTTTTGACGTTTAATAAAAATATTATAAAAACAAATTTTTATTAACTTATCGTAAAATAAAAATAAAACTATCGATTTAATCGTATTCACTATTAATTAATAATTTAATTGATTAAAAATTTGAGATTTAAACTTGCAATCTAAGAATATATTAACCTGGTTAAAAAGTAATGCCTCAATCTCAAATCATCAAGCCATAGATAATTAGATCAAAATTAAATGAGTTATTTATTTTAGATTTGTTTTCATTAAAAAAAAACTTTCAAAAGTTTAGATATTATTTCATAAAATAATGTCTCAAAAGTTGTTATTATATTTTTAAATTGATTTTTGAATATTGAATACAATTTAATGAGATTTTAATTGCTTTGACTGAAGGCGAGGCTAAGAACTTAGTCCCCAGAAATGGATCCAACGGTTTGCGAGAGTGCTATTGTGTTATAAGCCTCGATAGGGAACAGATATACCGGACCTGTGCCACAGTCGAGAAGACACTCAAGTAAGGCATCCTATCATTAAAACTCAAAAAACGCTCCGATTTTCTAAATTTGGTTTAATTGTGATTATAATGACTTCAGTCGACAATTAAATGATTGTATTTAACTCTCAGTTGAAAACTGTGTCTAATACTGACCTCATAGTTAAACCACTAGTAAGAGAACCACTTATAAGAGAGCGATAACGTCGTCCCCATTCTCTCAATTGTTTCCCTAATTATATGTAAATTAACTTTTTTTTGTTTCTTCGCAACCAATCGAAAGTCCGTTCTTTGGAGAAGAGTTTCAGTTCGAGATTCCGCGTCGGTTCAGAAATCTAGCGATTTATGTCTATGAGAGGGAAAGGTCTGTCAACTCGAGTAAAGACAAAGTGATTGGGAAAGTGGCCATAAAGAGGGATGACCTCTACAAATACCACAACAAAGAGTCCTGGTTTCCCATCATTCCTGTTGATGCTGACTCAGAAGTCCAGGGTAAAATACATTTAGACATCAAATTAGAGCAGACGGTAAAACCTGGTACTCAACCCTCTCCTAAAGTTGTCGTTCGGTTAGTAATCCCTCATATGTTGTCCTATTTTTGAGTTTTTCTTTGATTACGAATAGTGTTATCGATTGCAATGATTTGGGAGTAATTAATGGCTGTTGTGATCCATATGTTGTGGTCTCACTATATAACGGTCCCCTCAGACACGAGACCAAAAGGACCAAAATCAAGAAGAAGACCGTTAATCCACATTTCGATGAGAACTTTCACTTCGATGTAATCTTTTATTTTCAATTAATTTCAAATGCGATTCACTTTTGAAACTCATTCACATATTAATGACTGTCAATGTGAATGACTTGAAAATAATGACCTTGTTCATGATGATGATGATGATTTTACAGGTACCGATTAGAGGTCAAAACCACGACAGGAATTCACTCAATAGTTTAAACTATAATTACAATAGTTTAGAATTGAGGTAAATATTAAGACATTATCTTTAGAATTGAATTAATATGTTATTTGTATGACCAGGATATCAGTGATGCACGACGGGAACGGTATGTTCTGCACTGAATTTCTTGGAGAAGTCAAAATACCGCTCAATGATATCGATCTGAGCGGACACAACGCCTGGTATTTATTGCAACCGCGAGACACGTGCCGTACCGACGATAGGAACAGAATGGGATTGGGTTCCCTTCGATTGAAAATCCATTACACCTCTGATTATGTGTTTTCCAGTCGTTTCTACGATCCCATCAGAAAACTGATTCTCATTTCACCAGAAATTAAAGTAAATTCAAAAACATTTCTCTCTTAAGACAATAACTTCAATGCTTTTATATGTTTAGCCGATTAGCTCGAGTACTGCTTACCTCTTGGGAGAACTGGTCACCAATAAAGTAGACGCCGCACAACCTCTCGTCAAGATTTTCATGCACTACAAGAAAATAATTCCATTGATTAAAGTTATGGCTGAAAATGAAATTTCAAAAGTGACGTAAGTTTTTACAATTATTTGTAGTTATCGTCAATTAATTTGTTTTGAATGTCAAGTGATGTCAATACGATATTTCGAGGCAATACTCTCGTCTCCAAATGCATGGATGAGTTGATGAAAATTGTTGGCATCCGTTATCTCCACGAAACGCTCCGTTCGACTGTCGAACAGGTATTCAATTCTAAAGTTTATTTAAAATGAAAGTGAAATTAAGTGACAATTATCTTAATATAGGTATTAAATGAGCACAAGAGCTGTGAGATAGACCCCTCCCGTTTGAAAGATGGAGAGTCTTTGACCACAAATATGTTGAACCTCAAGACATACATATCGAATGCCTTTCAGTGCATAACTTCCTCAGCGTTAAGATGTCCTCAACTGATGTGTGAGATATTCACAGTTCTTAAAGAGTTGGCCATAAAATACTTTCCCGAGAGTAGAGAAGTCTGTTATTATGTGATTTCGGGTTTTGTATTCTTACGGTTCTTCGCGCCGGCGATACTTAACCCCAAATTATTTGAAATAACTGATCAGCAAATCGTAAGTCTAAACAAATAGCGATTCAAATAATTTAATTATAATTTAATTGAAAGGACTCTCAAACCCATCGAACCCTAACTTTGATATCAAAAACAATACAAAGTATTGGAAATCTGGTCAGTTCTAAATGTGTAAGTCTTTTGATTTTTCATTTATTCAATTATTAATCCTTTGATTATTTTTTGTGAAGACTAATCAAGTCATTAAAGAGGAATATATGATAGTCCTCTACAAAGAGTTCTTAACTGAACAGCACATCGAGTCTACAAAAGTGGTTAGTTTTACACGATTTGTATTTTTATTTGAAATTTTTCATTTGATTTTATTGTTTAATAGTTTCTCGAATTGATATCTTCGTCATCGACTCTATCGATGGTCAGAACAAATGAGGCACCGGTTCTCTTAAAAGAGAGGTATTTCTAAATAACTATGTTTTGTCTTTTCTGTCAATATTCTCAAAAACTGCTTTACTTTGAATTCAAATTAATCTAAAATTTCTTTAATCTCTTCAATGCTTTCAATTAATTTAAAGGATTTCTATAATAATAAGTAAATTAATTGTTTTTATCGATTGTAAGAAAATATTGTTTTAAATGTATATTTGATACCAACCCATAGCGTAATGACCAAAAGAGCTCAGGGAAGGCGACGGATAAACATAGGATTTCGAAACTTCAAGAAGAGGTACTTCTGTCTAAACACTCAAAACTTTTTCTACGCAAAGGCCAAAAACAAGAGACCCTTATGTCGGATACCAATCAACGAAATCTTAGCGGTTGAGAAATTGCAGGAACAGAGTTTCAAAATGAAAAATGTTTGTAACCAAAAGTGATAATCATAGGACGCGCTCTAATTAACTAATACTATATTTTGACTGCAGATGTTTCAAGTGGTTCGTAAGGATCGACCGCTTTATATTCAGGCGAGTAATTGTGTTGAAGAAAAGGAATGGATCGATATCTTGACAAAAGTGTGTCAAACCAATAGAAACCGACTCAAAGAATACCATCCCTCAGCTTTCATTGGAGGACAATGGCTTTGGTATGTCTTATGATTTTACTTTTATTTTGTTTGACTAAAATTTTATCTGCAGTTGTAGGGCAACCAATGAAAGCGCTTCGGGTTGTTGTCCGGTTTCGTCGGTGTCTCTGCCACCAGATCTGGCCGTTCATATCGATCCCGACCGAGAGATCGAAAGAATTCATTCGATTTTTCTCCAAAATATAGATAATATCGAAACTTTAATCGAATTATGTGAGAGACAACACTTACAGCACTCACAACACTCACAGCACAGCACTTCCAAAACCAATTCGCAATACAGTCAGCGAATGAGTCTCTTCGTCATTGAGGACAGGCATACACTTTGGGAAACCCTCAAAGAGTTGCGACAATGTGTTATAAGACTCGAACAAAACCATAAACAATATATGAGAAATGTTTGCGTCAGAACTATCTATGGGTCAGAACAGGCGCCCATTGGGGACGACAACTATCTTCTTATGTTAGCCAAACACTGCACCACTTAAGCACTTAATATAATTTATACTCAAAATAATTAAATAATCATAAAATTGCGAATTTTCTCAACAGATCTCTTCATATATTTGATAATTTCAATAACTATTTGTATTTAATTTATAATTCATATGTTTTATTGAAAATTATTATTATATTTATTTATTTTGTTTATCAAATAATTCTGTGATCTTAATAACCACTAAAAAAGCATTTATTATAAAAATTAATACATTTTTTATATTTAAATCACATTCCATAAGAAGACTGACTTAACATATGTTGTAATATAGCATTCAATTGCATTCAAATGTATTTTTAATTCAATTATCGAAAAATTCATTTTTTATATACAAATAATTATTTTTAATTTAATTTATAAGAATTTATTGATTCCGAGTGAAAAGCGATCATTAAATGTCTTCGCTTTGTTTAACACAGACTTTGTTTGTCTTGAGTCCAATCGACGAACTGATAAATCCTTCTCCGGATCGAAGGGAACCCTTTCCTCTTCTTCTTTCTCATCTTTTTTCTGAACAAAATATTAAATATAAGTAAAAATTGTCCCAAAGTTTTATTACATTATAAATATTCAACACTTTCTAAGATTAAACGTTAAATATATAAAAACTTATTTTATTCAATTATTTCCAATGAATTGAAATAAAATTTTGATTAAATTAAAAGTTTTACCGATTTTTTTGATGTGGATGAGGTGTGCAAATCAATGAGAGAAACGTCACGTTTTTGGCTCTAATTTTAAAAATTTTTAAAAATATTTTCTATTAATTGAATTAATTTTAAAGTAAAATAATAATTACTTTATTGAATGAATCCATTATTTGAGTCAATTGTTGATCTCTTCGATCATTTTTTTTATAATTTTTGTCTAAATTTTTGTCATTACTTTTGGCGGGTCTTTGACTGAAGTGTTTAACTGATTTGGTGGGTATTTTAGAGGCTAAAGGTTTTCCCATTTGTGTCATCCATTCCTCCCTCTCTTGTCTAATCTCTTTTCGAGCCTCTCTTTCAGCTAAAAGTTGTTCATTATATTTGAATTTCTCATTAATTTTCTCGAACTTATGGTGTGTTTGAGGAATGGGTCCAATCATATCATCGGAATCGCTGTCACTTTCATCGACTATACGTTTAGTTGGTTTCAAGTGTTGAGGAAGAGTCGGACCAATGACTCCGGAAGTGCTTGAATTCGGTTCTTGAGTTTGTGGCTTCAAATTTGGCGGAAGAGTCGGTCCATAGACCCGATCCTCTTCTTCTTCCGATTTGTGGTCAACGCTGTCGTCATTTTGCTTCCAATTTGGCGGAAGAGTTGGTCCTATCTTGTGATCAGACATTTTGTTGATTGCATTCAATTTGATTGTAATTAAAGCAAAAGTTTAGTCACTTTAGGGAACAAACCATTCATTTAAATGACAACAAAAAGGTTTTCAATCAATACATAAAATACGTCAAATACTATAAAAAAATAATCTTGATAAATCTTACTTATTCTAATCTTATTAAAAGGAAATTTATTTTGTTGACCTAGTTAGTTTTCTTAGAGAACATTTGAAAATAAATTTTAATTTTGAATTAATTTTAAATGAAAATTGTTTTGATATTCGAGTCTTTTTTCTGTTAGATATGTTGAAACTATCCCAAACTGTCCTTGTTACAAATTGATCTATCTCTATTTAAAAAATAGTAAGATTATAGCGATATTCTCCTTGATATTTAACAGAAGAATAAAATAATCGGATCAGAAGATTATCTTATCTTACAATAAACAGTACAGTAGCAAGGTGTTTATTCTCTATTCAAATATTGATTATAGAATTTTTATACTATACTATACTATACTATACTATACTATACTCTAGTATTCAAATAAATTGAAAATTATTATAAAACTTTTGTAATCCACGAATCAAATTATAATCCATTGAAAGAACCGAAAGCACCTTATTTTCAATTCTCTCGTTTTTATTAAAAAAAATGAAATTTTGAAAAATTGAAATATTTTTCTAATTAGAGAAACCTATTTATAGCACACATTCCTTAAGAATCAATTTGAATGAGAAAATTGAATTACCTTGTTCATATAAATCTAACTAACTGAATTTCACTAGAACTTTGATATTTTTTATGACTTCCTCTTTTTTTATTGAATTATTCATAATTGAATTGATTCTAATATTTTAAGAGTAATCAAAAAATATATATAATGGGAACGAATAGAGAATCTGTTCTATTGATGATTAGAATACCTGTTCTCCGGTCTATGCTTTCAATGGAAAAGTCCAAAGCGTTGGTGTATTGCATACAGTATTGGATCGACTCTTAAATGTGGGTTTGGTTTGCAGAACGACATTACGTAATGAGTGTTTCAACCATTGAATTGAAGCAAAATGGGAGAAGTTTTTGGCAAATGTTTAGTAGGAAAGTGTCATTTCAGTCATTTGCCAACACTTACTCTGTGTTAACGGCTTTCACTTTTAGTTTTATTTAATTAAACATCTATTTAGACATTTTATTGTAAGTAAAATAACATTTTTTGTATCATTTTGTCATATTTTGACGTTTCCTCTGCTTTTAAACACTTGGAGTTTGAAATTATTTTACAATTATTTTAGGTTTAGATCATATTCTCCATTCAATTCATGCCCTCATCTAATGCTTTATTTATATGAAAATATATTTATTTAATATAAAATAATGAATACAAATGAAAATATTTTTATTTTTATTTCTACTTTAATTCAATTCTTAATTTAGTTTTGTATAAAATATTTTTAATTTTCAATAATATTCTCCAAAATATTGATATTCTTGTGAAGAATATTCTTCGAAATTTATTCTATACTGTATTCTGGAGATAACCAGAGCTTAGAACTGAATCATAAATATATGACAAATATTAGAGCTATTTGTCAATAAAATGACAAACATTTTGTCGATTATTATTCATATCATGTCTCGAATATCCAGCACTTATTGCTCTCAAATTCATTTTCGATAAAACTATTCTTCAGTACAATTGAAAAATTAATTGAGAAATAAATTGAAGTCAAGAGTCAAACGATTCTTATTGTCAAAACTCATTTCATTTATGAAAATAAATGACTTAAAAGTGTTTTCAATTATAAAACTTAATACTAAGATATCATTTGATTTATTGATCCCAAGATTTGATATAAAAAGGTTTGTGTTTTCAGTCATTGAAAGTAATTTCTTTTTTTTGCTTAAAATAAGGAAAACGGATATATTTTTCAATTATCAAAAGTGACATATATTTGGCTCTAATTAATTGTTTTTCTCGAATACTCGTAAAACGAATATTGATTTCATTCTCAAAATAAATCATTTGATAATTGAATTCATTTTTTTATCTCATTTTCTTGAAATTTGAATATTTATTATAATCGAGGGATTCATATAATTGAATGAATTGTTGAATAGATTGAATTGAATAATAGGTTTATTGGTGTATGAAATGTGTGAAAATTAATTGAATGACTGATTGTTTCAGTGATAGATCGCATCAATCGCTTAATTTTTAGTTGAAATGTTAGAGCCGTCGTCTTCTGAAGATGAAAATGAAGACAAACACATAGATGACGACACTTCGGGAAGCATTTCCACATCGGCTTCGATCGGTCGAAATGAGATACCATCGCATCCATCAACACAACAACAACAACAACAACAACTTCAGGCACAGCACACGACTCATCTTCAGGCCAGTCCTAATGTTCAGCGGAGTGTAAGTCCAGCGTTGAGTGCCCAGAGCACTGAACCACAGCCTGTGTGTCAAACCCAAACCCAAAGCAGTGATAAGCTCTCAATACCGCAAACAAAAAGTAATTTGCCTACAAATCGATCAGTCAGTCCCTGTCCTTCGACAACGAGTGATGGCAGCAAAGAAGCGGTCGTTTCAAACAAATTGGATGATATTGAAAGGGCAGAGAAAGAGGAGGCGGAGCGCAAAACTAAATTACAGTTATATGTATTTGTGTTGCGATGTATTGCCTATCCTTTCAACGCTAAACAGCCGACAGATATGACCCGTCGGTCCAACAAAATAACTGCTCCACAACTCGAACAAATCATCGCCAGATTCCAGGCTTTCCTTAAGGGAGAGCTTCAGATCGCGACCGACGAAGCCTTTCAGAACGCAATTCATAACTATTTTGAAGCTTTTCTTAATAGCGACCGATTGGTGCTAATGGTTCAGAGCGGCGCCTGTGCTTCACATGACTTCAGAGAAGTCTTTCGCAATAATATTGAAAAACGAGTCCGAAGTCTGCCTGAAATCGATGGTCTCAGCAAAGATACGGTTGTGACCTCTTGGTTGTCTAAGTTTGACAGTATTTACCGGGGATGTGATGATGACGTAAAAAAGTTGACTGGAACCAAAATGCAACAGTACCAGCAACAACAACAACAGAACTTGGCTTCTGAACTGATTTTGAGCAAAGAACAACTTTACGATATGTTTCAAAATGTACTCAACATCAAAAAGTTTGAGCACCAGCTCCTCTATAATGCCCTTCAGGTGAAACCTTCCAAATATTTTCTCAAATAATTACTAATGTTTTGTACATTCAGTTGGATTCAGGTGACGAACAGGCGGCTGCCATTCGCAGGGAATTGGACGGAAGGGTTCAAAAGTGCAATGAAATGGAAAGGGTTTGTTACCTATTGATCACTATTTCTGTAGATATCCACTAATTTGTCATAACTTTTAAAGAACCGGAAAGTGATGCCTAAGTTTGTGCTCAAAGAAATGGAATGTCTTTACTTAGAAGAGGTCCGCTCATCGATCAACCAACTGATGGTGAACTTGGAGAGCCTCCCGGTGTCCAAAGGAGGGGCTGACAGTAGATATGGGTTACAAAAACTGAAGCGATATAATCACAGGTAAGTCATAAATGTTTGATGAATTGAAAATGAAATTAAAGTGAACCCAATATCTGTAATATTTGTTTTGCTTATTGTTATATAAATTGCTTTTCTATTTCCGATGCGATCTTTGCATTTGAACGAAAGTCGTCGGCGCTCTTCAGTCTTAAGGCAGGTAGACTTGGCTCTGTGTGTCGGGTCCGTCAATCCATCTTTCAATGCACTTCCGAACCGCTATTTTTGCACTAATCACTCAATTAAATGCATTTATAACTTCATTCTCTTCATTCATTGCAATTGTTTTGGTCTTTATGTCAAATGTGTCGTTAAGTCTGTCACCAAATATCGATGTAATCGCAAATATATGTCTGAAAAATACAATTTTTTGAATGTCTTTTGAAAAGTTTTGTTTTTGGGTTTTGTTTTGTTTTTAATTTTTTTATTCAAATCGTAAAAGTATTAAATTTTTGGTTTTATTTATGATTTTTTTTTTGGTTTTAGTTTGGAGCCGAACTCCTCCCTAAGAACTCATTGTTTGAATTTAATCAATTTGAACAAACTGTTGACTTACCTGCAGTCACCCCTTTGGACCATTTTCTATGATTTAATTACCTTTTCTATCGCTTACATGTATGACATTATTACCATTACTTCACATTTTTATTCTCTTTTATTGAGTTATTGCATGACTTCTATCTATAACTCAAAACATGGTTTAAATTGAAAATGTATTATAGAAGTCAAGCATCGCTGGCGAGGGAAGGACTGGTAGAGGACACAGAGATCGCGACGCTTTCCAAAGTCGATGTCTTACTTTCCTTTACTATCGAAGGTTTACTTCCGAACAAATATTTTCATTCGAATCGAAATTATTTGTGATTTTCTCCATTAAGTGGTTGTTATGGAAGTTCGTGGACTAAAGTCTTTAGCGCCAAATAGGATAGTCTACTGCACTATGGAGTTAGAGGGCGGGGATAAGTTGCAGACCGATCACGCAGAGGCCTCCAAACCTTTGTACGACTCAATTTTTAACCTTGTTTATTTATTCATTCAAAATTCATTTGTTAGATGGGATACCCAGGGAGATTTCACAACAACACACCCTCTACCTATAATCAAGGTCAAATTATATGCCGAAAGTCCAGGGATTCTTCACCTTGATGATAAAGAATTAGGAAAAGTTATTATAAAACCGACTCCTCTCACATCAAAAGCTCCCGAATGGTATAAAATGGTTGTCCCGAAGAACGCTCCCGACCAGGACTTGACCATTAAAATCATCATTAGAGTAGACAAACCCCAAAATATGAAACATTGCGGATATCTTTTGGCTCAGGGAAAGCAAGTCTGGAAGAAATGGAAGAAACGATACTATATTTTGGTTCAGGTCTCGCAATACACGTTTGCGATGTGTAGTTATCGCGAGAAAAAGTCAGAACCGATGGAAATGCTTCAATTGGACGGATATACTGTTGATTATATCGAACCCATTCCCGGTATTCATTTAATTTGTTTCTCATTTGATTTTCAGTAAACTTTGATTCACTGAAGAAATTGATTTGAATTGATATAGAGTTAGAGGAGGGCCGCTATTTCTTCAATGCTGTCAAAGAAGGTGATAGCGTTGTGTTCGCCTGCGATGACGAAAATGAGTGTCATCTTTGGGTTATGGCAATGTATAGGGCGACGGGTCAGGCACACAAACCAACTCCACTCACGCAAAGCCTTTCCAGCAAAACTCTATCCCGACTACAAGGAGGTATCTATCAATTATTATTACATTCTTCTGAAGTACTGATCCGTTGGTTGTTTCAACCGAATAGATGCGGACAGAGCCCGAAAGCATGGAATGGATGAATATATTCTATCAGATCCGTGTCGTTTTAATCACCACCAGTTGTTTCGTTTATTACAACGGGAAGCCCTCTTCTATAGACTTAATGACACTTATTGTTCACTGGGATGGTTCAGTCCGGGACAGGTCTTTGTTTTGGACGAGTATTGCGCCCGATATGGTGTTCGCAGTTGTTTCAGACATCTCTCATATTTATGCGATTTATTGGAATTTTCAGAAAAGGGAACTCTAATCGATCCGACTTTAATTCATTATAGTTTTGCATTTTGCTCATCACATGTTCACGGGAACAGGTATTCATTCAAATCTAATCCTAATATAATCCTAATATAAACTCTCGTCTTAATGTCTAAACTGATAGTCAATACCAAAGTCTTATCCATTTGTTGCCAAAAATGCATTTAAATGATAACCAGTCCTTAAAATTAAATGAAGTTTTGTTAAGAAAAATCTAAAGCAGTTCCCAAATAATAAGCACTAAATATAAATCCCTAATCTGTTGTCTCTCAACCCTTGGACAGTACTACCGCACCCCCCATCGGACAAATCGCATTCGACATAAGGTATGTCTGAGTGATTGCATGAATTCAAAGCATCACTTTTGACACAACAAAACACTTGACTTTTGTTTCGCACAATTCAACACTTGATTCCATTAAAACTTGTTTTTAGTTTTTAAACAAATACAGTATTTCTTAATTTCAAAATCATTTGACTTTTCTCTCTTTTATTTTAGACCCGATGGTATCGGAACGGTTACTGTCGAGGAAAGGGATTTATACGCAGGCATTAAGGATCGGCTTAAATGTCTTTTAGAATATCAAATAACCAATTTCAGGTCTCTCTCTCTCTCTCTCTCTCTCTCTCTCTCTCTCTCTCTCTCTCCCTCCCTCCCTCTCTCTCCATCTCTCCATCGCTGACAGAATCACTCAATAATTTTTGTTAATTTCTTTTACAACAGATATTCCTTTCCTTTTGGTCGACCGGAGGGCTCATTAAAAGCTACCCTTTCCTTATTAGAAAGAGTTTTAATGAAAGATATTTTGACTCCCGCTCCTCCTGAAGAAGTTCGAGGTGTGATAAAGAAGTGCCTCGAAAACGCAGCTCTAGTCAATTATACCCGTATTTCAGAAGTGGCCAGAATTGAAGGTTTTGTGCTTTTTTGATCTCCTCATCACTTATTCATTACTTCCAACAGAAATAGCGTCCGACAAGACGTTAGACCCGAGTATTAAACTTCAAAATCTGATACATTTGGCAGAACTTTGCGTGGATTTGATACAAGAGAATAACGAACACTACGCTGAGGTAAATGACCCGTCTTTTCATTAATCATTTATTTGATGGTTAACTCATATTTTCAATCTTTGTTTAAATTCAATGAAAGTATTGAAAAATTTTGTTGAATACAAAGAATGTGATAAAAATTGTTTACAAAAGGCATGCAATTGACAATTGTCTGCATTGCAAACATATCCCAATCGATTTCCATTGACTTTTATTGACCAAAAAAACTGTTTCGTTAATACCGATTGTCTTCTCTCTCTATTCTGTGCTGTCTCTCTCTCCTATGTATTTATTGTCGGTGTCAGGCCTTTAGAGGGGTGAGTCGTTTCTTTTCCATTTGATGTAAACCTTGTCTTTAATCGTTGACTTTAATCCCTGACTAAACCCCACAAATATGTTATGCATCGTATGTTTTGGATTGACTATCATTTAACAAATTCAGGACAGAGTAAGTCGTTTTGACTAACATTAAGATTAGTTCTTAGAATATAATTGATTTGTTTGGAACTAATAAAACAATTTGTGACTATTTTTGTTATATCAGGCATTTGCCTGGTTTTCAGACCTATTGGTAGAACACTGCGAGATATTCTTCTCCCTCTTTGCTGTGGATATGGAAATGATTTTAGTGGAACAGCCGCCCGACAACTGGGAAAGCTTTCCTCTCTTTCAAGTACTCAATAATTACCTTCGTTTAGACGGTAACTAAAAACTAAAATATTTAGAAAAAATTTTAAATAATATATCTTGGTAATTAAGAAAACTTATGCGGCGGTCGTTTTCACACTCAAATTCGCGATACATTTGCCCCCCAAGTGGTCAGATATGTCGATCTCATGGAATCTTCGATCGCACAGTCACTCCATAAAAGTTATGAAAAGGAGAAGTGGGAACTCAAGGGGTAATCAATTTTTATTTTCAATTCACACAAATATTAACCGATTGTTATGTCAGACCTGTCGGTTGTGCCTCTTCTGAAGATTTGTTCTGGAAATTGGATGCATTGCAGACCTTCATTCATGACCTCTATTGGCCGGACGAAGTCTTTGCTAAACATTTAGAGCAAAGGCTTAAATTGATGGCCTCGGATATGATGGACTCATGTATTAACCGAACACTTCAAGCCTTTCAGATGTGGGAACGAAAAGGAAGTACCCGTTGGACGAGTACTGACTATGTCGTCCCCTCAGAAATGTGTGCAATGATTAATGTGATTCTCGAAGCAAAAAACCAATCCCTAAAACTCTGTACTTTTGATGGAATAGACACTGTAAGCAAAAATTCAATTTAATCCAAACAATTTCTAATAGTTTTAAATTGATCAGCACCAGTACCATGCTAAAATAGATCATTTAGTCGATAAAATATTAATTGAAATGCAAACCGGACTCACAGCTAAGGTATTATTGATTTTGTTTGAAATTCAATCTTTAATGTAATCTAATTTGAAATCTTCAGTTGATTTCAATACTGGAGGCGAGTATTGCAAAACTTGGTCGATATGATGAGGGAAGCCTTTTAGCGCCCATTCTTTCGCTAACTGTAAGCCTTTTTCTAAATCTATGAGAATTAATACAGAATTTCAATGAAAACAAATTAAAAATCAATTGATTTTCAGTATAACAAAGGAATGTCGAGTTCTGGTCGAGAAGTGGGTAAAGCTTACGTCAATTTCGTTCGCAATACTACCGAACAGTTGAGACAAAAAGTGAGCGACGAGTTGTGGGTTATCAACCTCTTTGAGGTAATCCTTTCCAAACCCTTTTATCAAAATAATTCAATCAATTATTGATTTTTCATAGCAATGGTATTCCTCTCAAATGAATCTTTTATGGAATTGGCTCTTAGAACGGATAGACCACGGATTGCACTCATTCCAGTTGTCAGCCCTTTCACATATAGTTAGAGTACGACAACTCCTATCATATTCTCTCATTGATTAATAACATTCGATTCAAACGATTCATTTATTTTTCAAATCAGAAAATATATTCGGATTTTGAACTTCAAGGCCTCGAAGAAGAAAAACTTAATTCAAAAGTATATCAAACTATTATGAGTCGGATCCAAATGGAAGAGGCGGCCGCTTCAGTATCCAATGGACTCAATCGAGAACACGATGACTCAGAGTATATCCTCTCAAATATAACTTTATTTTATTTAATAATCATTTAAACAAATAGAGAATATCCGGATAGTGTTGCCGAAGCCATAGCCAAAGGAAAGCCTCCGCCACTCAATAGGACTGATTCCGAAACAAGTGAAGGCAGTTATGTGAACAGATTACAAAACGCCACTCAAAATGTTATGGGAAGGATATCTGGCATCGGAAGAGGAGTCGGTAATATAAGCGGAGGAATCGGAGGATTTGCCAATAAATTACTGAATAATAAATTCTAGTCTTTATATAAGTAATGATAAGTGAGAAACAATTGTGTGATCTTCCCTTCAATTGTCTTTTCCTTCAAATGATTTCAATTCTTGAAAACAATTTTATTCTGAGCTATAAATGTCATAACACAAAATGTAATTATATCAATGAATCTGCAAATTGCTCAGAATAATTTGAAAAATGATAACAGGGATCAACACTTTTCTCCTGTCTCTCCCACATATTCCTTACATTCCATATCGAAGTCAAAAGCCATGTGTCGTCAAAATGACAGCCCATCAGAAATAAGGAATAAGTTTTACATCCTTTTTACTGATTGAAAAAGTCTGAGACCTTTTTGACCCAACATTTGACCCAACATTTGACCCAACATATGACCCAACATTTGACCCAACATTTGACCCAACATATGACCAAGCTCAACATTTGTCTTCATCGGAATTTATTTATTGCAAAATATTACTTAAAACAGATTTTAAGAAATTGAACTAAAATTCTCTTTTAATCTGAAAATATGATAGATGAGTAAAATGATCTTTGCCTCAAATATCCCATATCCCCTCAACTTTGAGTGTTGTGCCTCTTCGGCAGTCCCTGTAATATAAATAACACATAATTGACGCTTAACTAACTTATTATTATCTAAAATGCATTGGAATGGCCTTTGAATGCACTCACAGTTAGTTGACTAGACTTTTGAATTGTAATTAATATGAAATACTCTCAAATTTATTGTAAGTTTTAATATTAAGAATATTTAAATATTTGTTGATTAAGACATATATTGTAAGTGTCATACAATTCCATGAAATAGACCTTAAAATTGGAAAAACACTGCCCGGCGCTCATTATTAGCTTATTATTAGGATTTAGATATCATTGAAATCGCTGGCAGTTCTCAGTTCTGACTATGCATTGCATTTATTAATTCATTCAACGATTGAAGACTTTTTATTCACTATTAATACTTGTCCTCAAGTTTTGCATTTATTTTTAAAAAATATTAGAGTTTTAGTGAAAAACACAATTTTGAGTCTTAAATGACTTTCAAAAATAATATTAAAGTTCGCAACAATTCAATGGAATTTCAGCAAAAGTTAATTAAATTCTGAAAAAGTTCAATAGAAAAGTGACCATGCTCCAATTGAGCTCCAATTGAGATCCCATTACTAATGAGAGATTCAACGCTTTTCACAGTTGTTTGCGAATTCTTAATATTGTTCATTGAATTGCATTTTTTTCTATCATTTTATTTATTTATTTATTTTGTAATGACTTTTGATTTATTGAACAAATTATGAGACAAATTAAAATCAAAAACAAATTTATATATTGTTTGTGAAATGCGTTCGAATTGTTATTAAATGTCAGATATTTATAAAATAATTGTAAAAATGAGATATCCTTTTGACTCAAAACACATTTAAAAATTTGAAAAAAATTCCATTTTTTGTAAAACGTTTTCAATTGTTTTTGATCTCTGAACCAAAAACCAAATGTCTGTCTATTTATATGGCCTTTAATTAAATTATTTTTGTTATAAAATTGTAAAAACATTTATAAAACAATTGTTTCAAAACACAAACTCTATGTCAAGGATTTGATTGAAATTACAAAACGATTGATTAGTTTCTAGACTTCGAATAATTTTCATCAAAACTCTATTTTGTTTTTATTTTGAAAATAAATTGATTATAAGTTTAAGTTTAACCAATTTTAGTAATAAAATGATCTTGGTTACATTGATTACCTTTCTTATTCTAAAAGGGAATTCAATAATTTTTAAATTACTATTTTTGGCAGGATCATTTTTCTAGTCATGCAAAGAATTTTGTTGAATTCTTAAAAAACAATTAAAAATTATCTTGCTTTATTTGATATAATTTCACCTTTAAATGCAAGATGATACAATAAGTTTATTGTCTGTCAGTTATTTATCATTATATCAGAAATCATTGGTGTTCTCCCACTAACATCCGGATCATTCTATCGATACTATCAATAATAATCCTGATCAAGCAATAACCAAGCAGTAACCAAGCAGTAACCAAGCTCAAAATTAATTTCTAATCAAAATATGCGTCACTTTTGATGATTGGTTGTAATGTAAGCAAAACAGTGAAACATTTTATGCATTTTATTGCAGACTTACTGTACGTGTCGTCCCATTGAATCATGTGTTGACTCTCAAGTCTATGACAAATATATTACTCATTTGTTTATCAATAAAACGAAATATTTTTTGTATTATTTTTATTATTTTAAATCAAAATAATTTAATTAATTAAAAGTAAATACTTATTATTATTGACAAAACACGTATCTCTTTCAAACGGATCGATAATATTTGATATTTGTTTAATACAATTGAAATAAAATTTCATTGAAATGACTCAATGTTTTGACACCCATTTCACTGATAACTGTTTCAATTGATTTGTCATTTAATTAATTCATTGATTGTCTTTCATTTGATTTGTGACAGATTTACATCAATTCCACTTCAATTGAGTTATTGACGAAATTGTGTGAAATGTCTGCAGAAATCCGACCCTTTTCTGACTCTTCTTCCGTTGGAAGCAATAAAATTCAATTATTAAGTAAATTGGAGGGACATCAGGATGTCGTCAATATGGCGATCATTCTTAAACAAGAAGACGGAGTCATCAGTATTAGTGACGATAAGTATGTCTTCGACCCTCTTTTCTCAACCAATTGACTCATATCTTATCTCATCTGACAATTGTCTGACAGAACGGTTCGTATTTGGCTTAAGAGAGATGTGGGACACTACTGGCCGTCTGTATGTCACGTACTTCCAGGTATTTACTCAAAAACTAATCCTTCAAATGACTTAATCGAGTGTTTGTACGAAAGCCGCCGCTATTTGTATGGATTTCAATCACGAAACCAAACGGTTGTTCGTCGGACTCGACAACGGATCTGTTTCTGAGTTTTGTTTGGCCGATGACTACAATAGGATCACTCATTGTCGCAATTATTTGGCGCATCAGAACAGAGTGACTGCTGTTGTCTTCTCAATACTAACTGAATGGGTGCTGAGTGTCGGACGGGACAAGTATTTCGTTTGGCACTGCTCTGAAACCGGGAGACGACTCGGAGGTTATCTCTGCAACAGTTGGGTCACAGCTCTTCAGTCAGTATTTCATTTGAGTAAAGTTTTGAACAAATGTTTAAAAATGAGTTCCAAAACAGATTTGATATGCAGTCAAAGCACGCCTTCATCGGTGACTACACCGGAATCATAACGATGTTGAAGATCGAAGAAACCACTTATAAACCCATCACTACATTGAAAGGACATTCCGCTCCCATTCGTTGTCTGGTGTGGAATCCCTCCAAACAAATGCTGTTTTCCGGCGCTTTCGATAAAATGATTATTTGTTGGGATATCGGCGGAAAAAAGGGAACAGCTTATGAACTACAGGGCCATCAGTCAGTCCTTTGACTATCTTTTTATTGACTTTTAATTGAATTATTATTTTGAAAAATATCAGAAACAAAGTGACGTCTTTGGTCTTCTCCAACGCTACGCAACAATTGCTTTCTGCGGGAGAAGACAATATGATAATAGCCTGGAATATGACCAAAAATAGGAGTGAAGTAAGTCATTAATAATCAAAATTATTGTTCATTCGTTCGATTTATTCGATAGACTCCTGAATGGGCTGAAAGTGATTACTGTCAGCGCTGTCAGCGACCCTTCTTTTGGAACATCAAAGCAATGTATGACCAAAAGACTATTGGTTTGCGACAGGTATGCAATTGTCCACATTATTACTCATAACTAACCATTTGTTTGAATCGATAGCATCACTGTCGGCGCTGTGGGAAAGCCGTTTGCGACAGTTGTAGCTCTAATCGTAGTACTATTCCTATAATGGGATATGAATTTAAGGTTCGAGTCTGTGATGAGTGCCATAGCGTTATAACAGATGACGAGTAATATAGACATTGATTTACAATCTTTTAAAATAATTAATCGATTGATTGAATCCCTAGTCGTATATCTTTGGCGACATATCACGACAGCAAACACTCTATTATGCATTTGGATTGCGACGAATCTCGAACTCTGGGCGTCACTTCGGGCACCGACCGCATCATTAAAGTAATATTTATTTTAATATTTGTTTATTTAAATTAATTATTGTTTTTATTCTCAAAGTTGTGGGATATCTCCAAAATATTGAACTCATAATTTCCAACCAATTATTCGATGCCTTAACTGATGGCATGACTGTTGACCACAACCTCTAATTCAACTAAAAATAATGCCTAAAAACATATGAAATCATAGACTCTTTTTTTAATTCCTTTCCTTTTAATTGAATCAAAGGTTATATTGTCGTCGATTTGTTTTATAGTATATATTATTATAATATACATAACGTTATTAAATAATTTAATCGTTTAAAGAGAAATGTATTTTAAATCCTGAGCTCAAGCCTTAACTTATTATCAAAACCAGAGTTTAATTGAATTTTTCTCTATTCTCGCAAATGAGACGAAAGAGTGACATAAGAGTGATATAATCGATGCAAAACAGGTACCACTCATACAATACCGACCGGAAGGAAATAAGGCTCACCGATCATCACAAGTGTGAGGCGTTTCCCACTTTACTTGAACTCGGGTCGAATCACCTCTTGTTTGCCCAAACCCTTCATCTTTTTCACCCAAATGTTAATTAACTGACGATTAGTTTTATCTATTTTTTAATTTTTATTATATTTGAAAACAATTTTTATTTGAATTTTATTTCTATTGAATTATTTCGAAAGAAAATGAAGAAATTTATGTAAAATTTGAGACAAAATCTAAATACAAATCCTTATAACTAATCAAAGATTAGTCGGCACTCCAATTGTCATCCGAGAGGTTTGTCTGAATACTCAACTCTCATAGCATTTTATCAATTTTATTGTAAGCCATAAGAGATTAACAATAACTAAACGATTGTTTGAAAATGAGTTAACACTTTATTGCCATTACTCAAAGTCTAAATGATTTCTCAATAAATGTTTTTTCACTTTTAATCCAAAGAGTTATTTCATTTCCAAAAGATTTTTAATAATTTTTATCAATTATTTGACACTCAATAGAGATTTGCTCTGAAATAGTGATTGATTTTAAGAGCCAACAAATCTTATCAAAGTATTAGTCAATTTCAATACAAAATTGCATATAATCAGCATATAATCAATTTTTGTAATATATAGGTAATTAAGCTTATAATCTTGAATTTAACCTTGCACATAAAAATTGCATTTCGTTAAGACATAATTGAATTATTCGATGATTTTTTTTCAAATATATATCATTTTATACATTCAATTGAAAGATATATTTGAGTCTATATTAAAGTAATTAATGTAAAGCGAGCAAGATAACTCAGGGCACACAATTAGGTCAAATTTTATCAGTCTATCAATATTACAATTTAATGCTTAACATATGTTGAACTGTCCGATGTATAATTTTGTTAGACTATGCTAGATCAGTTCAGTTTAGTCATTTGATTGAGCACTTGTGAAAAATTGGTTGACATTCAGCTAAAAAATGAGACCTTTTTATGAAGTGAGCGCATAGTATGTGGTGTAATGTGGAGTGCAGTGCTCAGCATAACTACCTGTAGAATGTCTGTTATATTACAGGTAACCAATAGGTATACACTCCTCTGTATGTACGCCTAATGACGGAAAATCATTTTTGTATTGATTTACTGTTTATTTTCTTAATTTAAATGTTTTGTAGATTTGATTGGAATTATGTTTTGATGTAATCTTTGTTTTGAAAGCTTTAGTTCTTAAATAGTTTTTATAAGAAGAAAAGTTTTTGACCGAAAAACTTGTCTCAAGTGTCTAAACGTGTCGTTCATCTATTTATTATACAATTTGAGGGATATATTGAAGTTTTGTATTGAAATATTGTTCGCCATTTCATCTGAAACTTTTCGGTAAGTTTTTGGATAAGATTTAAACTTTTTTTCATTTCTAAACATCTCTTCAAAGTATTTAATATCAAAATATTTGTTGGATTTTAAAATAATTTTCCAATTATTTTGATATAAATCAATGATTTAAAAGAATTTCATGAGTTGTATAACAGGAGGTGACTGACCACTACTATTGCCTTCTGTGTTAACCTTGATTTTGAAGCTGCAAATCAAGAAATGTCTTTACTCTGAATAGATTTGTTGAGTTTTTTAGTCATCAAAACTCAAATCAATTGATTTCCTAAAAATATTTTGATTTTAATTAATTACTTGAAAAATGTTTTTAAAAGACCGAAAAGTTTTATAAATGAAAGGATTTTCGTTTAATTAATTTATTTTTGGTTTAAATTATAAATTATTTTTAACAAATTTTAATCATTTTGATCAGAATCTGAGCAAAATGAATTCAGCTAGCTGATTTGGACTAAATAAACATGGTTATAGTAACCCGAGTGAGTTTCAAACATAATTAACATTTATTAAGAAATGTCTCATTCGGTAAATGTATTGCTTTTAAAGGGAGACTACATTTGGATCGAACCCCAAACCAAAAGGGAGTTCGACGTCGCGATCGGCGCCCGAGTTATCGCCGCTGAGGGACGAAAGATTCAAGTGGTCGACGACGACACTAAAGTAGACATTCCTTTAAATTGAATCCCAATCTTATGATTATAACCAAAATGTTTATAATTAGGAACAATGGCTAACACCGGAGCGACGGATAAAAGCAATGCACCCTACTTCTATTCAAGGAGTAGAGGACATGATTTCTTTGGGGGACTTACATGAGGCCGGAATTCTCAGAAATTTATTGATTAGATATAATGAAAATGTCATTTATGTGAGTCTTTCCACTAATTATAAAATCTTTGATTAATTAATTGATTTATTTTTGTGACAGACATATACCGGCTCTATATTAGTAGCGGTAAACCCGTACCAAATACTTCCCATCTATAACGTGGAGCAGATAAAGCTCTATAAGGACCGTAAGATTGGGGAACTGCCGCCTCATATATTTGCGATCGGAGATAACGCCTACAGCAATATGAAGCGCTACAGACAGGACCAGTGCATTATCATCAGTGGAGAGAGTGGGGCCGGAAAAACAGAGTCAACGAAACTGATTCTTCAGTATTTAGCAGCAATTAGTGGTCAGCACTCGTGGATAGAACAGCAGATTTTAGAGGCGAATCCCATTTTAGAGGGTAAACCAATCCATAAAATGTTAAACTTTTGCAAAAATTTTCAAAATCTTTATCTTTTTTTGATAGCATTCGGAAACGCAAAGACTATAAGGAATGACAATTCGAGTCGTTTCGGAAAGTATATAGACATTCACTTCAGCAAACAGGGGGTCATCGAAGGCGCCAAAATTGATCAGTACTTACTCGAAAAATCTCGAATTGTGGGTCAGGCCAACGATGAGAGGAATTATCACATATTCTACTGTTTATTGGCCGGAATGAGTAAAGAAGAAAAGCAAAGACTCGAACTTCAAGACGCGTCCAAATTTTACTACTTAACACAGGGCGGGAGCATCACCTGCGAGGGCAGGGATGACGCCGCAGAGTTCGCGGACATCAGATCCGCAATGAAAGTACTCATGTTTGCCGAACACGACGTTTGGGAAGTAATGAAGATATTGAGCGCTCTCTTGCATTTGGGAAACATTAAATTTAGAGGTAATCCCAATCAAAACACTTTAAGTCTAAACCAATTTTCTGATCCAATTTTCATCTGAATCACAGCCACTGTTATCGATAACTTGGACGCAACGGAAATAACAAACACCGGAAGCGCTGGAAGTGCTTCCAAACTTCTGGACGTGAATCAGCAGCACCTGATCGATGCCCTGACCACTCGCACAATCTTCGCACACGGAGATACTGTTGTGTCGACAATGAGTTCAGAGCAATCACTTGACGTTAGGGACGCATTTGTTAAAGGAATTTACGGCCGAATGTTTGTTTGGATCGTTAATAAAATCAATTCAGCCATTTATAAGCCCAAAGCGTCTGTCAATCACTACCGGACTTCTATCGGAGTTCTCGATATTTTTGGTTTCGAGAACTTCAAAGTCAATAGTTTTGAACAGTTTTGCATAAACTATGCGAACGAAAATTTACAGCAATTTTTCGTCAGACATATCTTCAAACTGGAACAGGAAGAGTACAATTTAGAGACAATCAATTGGCAACACATTGAGTTCGTCGACAATCAGGAGGCACTCGACCTCATTGCTGTCAAACCCATGAATATTATGGCACTAATTGACGAGGAAAGCAAATTCCCAAAAGGAACCGACTCTACTCTCCTCAATAAATTACATAAGACTCACGGCTCTAACGCTAATTACTTGAAACCTAAATCAGATATCAATCAATCCTTTGGTTTAAACCATTTCGCGGGAATTGTCTTCTATGACACCAGAGGTATACAAATATCAAATGTTTTGCTTAACTCTTTTTCACTCAATTTTCATTTTCTTAGGCTTTTTGGAAAAGAATCGAGATACTTTTAACGCTGATCTAGTACAGCTTATACAAGTCAGCAAAAATAAGTTCTTGCAAAGTCTTTTCACTCAAGAATTTGGAATGGTCTGGATTGTTTGTCTATTTCTTTAAAATCAGACGTTTAACTAATATTTGTATTTATTTTGTTTGTTAGGGTAACGACACCCGGAAAAAAGCCCCGACTCTAAGCGCACAGTTCAAGAAGTCTTTGGATTCACTGATGAGACAATTGAGTCAATGCCATCCCTTTTTCATTCGATGCATAAAACCAAATGAAACCAAAAAACCAATGGTTTGTCAAAACGTTTCTCACTTTTAATTTTTAATGATCTTCCCTTTCTGTGGATTTCTGCAAGGACATATTTAATAAGATAAATGAAAATACTGTATCTCAATATAATATAGCTTTATAAATATGATGGGGTTTTCCTGTTTGTCTACAGAAGGAGAAGATTATTACATAATATATAAAAATTATGAACTAAATGACAATAAAAATGGCTTTAATTCTGCCATTAAATTATTTTTAACCCAAACATAATTAAAGGTTAAAAGTTATATGAAATTCGTGTTTACTTTAAAATAAAGTTCAATAGTTTTCTAATGACTTTGATATTAATCAGATGTTTGACCGGTATTTGTGTTGCAAACAACTCCGATACTCAGGAATGATGGAAACGATTCGTATCAGAAGAGCCGGTTATCCCATTAGACATACGTTTATGGAATTCATAGATCGGTACCGATTCCTATTACCAGGAATAGGTCCGTCACATAAAGTGGCCGATTGTAGATCTGTTACGCAACGGATCTGTGCAACAGTTTTGGGAAGAGTTGACTATCAATTGGGAAAATCAAAAGTTTTTCTTAAGGTTTGCTTTTTATATAATTTGTTTAACTTTAACCAACTTTTCTCAACCCAACCAATAGGACGCTCACGACCTGTTCCTCGAACAGGAGAGGGATAGAGTTCTGACCAAAAAAATTCTAACACTTCAAAGGGCTATAAAGGGCTGGTATTATAGGAGAAAGTTCTTAACGATGAAGACTAACGCCGTTATTATTCAGCGCTATTGGAGGGGTTTTATTCAACGCAAAAAATATAGAGCTGTAAGTTATCCCCCAATTTGAGGGAAACTTATAATAGAATTCCTTTCTATTGTTATGCATTAGTATTGTGTAATACCTGTCCTCTCTTTAACTTATGTGACATTCCTTTGAGAACAGATGCGTTTGGGTTATCTCCGACTCCAGGCCTTCATTCAGTCTCGAGTACTGACGCATCGCTTCAAACATCTTCGCCGTCATATCGTCTCATTGCAGGCCATTTGTCGAGGATTTCTGGTCAGAAGAGATTTCCGAAGCAGACATCGCGCGGCCCTTAAGATACAATCCTTTATAAGGGGTGCCATCGCTCGTAAAAAATATTATCGATTGAGAGAGGAAAACAAGAGTCGTTTGGAGGCCCTTCGACTCAGAGAACAGGAAGAATCTCTTCTAAGAAAACAAATGAATCCAAAGAAAGCGAAAGAAATCGCAGAAAAGAAATATTTTGAAAGACTTAAAGAATTTGAATTCAAGAAAAAAGAGACAGAAATCGAAGAGAAGCGACAAATTGAAGAGAAAAAGGCAGTCATTACAGATGCCGTCCACAGACAGGACGAGGTGTTGGACGACTCCAAACTTGTTGACGCGATGTTTGATTTCCTGCCCCGAACTGATAACTTGAGTGAACAGAACGGACCGTCAGCTTTCAGGGATTTGGAGAGACCTAATGGTGACATCAATAATGATATGATTGAAGGCGAGTCTATTGTCCCACCCGTTCCTCACGAAGAATTGGAGGACTTAACTGAATACAAGTTCCAGAAGTTCGCCACAACTTATTTTCAGGGAAATGTTGGGCATCAATATCAACGAAAACCACTAAAACAGCCGCTCATACCTCTTCAGACTCAAGGAGATTGTATGGTATGTTCACTCATTTACTTAACGCTTCAATTACTCGACTCTGCGCTCAAGTAATTTGAGCTAAAACTACTCGTTTTGAGGAATAACTTATGAATTTATTCAACAAAACTGAACAAAACTTTTTGAACATTTAATTAATAAAATAATTGCTTTTTTTAGGCTTCGATTGCGCTTTGGATTACAGTTTTACGGTTTATGGGAGACTTGACTGAACCCAAGTTCCATACTATGGGAAGAGTGAGTTCTCTAACCATTATATTTCCCAAATTTTTTATGCATAAAAACTCATCAAAATTTGATTATCTAAAGGATAATACATCTGTAATGAGTAAAGTGAGCGCAACTCTCGGCCGGAACTTCATAAAGAGTAAGGAGTTCCAAGAGGCACAGCTTATGGGTCTCGATCTTGGGGTACGACACTTGCACTTCGAATAGTTAGATAACTAATGACTATATTTGTGAATAATTATGATTAGGAAACGGAGAGTAAACCCAAGTCGCGCTCCATTCGCAACAAATTGGTGTCATTGACTCTCAAGAAGAAAAACAAATTGAGTGAAGACGTCAGACGCCGTTTACAGGACGACGATATCGCTGCCGACACGTATAGCAGTTGGCTTGAGTCCAGACCCACTTCTAATTTGGAAAAATTGCATTTCATTATCGGACACGGAATACTCAGAGAGGAATTGAGGTAAAGTCAATTTTATTATCATTTTATTCAAACCTTTTGAAACACCGGAAGACAAATTGAAAGCATCTTCTTTTTCTCAAACCTTACCGTTATATTAAATTAATATTTCAAACATATTTTGGTGAATCTCTGAACTTGGTGATTGTCACTTTCAATTTGATTTGATTACTAATTATTAGATTTTGTTAATCTTTCAAAAGTCAAATAAATATAAACTGAAATAATGTCTTAATTCAATTGATTTCCTTTAGAGATGAGATTTATTGTCAAATCTGTAAACAATTGACTAATAATCAGAGTAAGTCTTCTCACGCTCGGGGATGGATACTACTCTCCCTTTGTGTCGGATGTTTCGCTCCGTCAGAAAAGGTTTGTTTTACTTTGATTTCAAATAAATACCAAAAATGATTGCATTTAAAAATGCGGCCAATCTTTTAACCGATCCGACAGTTCGTCAAATACTTACTCAACTTCATAAGAGAAGGTCCTCCCGGTTATGCTCCTTATTGTGAGGACAGACTGCGACGAACTTTTGCAAACGGAACTAGAGGTCAGCCCCCCTCGTGGTTGGAACTGCAGGCAACCAAATCAAAGAAACCACTTATGCTTCCGATCACTTTTATGGATGGAAACACGAAAACTCTTTTGGCCGACTCTGCGACCACTGCTCGCGAACTGTGCGCTCAGTTGTCTGAGAAGATTGGTCTCAAAGATCAGTTCGGTTTCTCACTATATATCGCACTCTTCGACAAAGTCTCATCTCTTGGAAGCGGTGGCGAACATGTGATGGACGCCATCTCCCAATGCGAACAATATGCCAAAGAACAGGGCGCGCAGGAAAGGAACGCTCCCTGGAGACTCTTCTTTAGAAAAGAGATATTCGCCCCCTGGCACGACCCCACCGAGGATTCCGTCGCTACAAATCTCATCTATCAACAGGTTGTGCGCGGAGTTAAGTTTGGCGAATACCGGTGCGAAAAGGACGAGGAATTGGCAATGATTTCGGCCCAACAGTATTACATCGAATTCGGGGATGACATCAAACCCGATAAACTGGTCTCAGTTCTAACAAATTATATTCCCGATCATTGTTTGCAATCAAATGAAAAAAGTATTGAAAAGTGGGCCAATTTGATAGTCACCGCTCATAAGAAGGTATGCTTTCTATTAATCCTTTAATTTACTTAACGATCGTTTCGTTGTTTTCAGAGTTATTTTTATAAGGAAAGGGTATCTCATCTGAAAATCAAAGAAGATATCGTAGAGTACGCCAAATACAAGTGGCCGCTACTCTTCTCTCGGTTTTATGAGGCTTTCCGAGTGAGTGGTCCTATACTTCCCAAAAACGATGTGATAATTGCAATAAACTGGACCGGGATTTATATGGTTGACGATCAGGAACAGGTCTTATTAGAGCTTTCATTCCCAGAAATTACAGCCGCAATAAGTCAGAAGAGTGGCCGACCTTTTATGCAAAACTTTTCAATGACTACAGTCAGAGGCGAAGAGTTTACATTTCAATCCCCAAACTCTGAAGACATCTGTGAATTGGTTTCTTTCTTTTTGAACGGACTTAAGAGTCGATCAAAATTTGTGATCGCATTACAAGACTATAAAGGGGACGGACCCTCTGTCTTGTCGTTCAGTCAGGGAGACCTCATGTTATTGGAGGGCTCCTATAGTGGGGATTATGTCCTTAAGAATACTTGGGTTACGGCTAAGTTAGAAAAGAATGGAGAAAAGGGTGACGTTCCCACTGAGTGCGTGTATGTGTTGCCAACAACAAGCAAACCTTCAAACAATATCCTACAGGTGTTCAGCGCTGATAATCTCGACCAAAACAGTCGACACCTGTTTAGTTACCCTCAAGTCAATGGTTTTGATGCACACGAAAAGCCCCACACATTAGAAGAGTATTCAATCGATCATTTCAGACCTCCCCCTAAGTATACCCTCCCCCGAACCCTCACATTCTCTTCAGCGCGAAAACGAAATGTCGACCAATTGTGGAGACATTCGAGAGAACCGATTAAACAGCCGTTGCTTAAGAAACTTCTCAACAAAGAAGACCTCATCCAAGAAAGTTGTTTCGCTTTTAATGATATCCTTTTCATTGAAAATCAATTAAAATGTTTTTTTTTATTATTTTATTTAAAAATCTTAAGTCGTTTTCCTTAACTCCTTTGCACCGATTCTTAAGTATATGGGAGACCTCCCCTCCAGACGAACCAGAAGTGGAAATGATTTGACGGATCAGATTTTTGAGGGACCGCTCAAATTCGTGAGAAATATAACTTTATTTTTTGAAATTTCATTACATTTTGATTTCAATTTTGATTATTTTTAGGACATTCTTAGGGATGAAATCTACTGTCAAATAATGAAACAATTGACGGACAATAAGAATAGGTTTGTATTCAATATCTTTGACATAACTTCAATTGATTTTTTATTTTCTCTCAGACTAAGTGAAGAGAGAGGTTGGGAATTGATGTGGTTATCCACCGGACTCTTCGCTCCGAGTCAGACATTATTGAGGGAATTGACTCTTTTCTTGAGAACACGAAGACATCCGATAGCTATCGATTCGCTTCAAAGACTGCATAAAACTTTGAGGTAAACCAAAATATTTGTATTCATAGACTTATAATTGAGTTTTGAAGGAACGGTCAGCGCAAATATCCGCCTCATTTAGTGGAAGTGGAGGCCATTCAACACAAAACAACACAAATCTTCCATAAAGTCTACTTTCCTGACGACACCGACGAAGTATTTCTTTATTTTCTTTATCATAAATAACTCAATTCAATAAAAATATGAATTTTTAGGCCTTTGAAGTGGACTCGAGTACCAGAGCTAAAGATTTCTGTCAAGATATCGCTCAGCGCCTGAATCTGCGAACGGCTGAAGGGTTTAGTCTATTCGTGAAAATAGCGGATAAAGTGATTAGTGTTCCCGAAGCGGACTTTTTCTTTGATTTCGTCAGACATCTCACCGATTGGATCAGAAAAGCGCGCCCTTCGAGAGACGGTAACCCATTCTCTGAAAATTCATATAATTATTTTGTTTTGTTTGAAATTATAGGATCAGTCCCTCAATTCACTTATCAGGTCTTTTTCATGAAGAAGTTGTGGACGAATACAGTTCCCGGAAAAGACAGGAACGCAGACCTTATTTTCCATTACCATCAGGTCTTGTCTCTCATTACAATATAAATGAACGAAAAAATTAATTATAATATAATTTAATATAACGATAGGAACTGCCAAAACTGTTGAGAGGATACCATAAGTGTAGTAAAGAAGACGCTTCCAAATTGGCGGCTCTTATACTGAGAGTGAGATTTGGCGAAAGTAAAGCTGAACTACAAATGATTCCGTTAGTATAAAATATAACCTTGCTCAATTGTTTCTGTTCTAATAGTGATATATTCAATAGGAATTTATTGCATGAATTGATACCAATTGATGTGATTAAAACTCAAAACCCTAATGAGTGGAAAAAGGTTTGCATTTAAATATTTAAAAGTTTTGGCTCTCAATTGAAATGTTTCTATTCAGTCGATAATCGTTGCCTACAATCAGGAAAATGGTTTGAATTCAGAGAACGCGAAGATTTCTTTTCTCAAATATGTATATAAATGGCCAACATTTGGGTCGGCATTCTTTGAGGTTAAGGTATGTCTCATCAAAACTTATCGAAAGTCAAAAATAAAGACTTTATTGAATTTGACAGCAAAACGGAGACACTAATTATCCGGAACATCTTCTAATTGCGATTAACAAGAATGGAGTCAGTCTTATAGATCCGGTGTCTAAAGATATTCTGGTAACGCATCCGTTCACAAGAATTTCTAACTGGAGTTCTGGTAACACATACTTCCATATGACGATCGGAAATCTTGTTCGCGGCAGTAAACTCTTGTGCGAAACACCACTCGTAAGCACTTCTCAGACATTATTCGATATTAAACTGAATTTCTCTTTTAATTAAAGGGCTATAAAATGGACGACTTATTGACGTCTTATATAAGTCTAATGTTGAGTAATATTAATAAACAGAAAGTTTTGACGAATAGAGTCAAATGATAGGACCGTATCTTCTAATTGTCTCAATTCTAATCACAAAGTGATATATATTTTTGTAATTCTTATATTTTAATAAACCGATCGAATGGAGGGGTTATTTATTTAAGTAATAAATCAATTCAAAGCAATTTTTTGTTGAAATTTTCTATTTTTAAATAAAATTCTTTGCTTACAAAAACACGTTTAACACAATTATTTGGAAAACGCATCGGAAAGTCATCAAAGGATCTCATCTTTTAATGTGTCGACTGAAAGGTCTAATGAAGTGTTAGTCAAAAATCGTATTTAAATCTAATTATCATTTATTTGGGAAAAATCAGGAAAAATGATTCAATTGAAGAATAAGAGTCTAACAAAAGATGAGATAATTTATACCGAAAAATATTAATACATATTATATATCGAATGAGAGCACAAAATAACCCCAAAAAACGAATGAGAGTTCAATACTTGCGATGATTTTGAGTTAATTAATGATAATTTGTTTAAAATTTTCCCATTTTTTTATTTAATTTTATATGAAAAGCGCGAAACCATTCGTTTAAATTAAAAAAAACACATATTATTCGCGAAAATATTAACAGTTTTTTTATAAACTCATTTTCACGACTGGTTTCGAGCGTTTCGTTAATTAAAATAATTAATTAAATGTATAAACACATCGAAAATGGGTATTATATTAATTTAATTTAGATGAGGTCGGCCACATTCATCGGCATTTCCTCTATCTGTGTGTTATAGAACTGTTCGATGTCGTGCAGCGCCCGCTTGTCCTCAGCCGTCACAAAGTTAATGGCAGCCCCTTTACGACCAAAACGTCCTCCCCTTCCGATTCTGAATAAGTCAAACAAAAATTAAGTCAATTGTACTATAATTTAGAAGACATTCAATACCTATGGATATAATTCTCGCGATTTGTGGGCAAATCGTAATTAATGACGAGTGAGACCTGTTGTACGTCAATACCTCGAGCCAACAGATCAGTCGTTATGAGGACACGACTGGATCCGGAGCGGAACTCACGCATAATAACTTCGCGTTGTTTCTGTTCCATATCCCCGTGCTTTGGAACAACACATCAAACATTAGTTAAACAATCATTTCGTAAGTCTTTCTTATAATTACTAAAACCTAACTAAAAGTGTTTTAAAAGTGATTGAGAGGTCTACCCATTAAAATAGGGGTCGACTCTCACCCATAACTCTTAAGATTTACTTTCCTTCACAGCGACAGACCTTAACTCATAATAGGGTTTATGAATAAGTGCTTTAAGTGAAGGCATAGATTAAGAGCGAAAGGAGAGGTGACTAACCATATGAGAGACAGTGAAATCCCTTTGTTGCATCTTTTCAGTGAGCCAGTCCACTTTCCTTCTTGTGTTACAGAATATGACGGCTTGAGTTATGGTCAGAGTTTCATATAAATCGCAGAGAGTGTCGAACTTCCACTCTTCCCTTTCGATCAAAACGAAGAACTGTTTTATACCCTCGAGAGTCAGCTCTTCCTTCTTTACGAGAATACGAATGGGGTCTCTCATAAACCGTTTGGTCACTTCCAGGACCTCTGCGGGCATTGTGGCCGACAATAGGATCACTTGAATCGTTTGATTCAATGTCTTAAAGACATCATAGATTTGATCTTTGAATCCACGGGAAAGCATTTCGTCCGCTTCGTCCAAAACAAAGATTTTTATGTGATCCGGACCTATCAGTTACCACAAAAACACGTTAACACAATTCAATCACAACTAAAGACAACTCACGTAAAGCCCTTCTCGTAATCATATCATAGACCCGACCGGGAGTTCCGACAACAATATGTACACCCATTTCGAGTTTGCGAATGTCTTCGCGGACATTAGTACCACCGATGCAGGCGTGGCACTGGGCGTTCATATAGTCACCCAAAGCTAACACCACTTTTTGGATCTGTTGGGCTAACTCTCGAGTCGGCGCCAAAATCAAAGCCTGACATTCATTAAGTGAAGTATCGATTTGTTGGAGAATAGCAATAGAAAAGGTGGCGGTCTTTCCTGTCCCAGACTGTGCCTGTGCTATCACATCCATACCTGTGGCCACAAAAGTCACTCAAAACCGGTTCTAAAAGCCTTTAAGTCATACCTTTAATGCAGGGAATGATAGCCCGCTGTTGAATGGCTGACGGCTTTTCGAAACCGTAGGCATAAATACCCCGAAGAAGTTCTTCGCGAAGATTCATGTCATCGAAATTAGAGACAATTTCGTCCCAATTGCTCTGTTTTTCCACAAAATAGTGACAACTATTAGGTTATGTCCGTTCATAACACGGAAGTCGATGAGAACATACCTCAATCACACCGTCCGGATCCATACCCTGAGGTCTGTCCTCTCCGTATTCGTGATTGTCATCGCGGGGCCTACTTTCAGGTCCATTTTTATCAGTTCTGTCCATTAAAACATCAAAAAACACATTAATTAGGTTTTCATCAAAAAAATTATTTAATTGTATTTCGAGTAAAAAAAATTAATTAAGTTATAAATTATTGTCCAAAATGTTTGTCATTTATGTGAAAATGTCTTTAAATGAGTTTATAATTAGTTTAAAATCAATTTAGTGGTTATATAGGGAACGCCATGTTGGCAGTGGTGGTGCCACTAATGCCTTCATTGCATTCAATACATGCTCTCAAACGACCGCATTGTTAGGCATCGACTGAATGCCGATCCTTTGCTTAACATATTTAAAGACAATTAAATCAATTATTAATTGATTTTCACATAAAATAATAACTAATTTATTAAATGATAAACATTTGGAGAAACAATTGAATGAAATAAGTAATAAAATAAATGAATTTAATAAATGTTATCCAAACCTGTCGTCAAAAGCACTCGACATATTAGACATGTTTTATGAAGATATCTGTGAATCACTTCAATAAAGGCTTACGTTTTGCGCACATCACTGCACACCACAGCACACAAACCCATATATACGTCACGCAAACCAATACCTGTCCCATCGCTCCCACTCCAACTCCGACGTCAATCAAAAACGTCTATATATTGAAACTAATTTAAAACTACTTATCCATTCATTTCATAGTTTTCTTTAATTAAATTATATAATTAATGACTCAATTAATGCATAAATATTAAGTCATTTATTGATTTATATTAATTTGAATCAAATTTAATCAAATGATAAACAAATGTATTGAAGACGTAATGTTTGGTAACGGATGTAAAGTGTGTCGGCGTTTGGCATCCAATACAAGTGGCGGACAATTCTTATGACAAACCATTGATATTGTCTTCTCTTTAGGCAATACTTATCAATGATTTCACAATCAATTAATTCAAAGAATTTTTGTTTTTGTTTATAACATTTAAAGCAAACATTTTAGACTAAAATCATTTAAATTGAAGACATTTTCAAACTATTTGTCATTAGTTGACAATTGGAACAAATGGATGAAATAGTAATTTGATGACCATATCATAGCATAGCATAGATGACACCAAAACGCGATTATTATTTGAAATGTCTGTCCATTTCATTATTATCGCTAATATGTTATTGGATGACAATATTTGGTGACATTGTCTTCGACGACACCGAAGCTATACTCAAGAACAAGGATGTGATGACAGACACCCCTTTGAGTCGAGTCTTCTCTAATGACTTCTGGGGCACAAACATAAGCGACAGTCGGAGTCATAAGTCTTATCGACCGCTAACTGTCCTCACATTCCGTGTCATCAGAATATTAGATGATTTGATTCAAATAAAGAACTTTCAATCAATTGATGACCAAAAGAGTGGATACATTTACCACTCATTAAATATAATTATTTACATTATCTTAAATATCGTTGTCTTCAATGTTTTCAAAAGAATTTTAAACATTTTTTGTGAAAATAATTTTAAATTAATTAAAACTAATGAAAGAAATGCATTCTTAGCGACAATTCTATTCACTTGTCATCCAATTCATAGCGAAGTCGTAAGTCTTTTTTAATTGACAATTATTTTTGAGTTGAGGGAGAATTGGGAGGCATTCAAATTTTAAGCATTGGTCATTTTATATAGTAGCTAGGTCAGTTCTATATACGCTAATATATTATTATTTGATTTGAATATCGAGGTCTGCGCTTGTGTTGGTTTGGCTGATCTCTTGTCCTCTTTGTTCGCATTGACAGCACTTATGATTCACATGAATCTGACGGACGATCCCAACAGATATAACTATGGTATGAATTCTTAGAGCGATTATAGGGGAGGACAGGTCTAATTACCTAATTACCTTGCTCATTTCTAAAATTATTTGGTTTTACAGTTGACTTGACTTTGAATTCAATTCTGGTGACAATCATCGGTGGTATTGCAATGCTATTCAAAGAACAGGGAATCACTTCAATTGTTCGTTAAGTTATTCATAAGAACTAAGAATTTAATGCATTTTCTTAGGGTTTATGTCTTTTATTGGATTTAATGATTCTATTGGAGAGACCGATAACTAACTGTCGTCTAATGAAATCCAAACTTGTATTATATCGTGTGTTGTGTTTGTGTTCGGGTGCTCTCCTTCTCATGATTTTCAGGTTAAAAATCATGAATTTCATTGGACCTCAATTTCAAAGGGGAGACAATCCCACGTCATTTGAGAAGTGGTGGTACATCCGAACTCTTAATTTTAATTATATTTATGCCATAAACGCATGGATTCTAATATATCCGGAGTGGCTGTGCTTTGACTGGTCTATGGATTGCATTCCTCTCATCAAAAGTTTCAAAGATTTCAGAATTTTATTGATTTTATTATTTTGGATGACTTTAATCCTTTTGATGAGAGCCTCACTTCTCAATAAAAATCCTAATATTCGCCGGTATTTCAGATAAGTTTCTATTTATATCATTCCTAACAATAATTTGTCTAAAAGTCAGATACAAATTGGATTAATATTTGGTTTCGTGCCTTTCATTCCGTCCTCAAACATCTTCTTCACCGTTGGGTTTGTGATCGCAGAGAGAGCTCTGTTTCTCTCCAGTATTGGATATGTTTTGTTACTCATCACTGGAATCGATATTTTGTGCCAAAGATTTCAAATGTATTCAAAGGTAAGTCATCTAAAGATTAAAACCTCTAAAAGATTTATTATTGAGTCTAATGTTTGTTTAGATTTTAAGACTTTTGGTCACTCTTTTAATCATTACGTTAACGATTCGAACATTACGTGTGAGTATACATTGGATTGGATTCATATTTGGAATAAAGTTTTTATTTGAAAACTTAGCGTAACGTCGATTGGATTAATGAGAAACGACTTTTCGAATCGGGACTCAGTGTATGTCCGGTAAGAATAAATGATTCAATTGAGAGACAAATTCAAAAATAAGTTAAACTTTAAACCAATGATAAGTCAAACGCAAAAATTCATTACAATATCGCCAAAAATGCGGCCGATTCTGGCCTTAAGCTTAAAGCTATTGAGGAATACAGAGAAGCAATTCGTTTGTACCCGGACTATGACCACGCGCTCAATAACTTGGCCAATATTCTTAAAGATTCGGGTGATTTACAAGAAGCTAAACAACTTCTTGAAAGAGCAGTTAAAGTCAGGATAGGTTTTGCTGCAGCTTGGATGAACCTGGGTATTGTTCAAATGGCACTTAATCAATATGAGCAAGCACAATTCAGTTATCTCAATGCTCTGAAGCACAGGCATCGATATGCTGAGTGTTTCTACAATTTAGGAAATTTAGTGAGTCTTCTATTGAATTGTTTTGAACTCAAATTAATTCTCGACTCAAAAGTATGTAAAACAGAATCGTTTTGACGACGCCTTCAAAGTGTGGCGAAACGCGACTCTAATCAAACCGGAACTGCTCTCCGCTTGGAATAACTTAATAATAATGTTGGATAGCATTGGCTCCTATGAAAGCGCTCAGGAAATAGCTTTGGAAGCCTTCAAACACCACTCAAATCAAAGTTCTTTGCATTTTAATTATGGAAACCTTTTGGGAAAAATGAAAAATTTTAATGAATCAGAAAAACACTTTAAAATAGCCATAAGTTTAAGTGAAGGAAATGCTATTTATTACTCAAATCTTGCAGTTCTTTACCATCAATGGAAGGATTATTCAAAAGCTATTATTTATTACGAAAAGGCTCTTAAAATTGATCCAAACTTAGAAAACGCGAAGAAAAATATAAAAATATTACAAAAACATTAAATCTATAAATAATTTGTTAATAAAATTGAATCTTTTGAGCATTAGATCGGAATATTTGTTTTATTCAATGATTTTAATGTTTTTTTGATTAAAAATGTGATAAAAATATATAAAATTTGAACAAAAAATATAAACTTTTAACCCAAAGTTGATTATAGTTCAGCGGTGGAACCCCTCCAAGACATTTGTCCAAAACTTGTTCCATAAGACAAACCATTATTAAGGCATTCAATTGCATTAAGTGGTGGAAGAGATGAGGCGCCGCTCGCAGTCCCATAATGTCCGACCAAATATCTGCTGAGCTCTTCCTGAGTATCAAAAATCATAACGACAAAAGGTGAGCCAGGTACATGTTGACCCGACCATTTCACTTCAATCCTATAGTCTCCTGGTTCTGTCGGATCATATTTACAGAGAATAGTCCTATCCTTTTGACTCTCTCTTTGCATTTCAACTCTAAAAGCGCCTAAAATTTGAAAAAACTTTTGTTAATAATATTTTTATAAACGATTCAATAATTCAAACCTTTCGGTCCCCGTATTCTAACAGTGAGTTGTCCGGCACCGGCACCTCTTGTGTCGCAAATAAAGCGACTCTGATATAAAGGTAGAACACCATGTTCAATACCCGGGCCAATCACACGAACTTTTGAAGCATCGGGTGCTCCAGCAATACGTAGAGTGAATGGCGAACCTATAATCCATTGAAATAATTTCAATCACCTGAGAGTAAGAAAGAGGGTATCCATACCTGAGACGTGTTCTCCGCCGTATTTTATCGTTAAAATATGTTTTCCCCCCTCTTGTGGTTTAATGAAAAGTGTAAACATTCCGTCCATTTGATCGTAAAGTTCGCAATAAGCGATTTTGTGGGGACCCACACAATGAGCCGTCAGCTCTCCGGGACCGGCACGTCGTGTGTCTATAAATGCTTTGATCTCTTTACCAACCGAACCATTTTTCAATCCCTCTCCCGAACAGATGACACGTTTTGCGTCACAACTCGGAAGGATTGACACTTTTAGAGGACAGCCTTTCACTTGTTTCTGACCCCAAATGACATTCAAGAGATAAGTTCCTTAAAATCAAATGAAAATCGAGTTATGAAACCATTTATTCTGAAGATTTATTTGAGACAAACCTTGAATTGTTGGCGTATAGACTGCTTTGAAAACTCTGGTACTTATTTGTGTCACTTTCACCGGAATGTCAGCTTTGACTCCTGTTAAGGTGACCTCTGGCTGTCCGTTACCCGCATCCGTTCCATCGATTGTAAATTCTGACTCTTCTCCGACCCGAGCGCCGGCCAATCCATGTCCTCTGAGTACAACTGTAGCGCACTCTGAGGTGAGCGAACTTTCGCATACGATTGCAGTGATCGGTGTTTGCGGTAAAAGTATTTCACAAAAGTATATAAATATCTGATAATCGCCTAAAGAAACGAAATTAATTAAAATCTAATTATCAATAATTGGAGACAAACCTTCAGATTTTGGTCTAAAACAGATCCTAAACTTATGGGGAGACGTTTGGTCGACAACCATCTCTTCAACACTAGAGTCTGGATTTTTAATCTTGGCACTCAATTTGCCTATTGATAGATAGATATAAGTTTTATGATACAAATGAATCTGAATAATGACAAACCGGGTCCACATTCGCTCAAATCAAAAGAAATTCTTTTCTCTTCGCCGACAAAAATGGAGAACTGATTGTCTTTATCTATAATGTTATCCCAACCGCCGATCACTCGAACCTTTTGAGGATTTACTATCTTTGGATGAAATGGACTCTCTTTTTAAGAAAAGAGTTAAACAAATTAGAAACTCATTCGAGAAAAATCATAAAAGTTTTGATTCAAAAGTTTTGGGTCAGACCTGGGATTTCTCTTCCATTCCAAAGGACTTTGATATCGAAAATACCGATCTCTAGGGGAACGTATGTCACGTGAAATAAGTCGTTCTCCTTTTCGATGTTAGAGGCGGCCTCACTGTCCGGTCCGTCGACTCTAACTTCTGGCACACCATAAATACCGGTGGCGTCGATAGTGAAAGTTGTCGGTTCGTTTACAATCCCCTGTTTCAGACCTATGCCGTCAACTTTTGGAGACATACCCTCGTGTGCTATGAAAGTGATGGGACTGTTGGGAACTTCGACCCCTCCATAAGTTATGGCGATCTTATATTTTCCGGGAACTGTTGGCACAAACTCAATGAGTTCTCCCTCTCTGTCGGCCATACTTTTCACTTCAATGGGAAGGTGTCGACCCAAAGGACTCGTAACTGTGACATCCAGTTCTGCATACCCGGCCTCTTCTCGCGTCACTGTTTGTAATGATAAGAATTTTATTGAATGAAAAAATATTTTCAATAAAAGGCTTAAGACTTACGCGAAAACACAACTTTTTTATTGACGACTAAATTATTTAATTTTATTTTTTCTAATTTCACTTTAGAGGCGTCAAAGGCATCGCATTTGAAGGGCGACCCAAACACGGGTTTATCGCAATGCAAAACATCTATTTTGTGATTCCCTAAAGTAAACCATTTATTAAGAATTTGTTTGATATAATTAAGTCAATCAAATACCTGTTCTCATTGGAGTCCATTCCACTAAAAGACTACCGTTTTTCTGTTGGTAGCACTTAACAGGAAGGGGAGATCCGTTTGGATCAGTAACGATGATATCAAAATCTTTGGCGGACGCGAAACCTCCCGTTTCGATGATAAACGTGGCGTTCTCTCCAGGAATCGATGATTTGAGTCCATTTCCGTGAACTATAACAGAATGGGACGGATCTCTTATTTCTATCATTTGTGGAAATCCGGGCACAGAATGACTATTGTATTGGATATCGATATTATGCGGCAAATCGATGCGTGGTATGAAATTGACCAAAAATATGCTTGATCCAATCTCTTTAATGTTTGTTTGTATTTCATTTTGACCATAAGTAATGCTAACCATTAGAACTCCGCGACCGGCTCTCGAAGAATCGACTTTTGTTTGAAACAATTTATAAGACAAATGTTTAAATGAATAGAAATTTAATTTAAATACTTTTGAACTCCTGTTCCCTTCCGACGACTCCGTCGTGAAGGTCCAAAACTCTGACTCGAGTGGGATCACAAACCCCAATAAAAAATGGTTTTTTGAGGACAGGTTTAGAGTCATTGAATATTTCAATTTTATGCATTCCTATCTCTTTTGGCGTATATTCCAAACGAATTTTATTCTCATTTGTCTTAACCACAGAAGTTGTGATCGGCGTCTGATGAGGACCTGAATCACACGTCAATCAAATCAATTGTTTGATAAACTTTTATTCAATTTATTTAATCAATACCTGAAATAAGTGCCTCAATATTTCCGTCACAATTGGTTCCATCGAATTCCAAGACATTTAAAGATCCGACTAATCCTCCGGTCATTCGTTTGTCGCTCTTCTCTTCTGAAGATTTGATAACTGTGTTTGGCGTTTGATCTTTTGGTTCATTGATTACTTCAATTTTGAAGGGACTTCCTAAACATAACAATGAGTTGACTGACTAAATCATATTGTTAATCTGACCTGGCACATCTTCTTCATTGAATGTGATATTAATATAATGAGAAACGACTTCTTGAGGAATAAAAGTAACATTATATAGTCCTCGGCTTTTCATAAGTACTTCAGCCCTGACTGAAGATTTACGAGTTGTAACCACGAGTTCCAGAGTACCCTCTCCTGCCTGTGAGGCGTCCACTGAATAATCAAACTCTAAATGAAAATCTCTTCAATCAATAAACTAAATATATTTGCCTTGAAATGTGATGGGCTTTCCCACAGAACATGTGTTAAGACCCGATATATTGACTTTATTGACGTCATATACATTACAACTGAAGGGACAGCCCGGGACAGTCACTCCATCCAAAAGAACTAACACCTGATGAGGGCCTTAATGTTTGAAAATACATTAATACAGAAATTCACAAAACTTTAAGTGAATGCAAAATTCATACCGACTTCTGTTGGTTTGAAGTGAACTACAAATCCATTGGACTTTGAATTGACTTCGGTATCGATCTTTTTACCGGAAGGACCTGAAATGCAAACGTATTGTTTTTAAATGGATCAAGCTCTTTTTGATGAATATGTTCCATCCAATAAAATTCAATGAAAATATGAAATGAGATGACTTACTGGTGACCATAGCTTTGCATTCTTTGCTTTCATCGTTTCTGTTCTCAACACTGAATTCCACATCTTTTCCGAGTGAAGCCATTCTTAATGTTTGTCCCGATATTATAGATTGAGTGCTGTCCACCACTTTCACCAAATAAGGGCTTCCTTTTAGTTACGAGAAGAGATATTCGCCGTTAAAACGAATTAATTATTTGATAATGTGTTTGTACAGACCAGGAACAGGCTCTCCATTGAATTTAACACTCAGGACATGAGTGTTGGGTTCAGTCGGTTTGAAGTTAACTCTGAATTTGGCGTTTCCTTCCGATTGGACATAATTGGGAACATTTCTCCCGTTGGCCGAAACGATTATCTCTAGATTTCCGGCTCCGGCAGCGCTGGCGTCGACTGTAAGAAAAATTTTCAAAAACTGAGTACCTTGCTTATTCATGCCTTGTTATTAATTACTTGAAAAATAAATGGGTTTCCCAACTGTTCCGCTCGTGATCTCAGATATCCTCACATTTTTGGAGTCGTAAGCCTTAACCAGAAAAGGACAGCCCGGGACCGAAGAACCTCCAACTTTCACATCAATTGCGTGATCTCCTACTTCTGTTGGAGTAAATTCAACTTGATAACCGTTTTGGGGATCGCCATTTAAAGTAGCTCTCAATGATTTATGGGTTGGACCTAATAAATGGTGATATCATTAATTGATAGATAGAAAGGCGATTATACCGAGAATTGCGACACTATTTTCTGAAAGACAGGTCCCGTTCGTCTCAATTGTGAATTTGGCGATCGAGAGAACCGCTATTTTGTCCAAACCCTCCCTATTTATTGTTACCTTCGAAGCATCCAAAACAGAACAAGTGAACGGAGAACCTATTTATCGATACCATGATATAGATTTCAAACAAATTCATAGCATCTTTTGCATACCGGGAACGGCTTCTCCATTGAATTTGATATCAATGCTGTGATCCTCAGTATCTTTTGGTACAAAAGTGATGGCATAGAGACTGGAACCGAGAGCTTTAGGAGTGGACGGAACCTTTCCATTGTTGACAATGACCTCAAGATTTCCCGGACCAGCATTCGATGCCTCCACTGAAGACAACAAATATTGTATACAAGAATAAAAAGTTTTTGGAAATACCAATAAAAGTGACGGCTTTTCCAACGACTATCTCTCGAGGAATTTCTTTGACGCGAATTCTTTTAATGTCATAAACTTTTGAAGAGAAAGGGGAGCCAACAATTGCCACCCCTTTGTACTTCAGTTGAATTAAATATTCGCCTTTTAATCAGATATTTAAACCATTTGTTAAAATCATTGAAATTCTAATATAAATCAAGTCATACCCGGAATCAGAGGTAAGAATTCAATGTTAATGATTCCGGTCTCCACTTCACTCTTCGATGTCGTGGATATGATCTGTCCGTTCGGCCCTTTTTTAAACATATTTAATGATTTTGTTTAAAGTTATAAATGATTTTTGATTTACCGGTGATTTTGATTAACAAATCTTTTTCCGAACCGCAGTTATGAACAGAAAGAAGTGCTGTTTTATCGACGGGAGCGAAATGAAGAGCAGTTCCGGTGACAGAAACTTTGTTAATCTCTGGGTTTATGTGTACTATGAATGGACTGCCTATCGATTCAAATTGAAGGAACAGATTTGAAATAAAAAACAAATGGAAAACTGATTCCAACCTAAAACTGAGTGTCCGTTGAATGTGATTGAAATCTGGTGATCGATGTTATCGTTGGGGACGAAAGAGACCCCGAACTTTGCCCCTCCCATGGGGTGGACTTGAGTGACAACGTTATCCCCTCTGGCATTGACTGCTATTTCTAAATTGCCTTCACCTGAATTACTGGCGTCAACGATGAACTGCACCGGTTTTCCTATACTTCCAGAGGAAACGGAAGTCACTGAAACTTTTTTAGAGTCATAAGCTTTGACGACAAGCGGTGAAGCGCTGACCACTCGTCCGCAGTGTTCGATACAAATGATATGCGGACCGACTTCGAGGGGAACGAACTCACAAACACAGTCTTCGATGTATTCAATATTTACTGGAATTTGTTTGCCGTTCGGAGAATTGATTGTCACTCGAATCGATTGGTCCTGAATGGGAGCACTCGATGTTATACTAAAGCGGGCGGGCATTCCCACTGGGATCAGCTCTATCTGACTCAAGTCCACATTGAATTGAGTCGCATCCGATACCTCACAAACAAAAGGACAGCCTATCGACACAATCATTAATTATATGAATGTATAAACTAGATGTTGATCATTAGATGATAACCTGGAACATTTTCTCCGTTGAATTTTATATCGACAATGTGTGGCATTAATGTTTCTGGAATGAAATTGACAAGGCACTTTCCATTACCCAAAACCTGGACCTGATTGGGCACTTCTCCGTCGTTGACAGCGATTTCTAACTGACCCTCTCCTGCCTGAGAGGCATCGACTGATAAATTGACCCAAAATTAAATTATTGCTAAAAATTGTGAAGAAATGATTCAAACCTTGAAATTCACATTTGTGTCCAATCAAACAGTTTTTAGGCGTTTCGCTGACACTTATACGCGAAATATCATAAGCTTTGGCGGAGAATACATTAGTCATAAGGGGTTGACCCACGACATTGACCTCAAACATATAAGTGCCGACTATTGAGACACTGAAATATACTCGAAATGTATCGTTTTGTAGATCCAATAAACGGTTTTGAACAGTTGTCTTCGATGGCCCCACAATCGACACTTCGATGTCTTCCTTTTTAATTTCCGGAGCGATTATATCAAAAGAGTGGGTCTGTCCCACAGGAAACGACTCGAGAGGTTGTACTTTGAGACCCGTTTTTTTCATAACGTTTGACGGCAAATGAGAAGTAAATATTTGGCACTTGAATGGAGAACCGGACACATGTTCGCCATTGAACTTCATTTCAATGGTATGGACTGAGACTGAGTGCGGTACGAATGAGGCCAGAAATCGATGGTTTCCTAAATTTTTAACTTCACTACTGACTCGACCCCCGTTCACAAGAATCTCTAAATTTCCAGAACCGGCTTCACTGCAGTCAACTGAAGATAAGTTTGAAATAAAATAATTGAATTAAATTTTAAAAACTTTTTTTTGACTAACTTTCAAACTGAACAGCTTTCCCGAGCACTCCATTAGGAATAGCGCCCACTTTTATTTTAGTTGAATCATACGCAGAGCTATGGAATGGGTTGCCAGCGATGGCTTTACCTAAGGCTTTAACCTCAATCAGGTGTTCGCCTACTTCTGGAGTGATGTACTCCACCTCATAGTGACCCTCTTTTATGGTATCCATTCGAAAAGGAATCTCTCGATTAGACGGCGCTATCAACAAAACAATTGCTATAATTAATGGCTTTATTGTGTCAAATGTCTAACCCGTGACAACAATAGTGATATCATCTTGTTGAAAACCAGGAGCTGTTATCGTGAATAGTACAGGTCTTTTGACGGGCACTAACTTAAGCCCATTGCCATTAGCTGTCACTCTGTGAACATTCAAAAGTTTTTGGCTCTTAATTGAAGTCGAGTTTTGTGAACCATTTCTTTCTTCGGGTGAAAATTGTTTCGACATTTTCCACAAACAATTAAAAATTGATTATTAATAACAAAAACATTTGAAATCGATTAATAAAATGATGAAATGAATGTCAAAACGTGGCAGAAGTGGTACTAATGGCACAAATGTCCTAAACTTTTCTTCGACTGCATTCCATCATTGGAATGGAGTTTTGATGCCAATACCAATAGACTATACAGTTTAGCAGTGAGTGCAAGCCGTGAGCCATTAGAACCTGAACTAATCTGAACTCACCTGACAACTTTTCTTATGCTCTCTCACTCAACGCTATATTCGCTATCCCTGTCCATTGAGTTGAGCCTCTCTTTAATGAGATGTGAAATATGTACCTGACACTTGAGCTCCGACTCAAAGATTCGCATCATTTATAAACAAACAACAAATTAACAACTCTTTCAACTTTTTTAAATAAATTCATTTATTTTTTGGGTAAAAGGTTTAAAAAATATTTCAATTCATAGCAAGTATTGAAAAATAAGCTCAGAATAAAAACTTTATAATAATTTGTTATTTAAATCATTTAAAATTAAAACAAAGAAAATAACGTTTAATAAAATGAAAAATAATTTGATTAAAAATCTAACATTTCGTTTGCATTGAATTTATTATTATTTCAATTAATTGTTCCAAAGATTTGCTCATTTAGTCTGAAAGTAGTTTCTCATAGTTTTGGCAGTTTTTTGTTAACTCCGGCAGTGATTCGACAAAACAATTGTAAACAATTTGAGACCTATTGGGGACACAATTGGGTACACAATTGGGAACACCTATTGGGGAGCATTGACTCGATTCGAATATATGCCAACAGATCCCGCAAAGTGATCGATGATTGACGCAAATCGGGTGGAAGTGTCGCCGCCGTTCTTGAATTTAAAGCCAATCGCAGAAGAATATGAGTTATAGAAAAGACTTCGAACCGCTTGAAGTCTTTCTCTTCTCATTTGATTTGGTTTTGGAAAACCGTTTTTATCAGCCATTCGTTCGTTTCTATCGTTTACTCGATTTGAATGCTTTGACTCTAAAGTGTCTGAATTACTGCTCGAAGACGTCTCTACAGAAGTGCCGTTCGTTTTGGGAGACGATAACGAATCGGGTGAAGAGTAACGCATAGAACTCTCTCTTATACTACCCGTGTCTGAGACCAGTTGCCAGCTATCGCTTCGACTCAATGAAGACAATCCATTCTCAGCTAATATTTTCTTTTGTGTTGGAATAGCGACGGGTTCTGTAGTCTTGTTATTACTCTTTGAGTAGAATATACTGCTATTCGAACACTGTTTGACCGGTTCTTCTAATCTATTCACTAGAGTCGAGTCAATGGTAAGCGATTGAGTGGTAAACATATCACATCCCTCTTCACTATTGGTAAGAGTGGGCGGAGTTTTGCCATAAGTGCCGATTGGGTCGAACTCATACCTGTGCGGGAATAGGTCTTCGTTGTTAATAATCGGGAAATACATTGGCGGACAGTTGTCATGACTTCGAGAACTGCAGCTACTGTTCAAACTGGTAGAACTGCCCCCATATTTGGGCTGTTCTTCAAATAGGAGCGTATGGTCTTCTCCAGGGAAGGACTGATCGATACTTTGTTTGCGTTGTTTACAGCAGTTATTAATCAGAAAATCAATGGAAAACTCATCACTTGTTATGTATTTAAGAAAATAGAAACAAAAAAAGAGGATTTCCTCCCCTTTGTTGAGTCTATCGTTTAAATTGTGTCCAAATAAAAACCAATCGTAAGAAATGGTTAAAAAAGTCATTTCAATTGGACTCAAGTTTTGGTGTATCTTTCCGTCGGCCCAAAGGGATAGTCTTAATAGAGATGTGAAGAGTGGGGTTCTGTCCCAACCAGAGATGCAATGGATGAGAATAGAAGAGTCGGTTTCGTGGAAATAGAGTAACAATAGTTTCAAATAGTTTTGAGTCAATTTGATTACATCCCAACTCCTGTATTGCTTCCAATCGATGTTGAGTCGCTCACAAATGCGGTCGTCTTTGGGAACAATTAGATTGGCGTCAACGAAGTGCTGCTTCCAGTCGTATATAAGACCTTCTGCTGAGTATCCGTTGTCGCGATAGTCTCTGAAGAATTCACATCCAGGGTATGGAAGAGACATTATATTGAAGTCTTGATATCGACTCTCTTTGTCTGCCTTTTCACTTGAGGTGACATTCATTCCGAACTTCACTTTTTTCTTCTCTACCATCAGATCACAGATATATCCGACAGAAAGATATTTAAGAAGTTCTATGTCTCTGTTCCTCACTTTTGAGAAGAGATGACTCGTATCACTGATATTATTCAAAGACAAGCCTTGAATTGAAGGAGCGATTGATTCTTCGGTCCCATTGTTTGGACTCAAGTTTTGTGTCAAATCATTTGACTCGACTTCACTACTATTCTTGTAATCATTGAAGAGATAGTCTAAACCCGATCGGCCATAGATTTCAGGTCCTCCCGAAAGAGTGGCCGAACGGCAAATATACTTATCTTTATAGAGGATAACAGGGATTGGGAACCGAGCCCTACATCGAGCGACTCGGGCTCTACTAATCAGTTCTTTCAATTTGTTTACATCCAATCGTTTATTACTATTTTTAGTTGAATTCAATTTACTTTCCGTTAAATTATTTAACGAATTAAATGTCGAATCAATTGAACGATTGGTTCCATTCGTCAAAGTATTGGACCTTTTGATGGGCGCTACAAAACAAGAGTCCACTTCATCCCAATCCTCACCAATTGGTTGAGAGACAGTCTTCTGGTGGTGTTCGGTGTGGAGGAGAGGAGAGGTGTGGGCAGAGGTGTCGGCAGAGGTGTCGGCAGAGGTGTCGGCAGAGGTGTCGGCAGAGGTGTCGGCAGAGGTGTCGTCGGCACCGATCAGAGGAATAATGAGTTTCGAGGGATAACTTGAGGCCAACTCTCCGTTTTCGTTATTAATTATCTCCAAATCTTTATAGTCTTTTGACCACAAATTTGTACAAATTTTTTGAACAAAATTAGTTCTCTTGTCGTTGTCTTTAGTCTTGTAGTGACAAATAGAGAACAGTTCCAAAAGTCTTCGAACGTCTTCAGAAGTCAGTTGAATCTCTGACTCCATTGAAATCGATGTAAATTATAAAAACAATTAAATCAAATCATAAATAATATATTGGTTTAAAATACACGTCTCACACATGTCTCACACAATTCAATACAATTCAATGTAAACTCCATTTTGGGTCACATCTTATCACTCAATAACGTCTTTATACTGAATGAAGGGTTAATCCACTCCCAGACTGACTCCCAGTTTATCACTTCAATGCCGACACTTTTCAATTGCTTCTCACTTTATTATCACTGATTGTATGCCAAGAATACATTTAAATCTTACATTTATTTCATTGTATTTCTAACAAATCCTTATCTATTGAATATTTGAGGAAAGTTTCAAGTTAGCAAGGCTATTTTCATAACTATTCGTTTAATCAAAACTTTGTTATATTGTCTGATATTTGATGAAAATTATCAATTATTTTGAGAACCGCTTTAAACTATTCAACAATATTTTCTATTATAAATTGATCTATGATTATGTCTCATTATTCTTAGCACATATAAACTATGGCGAGAAGTTGAATTACCAAGAGAATTATCATGATCAATTTTAAATTATTTTCCTAAAAAAAGTTAGTCAAAAGTTTGTGAGACTTTCATGCGTTGACTCACTTCGAGAAGTGATTTATTGGTTTTAAAAGAAGAAACTGACGTCAAGTGATGTTCACATTTTCAGATGAATTTTTAATAAGCATTCAATTTATATGAGTATTGAATATGAGCTGATTTTTCAGTCTAATTACCTAATAATTGAATGAATGAATGAGTGCTAAAATTATTGTCAGAAGTGATTCACTTTAGTTGAGTCTAAACTTGTTGTGAGTTTTCAGTCTATTTGTCAGAACTTTTATTTTTTAATTAACAGATAATAAACGAGAGATAAAGCGTTTCACTCAACACTCGGTTGCAATTGATTGTCTCCAAACGTAATATTCAGTCAATTAATTAAAAGCAATAAATTTAATCATGCAATTAATAAGCGATTTAACAGTTAACTAGTTATTCAAACTTAATAACTTCAATAAGAATTAGTCGATAAATATTTTAAATATAATTATATTTGAATAAAAGTTGAATTAACTGTGAGTCGAGTGTATCAATGATAGACATATCACAAAAAACCTCAAATTATAAACAGTTACTGAAATATCATATAAACTATTTTTGTTTCAAATGTTTTAAATAACAGACAATAATAGCATTGATTCCTCAAAATGTCCACAAATTGAGTAATTGATTCACAAAACGAGTTGTGATTGCGATTGAAGTAAAACATCATTTTTAAGATTCAAACAGTTATTGAGATTTAGAAAAAGTCGCAAACCTTGAGTTCAGTTCAATAAAGTACTCTATTGTTGGCAATCATTAATAAACAGTAGGAATACGAGTATTGCAGTTAAATGTGAGGACCGGTACTATACTATCAGCCTTTGCCTCACTTGTCATCGATATTCAATTGATTGCGAGAAATGGCGATAAAAAAAATTAATCCCTTAAAAGATGGAAAGGTTTTGATAAAATCAAAGTCTGGTTTGTCGTCAGTTTTGTCGGTATATTGAACTACCGGTTCATTAATTGTCGCTATTTTTGTCGCTTAAATAGAATGAGTAATGAATTGATTTTATAGTGAAAAGTAGTGAACAAATCAATTAAATCAATGAATAAAACTTTAATCCAACGTATCTTTCAAAACGAGTTACACATATTGTGAGCCAGACTTACAATTAAAGCAATAATTTATGACTCAATTCATTATTATTCAGATAAAACATAAAAAGATATTTCGATCGCTTCGGAAAACTTTACATAATATTAAAAATTATGGAAACATATCAGTAGTTATTTGCGCGCAAATAATCCCCTAATTTTTCAACAACTGCATTGAGCTGACCCGGAGGGAAACCATCCGTTGTCGCCGCACATAACAAACCTAAATATCAAATTTAAAAATCAAATACTTATTACAATTATCGGCCAAATTGTGGTCAAAAGGCATACATGTATTGGTGGCGACGATACAGAGGGCGGAACTCCCTTTTCGGCCGCGAAGTAGACTGTTCTCTGCCGTAAGACAGAAGTACTTCTCTCCGGCCAAATGAATGCCGTGTTCTTGAAAAGTGTTCGGATTATTTTTCATCGCATCGGCGATGGTCTTCAGCTCCTGTTGTGTTACCTTTAAATCAAATGACAAAACAAATAAATAAAATCAATGTTAAGACAATGTATGGTCGACATACCGGTTGTGCGGTTTCCTTCTCGAATTTGGCCCAAATTTGTCCATCAGATAGGCCTCCGATGACGGCTAACTTACACGAGACCTGAGCACAGATTTGATTGTCGACATACTGTTGCCACGACATTGTTATCACACAATTGTTTTAATTACAATTAACTATTGATTCTAATGATCGCAAATCCAATGCAAATGAGGAGCGATCGCACCAACAGTTGAATCAAGTGTGTGTCAGACAAAGCCTGAGTGAGAGCACAGCATAACAACACCCAAATATGGCTACCGATGCCAACCCAATGACAGCCAATGCCATGCATTGCAACCAATTGCCAAACAATTGCCAAACCCGTCATCAGATGACATCCACGACAAGGCATTTCATATCAAACACATATAACGATACAAAATTCAATCCAAAACATAATCACAAAACTATTTCATATATTTATTCACTAAAAACTCAATTAAATTTCAGTTATAACTCAATTAAATTTCAGTTATTAAATGTTAATTGAATCCAATTTTTCAATTTTTAAACAAAAAATTTAGTTTAAATTTATTTGTTTTTAAGTTATGGTCAAAATATAGGGACTTATGTTACGGTATTTTTGTATTGCTTTCAATGATTTCAGAGTATTAGTCATCTGTTTATTACTGCTCTCTATTGACGTAATAATAAGTGAAATCTGTTGCTCTCGACAGACACTCAAAGGGTTGTAAGTCTAATGCACTTATATTTGATGACTAAAACAATTGATTTGACCCTGGGTTCATCATGGGTTTATCATGGGCTTGTTCTTAGTTCACATTAGGTTCATATTGATTACCAAAATAATGGAAAATGAGTCAAAACATATCAGTCGCACAAAATATTCATTAGTCATCAATTCTAACATTAGGCAAATATTCAGAATAGCTACTAGGTCATAAACATGCATTCGTTGCTTAGGGAGCGGATTCTGGTGATAATCACTTATCTAATCATCGATTTGCTATAATAATTGTTATTAATTGAATTATTTAATTACTCATATTTTCTTTAATTAAATAATTTATTGTTTGTTTAGATTGAAGGCAATAGTCTATAATTTAGTGCATTTATTATTATTATTACAAATATTTTGAAATTTTGCCCAATTTTTCGATTTCAGTTGAAATTTCAAAAACAAAATCCAATGAAAAGTGTCTTAAAAATAGATTTGCTCTCAATTTTTATTTACAAATACGTAAACTGAAAAAAAGTTAAAGAAATCTCACATTTTTAACTCAATAACAAATAAACCCATTTTTGAGTTTCAGGAAAAATAAAAATTGATTCCTAACCAAAAACAACTTGCTCAAATAGCTCAAATAACAGTTGTACCAAGTTGAGTTGCAATAAAACCTGTGGGGATTTTAATTACTAAAAACAGATTTTTACTTAGATATGTATTTTCGAATTAATAAAATTGGTTGGAAAGACCTTGGTCAATAGATATTACAATAAAATTCTCTAAATTTTCAAAATCAAATCATTTTGCGATTCAATGATTCATTAATTTATCAATTGTCATACAAAAGATCAATATCATTAATATGACCTAGACACAAACACAAACACAGACACAACAATACAAGATGTGCCTCGAGTTAGAACTTAATTTGATTTTCTTCTGTCGTTGCCGTCAATCAAATTCCGAGTGAGAATCAAATGATAGCCTCAACTAAACGGTAATAATTACTAAACATTACTAATCAACGAAGAATTTGTTGCTATCCTTACAAATGCTGCAATAGTTTTACAAATAAAATCAAATATTTTGAGCGAAATATTAACTTTTTTTTGCTCAGAATATTTTCAATAAAGATCGAAGAATCTCAAAAATGTGTAACCTGAGATTAGAACTAGCAAATTTAGGAATTTACTCTAAATTCTATATGAAAACTGTAACAACTTTACGGTTCTTTAATTATGAACTTTGAAAACTTGAAATGGGATTGACTTCAAGATTATTAATTGCATTCTTGTTATTAAATGCAATATTCATTACTTTCATAATACTTAAACTTAAGTGAAATTCTATCATGTAGTTTTCTTTTAAAACTACTGTATGTACGGAAATGGGCAATCAATATTGCAAGCTATTATCAATAAAATTCATTTATTCTTGCAAAAAAATATTATGTTAATTCTTTGAAACGAATCTAATATTTATTACTTCCTTTCTATTTAACGAATGAAATCAATATTTGGGTCCTTTGATTGGTCTTTGAATTAAATTGAAACCAAACATAAATTTATATTAAATGGAAATTTATTATTAACTTCAATCTAATGGGTATTTATTATTATTGTCGTTACATTACATCAATTTTATACAAATATATTCGTTAAACAATGGATTATGTATTGAATATGACTTTTAATACAAATCACTTTATTTTGTTTCTCTTGAAATGATTTCAGAACAGAATTTCATATAACGATAACCTAATATTGGACTCAATTATCATTTTATTTATATCTTCGCTCTTCTAAGATATTGCTCTGAATTTTATGTCAATCAATTTTTAAGACAAAATTATTACTCTTTCAGTAAACAATCTGAACATCATTTGGGAAATTTTCGTCAAACTAATCGGTTTAATGGGAAACACAAAGAATCGATGAATTTATAGTACAATTATTCATAATTCAAATCATTATGCAATTGATTTGAAATGAATTAATTTTTCATCTTTTGTTAACTCTTGCAAATCAACTATCATGGTAGTTCATGTATTTTCCAAATATGAATCCTTATTTTCAATGAACATTCGAAAGATTTTTCCTAATTTTGTTCATCAATTGAAATAACATTAATATAAAAACAATGACTAAAAGTTTGGCCAAAAACACTGTAAAACAGTACGAAATATAAAAGGATTGCTTTCACTGCAAAACACCAGTAATTAATTGGAAATCCAGAACAAGAGGGAAGAATTTGTATCGATTTGTGCAAAAGCCATCCCTTTGGACAGCCTTTTGGTATTTTTCAGTCATCGTAAGTCTGCGACATTAGATTTGGACCCAAATATTTTGACCAATTGGTCCTCATAGTGGTTGAAGTTGCGTTTCATTATGTCCATACACGGACCTAATAGACGCTCAAATGCCTGCACATCAAGAACTGCAACAAAATGTTTTTCTTCACAAATATAGCCTAAGACAATACAAATCAATAAAATTATCTTGCTTACATGCCAGTTTAACTTCAGGACTGGCGGCATAGGCTGAGGCAGCTCTCGGCCGATGCGTTATTAGCGCCAATTCACCGAAATAACCCCCTTTTTCTAAACGCGATAATTCCTGTTCGTGACCATCCTTTTGATCAAAACAAACAAATTTAGTCAAAGTTTGGCTTAAAATCAATAATCGCTTACTTCAGTAATTTTGACGATACGTACGACTCCTTCCTGAACGAAGTACATACCGTCCGCTTCGTCGTCCTTAATATAAACACATTTTAATTCAATTAATTCAATAAAAGTCAATATTTTTAATTAAATTATTCTGTTTTTGGTTCAGATTATTGAAAAGTTTAGTTCAAATCATTATTAGAAGTGTATCGATGTATCAAGGGCAATTTGTAGAATAATATCAAATATTAGTATATTTAAAACATAGCCTAAAGTTGAATGTAATGTAAAAATGTATCGTTTGTTTGAATCGATGACTTACTTGTCTTATAATGAGATCTCCGGCGACATATCTTCGCGGCAGAAGTGCATCACTTAATGACATTTTTTCGTAATGCTATCGATTCAATGATTTTCAATAATTATTGAGTAATTGAATGGAAAGAATTGTTGCTTACTTCCAATGATTTGAGCATGTCAACTTTTTCGATGAGATTTTCGTATTCTTTTCGTTTCTTAAAAGCTCTTTTGAGAACTATTTTTCTGAATGTGTGCCGACTCTGAAAGCATTGGTAATTGTTAGAAAACACTCTAAATATTTTGACAATAATACCATACCATAGCCCAGAGTGAGCCCGAAGTCATTGCTTTGACAGTGGCTGCGCGCGGCATGTTATACATGAGCGCCAATTCACCAAAACTACCGGAACCGGTATATTCTCCGACTTCTCTTTCAGAGCCGTCTTCAGTTGAAACAACTATTTTGAAAGTTCCGCTATCAAAGTAAAATGAGCAAGGTTAGTAAAACGACTAGAGTTTGAGATCCGCCCAAACTAAATCTCCTTGATGATAAGAATTGAAAATTCTATTAGACTTAGAATTAATTTAAATTTTTAATTTTTATGAAAACATCAAAAAAATCAATTTATAGTTCAGACAATCAAAGATTAACTGTAAGGAAGAGAAGAATTGATGACTCACTCGGATATTACATAGAAATAGTCGCCATCGTCTCCTTGCCTGATGACAACCTCTCCCTCTTCAACCTTTTAAGCAAAATAATCGTATTTTAGTTCAAATCTATTTAATCGTTGAATCGTTTAATACTTTTCGTTCAAACATAGCGTCGATCACTTCAGACATCTCTAACTGTAAGGAGAAATAATTGTTAAAACATTGATTGGATGGCAATATTTTTTGTCTCAAAATTATAGTCTATTATGTTTTACTCACGGGATCTAAAGATCGGAATAGAAGTATGTGTTTTATGGCTTCCCCCAATCTTTGCCTCTGTTCATCACTTTTTGGGTAAATAATCTAAAAATTCAATTAAACTTATGATAAGTTATGAATCATTTGAAATTCAAATGGAAAAATTAATGGTGAAATTAAGTGAAACAATATCAACATAACAAGATCATTTCTTGAGATAAATTAATAGCAGTCAATCTCTAAAATTCGATGCTTTCAATACAAAACAAATTCTGAAAATTATCTCAATTTAAAAAACTCTAGAATAAAGTTTAACTCATTTTTTTATTTTTGAATTTAGAGACAAAATACATGAATGATAACTAAAGTAATCTTTGAATTTATCTAATCTGACCTAGACCAGTTTTAAACCCTTTTTAGATTTGTTAGAACATATAATTAATAAACTAATAAACTCTTGAAATACAAATTTCAAACCTTTTCATTGTCGTCGTCTTCATCTTCTTCGGGGTCGTAGTGTTCAGCGAATACTTTTAACGATTCAAATAAAATAAGTTTTGAATATTAGACAAAAACAACGATTATTTTACCGGATTTTCTTCTTGTGAACGACAGTCTGATCGGTGGCTCTGAAAACGATCAAATTATTTGGTTTCAGTGATTATTATAAAACACTTTTCTATTATATTAATAAATGAATATGTGAACAAGGTATGAATAATGTACCTATAATTTCTTGACCAAAAATCATTAAAATTATTGCAATTATTATATCTTTTAAACAGAAATATAGCAAAGAAATGAAATTTGGTTTCTCTCTTTGCAGTCAATTACTTATCAATAGAATCCAATCCTTTGGGAAACTTGTGTTCGACTTTTATTTCATACATTCAATTATATTTGATTTTCTTAGAAGTCTTAAAAGATATGAGTAAACAAAAGCCAGCAACAAAACCAAGAACCGTCAATAACAAACTGATAGTAAGTTTCTCCAACGCATATTATTTTGATAAATGAAAGATTTATTTACCGTTATTTCACGCATTCGACTAATAATTCTATTGGAAATGACTAACATTTTATCCCTTCCTGTCGTCTAATATTGTGTAGAAAATTATGATTTTTAATTAAAAAGGTTTTCAACCAAAAAGTTATCAAAATTTAGTTCTTCTAATTAATCATTTGCGAAATGTGAATAATTAACATGCAATTAACATGCATGGTCAACTTGATCTCACTAATTAGAAGCAGCCGCAGGATGAAGGGATTTTGGTTCAAGTAGAAGACAAAATCCTTTCATTTATAATATTTTTCAATGGTCTCAAAGGAGCAAACAAACGGTAATATTTGGAAGTCTGAGTGGATTACTCTTTAAATAAACGACCAAAAACTTGAATCAATAAACAATTCAATATTTTCTCAACGAATCTGCTTTTCTTCTCGAATATTTATTCGGATCAATTCAATGCATTCATATTATTTCAAATGTTTGGGACTTTTTTACAATTTTATAATTTTGTTTTTCGATAAATTGAATGATTTGATCAATAATATGCCTAAAATAATCAAGTCAAATTGAAAATTATTATTGATATATAAATTTGGTCAATAAATTTCAATTTCAATTTCAATATGAAGTTTAATGATATTCTAAGAAATTGATGAATAAACAGATTCTTATTTAATAGTATTATTTTCAACAATAGATATCAGGCGAAGTAGAATATTAACAAGGTTGTAGTGACTTAAATCTTTCATCTTTTGAAATAAATTAATTATTTTCTAGCAAATTGTCTAATCATTTAATAGCGATAAATAGTTTCACTTAATTAATAAACAATTCGTTAGAAATTCATTTTTGTTGTTGAGATTCGCCTCTAATTCGAGTTAAGCCACGAATTAAGAGAATAAGACTTTTTCACTAAATATTTGATTCAATCCATTATTTATTTAAATTATTATTTCGTTGTTTTCTAATTCTTAACATAAACTCTAAACGAGAAAAACATTTGCTTTAATGAAATGTGATTTGAAAAGAGTGTTGACTCGTTTAGAGCATTAAATTCTGCAAAACTTCTGCCAAGGATTCTTACAAATTGAAGACATAAAAAAAATAACCAGGTTGAAATCGAAATTAAGCATGTTCCATTTTCTAACTTAAATTGATTTGAGTATAAAACAATTGGTTTGTAATCAATAGAAAAGTTTGATAAAATTGAATTAAAGAGAAACGATTAAAACAATTAAGAATATAAATAATGTGAAAAAGTCTCACTTATATCACTAGAAGTTGAATCGTTATCTTCATCTGCGAAGTGGTTCTCATTTTCATTGACATTAGTCAAGAGGTGAGCCGTAAGCTGTCGTTCTTCGAGCAGACGATTGAAATAAAGTGTCGCGTATTCCAAAAGGTCTGTCGGTTTGTTAACCAAAACACTTACAGTAAAGTCAAGCAATAGATTCGTGAGCTCTGGTGGTACTTCATATCGGGTGCGATTCATACTGATGTCCAACATATGTCTATAACTCGACCATAACTACAATGAGAGAAGTTATCACTTTCTTTATTGTCGACACCTTTTCTCTATAGATATAATCCAAAGCATAGGTTCCGAAACATTCAAAACAATTGAATTTTTGATTTTCAATACGATTTATCGAATCGATTCTTAACTGAAGAAGAAAAACTCAATTAATTAAACCATTGCTCTCTTTGACCAATAAAATCAATATTCAATCAAAAATCGAGACATCAATTGATAGACATTAAGAATAAATCCAATGAATGGTTGGTTTTTGTTGTTGAGAGAGAACAGGGCGTCCAGGGATGGAAAGAGCAGAGTATCTATTGATTTATAATATGCAGAGCACTACCGATCTCTTCGAATGACTCATGATTTTCAAAACAGATTCACTCAGATTCACGTCTGCGCCGAAAAATATCGATTTTTCAACAAAACCGTTGATTTCTATTTCGTTTCTTTATTTGTCACTTTGATAAGGCATGAGCAAGAGATGAGCAAGGCACTAACATCACATTAACAGGGCATCTGCAAGGACCAATCACTACCAATAACAATCAGCATGAATGAGCAACTTCCTTTCTAATTAAACTCAATTAATTAAAGAAAATTTTGGTTAAATGACTCTATTTTAACTAGATCATCTTTTCAAGCAATGGCTTCGAATAAAAGCCAAGTTTTTTCGTTTTATCGAAATGTTTATCGAAATCCAATATTTTTTAATTATTTTTCTCAATTGAATAGAAGAGTATTGTATTGTATTGTATTGTATTGTATTGTATTGTAGAGTGGTTTACATTGCGCTGGAATTCCTCTACTTTTCAAAAAGAAAAAACGGAAGAAACTCACTGAACTAGATTGATTTTTATTTTTTACAATTCAATAAATTTTTTATACTTTTATTTATATCCAAGTTGTGATCATGGTCATTGGAAACAGCTGAAACTTGATGGAAAAATATAACTTTTATGAAAAACATAGACAATAACAAGTACTACCAAGGTACTATCAAGGTTAAAATACAGGTGCATTCGATATCAGAAAATCTATAATTAGTTTTAACGACAAATAACTCATTAATAATAAAACACGGAATCGATTATAAATCCATTTAATGGAAGAGCAGTTTTCCAACCTTTCAATAGAAAATGTGATGATTCACAAAATTATTAATAATTTCATACATTTATTGCATTAAAACATAATTTTTATTGAATTTAATTAATTATTAATGAAATGATAATAAAGTTTTATTTTTTCAAAAAATATTTTATAATAAAAACAGAAATGATTTCAATTAAAATAGTTTTATTGGGAGTGAAAGAAAAAGTCAATAGTTTTCTGTGACTTCGATGACTTGTTTTTGGCTTTTTTGGAAATATTGGTTCGACTGCTTTTGTCCCTTACTTTTGAGTCAGAAGAGCCTCTTTTGACTACTTTTGATACTTTAGAGTCAGGCGTTGTCTGAATGGAAGAGACGGGCACTTGAGTCAGTTCCTGACACTTGTCTTTATTGAGACACATATCGATGTGACGGTTCAGTTGGTCGTTGTCTTTGAATGTCATATGAATTGAACAGATCGGACACAAACAGGAAATATCACTCGAAGTCTCTCCTATTTTCTCTGAATTATCCGATTCTTTGAGATCATTGCTATCGATTGGTTCCAACATTTCTTCGGACACTTCATCGAAACCCTCTGATAGGTCGTCATCCAAATGATTGGACAGCATTTGTCCGATGCATTCATTTTCGTGATTCTCGAAAATATTTTTTTGATTGAATTTTTCGAAACAAACGGAACACTCGTATAAATCGGAGTCATATATAGGGCTATAAATGTTTTTATGGCTCTGAGTCTCACTTTCCAGACAATGGTCTGACTCTTCAGTTATATCACAAGTAATTTGATTTTTGTCCTCATTTTTGCTCAAAGCAGTGAATATCTGCGATAAAGTGGTTTGAGAAGTGCTTACATTTCTTTGAGAGCCATCCCTTAAGTTAGAGACCTTTAAACCAATCAATCGATACTTTTGAGCCTCGATTGGAGTGTTTGAGAGTTCGGTTTCCAAAAGTTTTTTCGCAACACTTAATATGGTTTCAGAATCAGAGGTATAGTTAGAAAGTGTTTGAGATTTGAGGGACACTTCAAAAGTGATTTTCTTCAATTTAATTGTCACTGTTTTGCAGCTCTGGTTCTTCTCATTCAAGTCGATCACCAATTCTTGGCTCAAATCTCTGAAGAGATCACAAATTGATTCAAATCCAGAGATGAGTCCAACAGTGCGCTCAGAACTGATACTCTTTCGGGAGTCTTCGTCTTTTAATATGATAGTACTCCCGATCCCTAAACCGACCCTCAAATAGTAGTCGGCATTGAATGGAGAGAATGCGAAACGAATGACATCCCGTTTGTGCCACAAATCTTTGCAAACATTGATATTAAGTGCAGTTAAATACTGAGTCCTTACGGGTCCGATACCACAGATCTTTCTGATAGCAGTTTTCTCTAAGAAGTCTTCGACTTCGGCTCTGTTTCCGCGAACCATATGCTGACCGTTAGGTTTGTTTACATCAGAGCAGACCTTTGCGATCATCGTATTGGGTCCGATCCCAGCGCTAGCACTCAATTTAGTTTCGCTGAGAATTCTTTGTCTAATATTATGGACAATCTGTGCCCCGAAGTCCCACAAGAAGTTCGGTAACTCTGGGCTCTGTTTCAGTGAATTTCTGTCGAAATGTTTGTTTTGTTGGCAAAAGAGTTCAGTCGTATATTCAGTTAAATCGATATAACACTCGTCTAAACTCATGCAACAAAAGTTGGGATCAAATTCACTGATTATTTTCATCACTTCTTTGCTTTCTTTTGAATAATTCCCGAAACTATGTTTCAAGAGAATCAAATCCGGGCACAACTTTTTGGCCAAAATTCCGGGCATTCCTGGTCTGGACGTAACAATCAATTAATAAAATGGCGATAATTGACAAGTAATACAGACCTGACTCCAAATTTTCGGGCCTCATAGTTACTGGTGGCCAACATCTGGTCAGACCCAACGGCAACCGCTTTTCCGGCCAATTCTGGTCTGTATTTGATCTCAACCGCAGCGAAAAACATATCCAAATCGATGTGAACTATAATTCGGGTCAAATCACGGGTGCTTTCAATGGTTTTGATCACTCTATCAGATTCTCTGAGAGATTGAATTCTTTGCCATTCAGTCATTTGTTTGATTCTTGAGATCATTGCTTCGATGTCTCTATCGATTCGTTGCTGTCTTTTGGTTTGAAACGAATGAAAGTTTGATCCTTTACTCCAATCATGTATTACACGATTGACGGCATTTGAGTCGAGTCCAGACATTCCCGCCTTATTTGAGTTGATATTCATAATAGTCGGCCCCAGACTCGACCCCAAACCGGATCCCATACTCGAACCCTCAGACGGCTTCTCATTCTTCTTAGAATCCAATTCATTAGGATTTGAATCCATTTAACGATAGATTTGAAGTAAAATTTAATTCAAAATAAAATCGACTGAAAATTGATTTGAAAGTTGTTTTGAGTGAAAACATGTGACAAAACAATAGTAAACAAACATTGATTGCGTCAGACGTTTGACTTAACTCTCAAATTGAGATACTCTCAAACTCTCAAACTTTGAGACTCAAAGCCAGATCTCAATCCATAGATCGAGTGATAGTTGAGAAAAAGTGAAGTAAATCTCATAATTATGACAATTTTCATTTGATTTGCAAATTATTTTTTATTTCTAAAATTTTTTTTTATATAATTATCAAAGAGTTGTCATATTTTGAAGCTTTAATGGAGAGTCTGAGCGCCAGAAATCACTGATTGAAGCACTTCCAAGACATTCGTCTCCGTCATAAAGAACCGCAAACTTCATAATTAAAACACAATTAGTGTTCAATTATTTGACATATTTTGTTGGCTACAGACCTGTCCGTCGTTGACAGCTCTCACCTCTTCATATAATTCAATCAAAAGTTGGTTTTGTTCTGATTTGTAGACCCGACAGCTCTGGGGCTGATCTTTGTGTTGGAATCTGAACTGACATTCAAGTGACAGACCCTCAACCAATTGCTTTGGTTCACAACAGATCCAATTCGGCTCTTTTGTAACCACTCTATTGCTGTAAAGGTATGATTCGTTTGGTTCTGGAGTCTAACAAATGTATGGATTTAAAGCAAAAATCAAAACTCGAATAAAATTTTGCTCAAATAAAAGCAGAAATAAGTATTATAAGCAAGATGATATAATATAAGCAAGCTAATAAGAAAATTTCTTACGACAAATATATCATTAGTTTTGGGATTCTTTTTGAGGACAAAATATTTATGTTTTTGTCCACCGATTCTACATTTTTCTCCTAAAGTCCAATAATGTATTCCTAAGAATTAAATCCAATTAAATCGGACACAAATTTATGGTTTGGATTCAAAATTTTTTTAAATATTTTTTTTGGTTAACCAATCGATTAAATGAATTAAACGAAGTTTTTATTGAATAAAAATCATATAAACGAACCAAACCTTTATGAGTTCCGACAGTCTGTCCGCTATTTATGTCTATAAACCTTCCATTTTGTGGTTCAATGTATTGTTCGATGAATTCCTTGAAATTTCTTTTTCCGATAAAACAAATACCTTTGCTCTGAATTTGAAGACAAAACCAAATTAAGTCAAAAACCAAATTAAAGCCAAAATTATGAAAAATATTGAAATAAAAGAAAAGAATTATTGAAAGTCATTAAAACCTCAGGTCTTTCGGCAATTGTTTGAAAACCATTTTGTTTTGCAATTGATTTGACTTCAGATTTGAGTAAATATTGTAACGGAAACATCACTTTTCGTAAAGAGTTTTGAGTAATTTGTGAGAGAAATAGCGTCTGATCTTTGATTTTATCCTTTGGTCTCAACAGACGGACGGATCTATCGTTGTGGTAGTGCTGCCAGAAGTTGCCAAAAGTGGTTCCCGCGTAATGACCCGTTGCGATGGCGTCTACTTTCAATTGATTCAAACAAAAGCTGACAAATGACCCAAACTTTACGAACTTATTGCACATTACGTCCGGATTCGGTGTTTCTCCTCTCTTATAGCTCTCCAATAAATAGCTAAAAGTTTTTAAACAAAAAGTCTTTTAAACTTTTTGACCAAAAATTGAATAATAAGACAAAACCTGAAGACATGATTCCAATAACTTTTAACAAAATTTAATTCTTTGAATTCAATATTAAGTTTATGACAAACTGTTTGCGCGGACTCTCGGTTTTGATCGCTTTGACAAACAGTCTCTGTGTTGTCGTCCGTCCAGTTATTCATATAAATACCAATCAATTTGAAACCTATTTTCGCCAAAAATTAATACAAATTATTATATCATCTTATGATCACTCGAACTATATTTGTCTAAAGACCAAGAATTGAGTTATCTTTCAAAATGAGTTGATATAAAAATTAATAAATGTGATGACCAGGATCTAAAATGCTTGGCCTACTCAATTCTTTTCTTTAACCTACTTATTTGGGGGAAAAGGTTTTGACCTGACACAGTTTCACCCAACTTTTTTGGGGGTCTATTTTCAATGAACTTTTGGTGAAGTTTCTAAAAATCTGATCCAAAGTTTGATTCAAACCTTTTTGTTTGAGAAGAAGAGCCGAAACGGCACTATCGACGCCTCCCGACAGAGCGACAGCGACTCTCATTTCAATTCTAATAATTTTATCAATACTTTAGACGAAAAATAAGCTTAAATTAGAAAATTTGAGCTTGGTTAGTTCAATAAATAACCAATAAATTGAATGCAAGGTGCAATCAAAACAATCATTGCCTTTATGTCATTCAGAAACAACAACACAAATAACACAAATAAAACAAACCCTTCCATTGATTCCAACAAAACTGATCCAAATTGAAGAATCATTTGAACTAATATTCTTAGCATTTCTCGTATGGAAGCGACAATCGATTGACAATCAATTTGTTTTAAATAATAGTTTTAATCAAAATTAAAATTCATTAAAATTTTAAAACATTTTATTTTTATATCAAATAAATTACAAATGAAATGAGTGTTTGAAACAATGATTATATGTTTTATGAATACAAATAAACTATATTTGAGATCAAATTAAAAGAATTCATCGGATGTCTAGTGATGTCTAATAAGAGTAAAATTTAATGAATGAACGGATCCATCGATTACTTCATTTTGAATGAAGAGAACAATTGCTAAGAGAATCGAGGGGTCAATGAGTCAAATGAGTCAATCTGTGGTCAATCTGTGCTTTAGTCGTTATATATAATCACAAAATAGTTTGGATATAAATAATAATAAACTATAAAATAAAATGTATTAAATCGTAAATAACTTATAATACATGGCAGTAGTCATCCTATTTTAGACTCAATTTAGAGCCCATTCAGTGATATATCGATTAAAACATTATTTCAGTCATAAATAGTCTTCGAAAAAGAACTTCGATTTGAATAATAATAAAATTGAAATAATAGTAATAATTATAAATAATATATATTTAAATAATTTACTTATTTTAAGTCTATTTCGACTGTTTTTGGTGTAAACCTTAACCTAAAGTATAATACAATTTAAATATTACAACAGTTTAGAGGAGCGGCCAAACGATCGCTTTGTTGTACTTTGGATTGCAGTCAAAAACCCGATTCGACTGACATTTAAAGTAGTTTTTATCACAAATCATAGGCTTCGGAGCTCTAACTTATCGAAGCATTAAATTTAAGTAAATTTATTAAAATTTTCAATAAATTCAATATAATATCTAACAGAATGTCAATTGAGTTACGAGAAGGCAGTGCTGACCGGATGGAGAGTGAAGTTATCGTATACTTCCATCAACTCATCCATTGTGTACTCTTCAAGGATCACAAATTCATCCAAATTTGGACTCGTCTTCAGAGCGCAGTCAAGACAATGGACGACATGTTTTTTGTCGACTTCTTTGACAAATAACATATTGAATACTTCCAACTAAACGATCGATAAATTAATATCATTTGAGATAACAATTAATTGTAGACTTACTTCACAATTGACACAATAGTGCGCGGCTTCGTTTTTGCCCCTCCCGTGCCATCGGATCTCACGTCCGATACTATTGACGAACTGTAGTGTCATTTGGCAGAGTTTAAGGCTCCTCATCAATGAGCGCCTGATTTCAATTAAATTAATCATTAATTCAAAACCCATTTAAAAATAAATTGATGTAAAACTCACTTAATTTTCTGGAAGAGCTCGTCTTCTGACACTTTTATATTTCGGGCTAAATTCCAGGTCAAATGTTTGAGCGGAACAATTGACTTAAAATTTTCCAATTTATTCCATTCGTATCTCTCAACGGCTAAGAAGTACTGTTTGGCAGTGAGTGGCCCCACATTCCAGGCTATGTTATTACACCATCCGACTGCTTGTACCCAATGAACAGTCCCGGCGTTAACCCAAACCAGATCTCCAGGTCTTTGAAGGAATCGATAGACGGGTATATTATTGGCGAAGAGGTCATCAAGTATTGGCCACCAGGAGCCGTGCAAGTAATTTAAACTATTCCTGCAATTAAGTCAATTAATTATAACTCAAATACAAATTCAAATCAATGTTTTGACTAACTTTTCGCACATCCTCTGAATGACACCCCAATACTCGTCGGGAACTCCAAACCACTCGCAATCTCCCGGACCTATGTTTATATTAACTGAACAGAAATTGTTGTTCTCCTGATGTCCAGGTGTTCGACAACCGGGTACTTTCATATAGAGTTGGACTGTATTCATGCCGAGAATGACGTGTCCGACATGGCTCAGCATATTTCCAGCCGAAACCACTCTCGCAAAAGAGGGTAATTTCATGAGTTCTTGGAGTTGAGTCTTCCATTTCTTTTCATCGGAGAGATCGACATTAGTTCCAAATTTAACGGTTTTGAAGGAACCGTTTCTTTTGCTTTTCTTTATTCTGTTTTTTAATTTGGGGTAAAATTTGTGAGAAATTCGAAAAAAATAAATTGAGTCAAAAATTACTTCGAAGGCGCGGATGAATTTGAGTCAGTGTCCGAGTCTTTGAAAACTCCTAAAGTCTTGTCCTGTTCTTCTCTAAGAGACTCTTGGAAAGAGGAGGCCTGATAGTGGGCGTATCGCGCTATCGTCGTATGCGACCGATGACTCTCACACCTCCACACCATTTGTCGTCTCTCGGGATCCCAGTTCTCCTCAGAGGGTTGAAGCAATTGAGTCCTCACTTCAATCAGATGCTCCGGATTGGCCTCAACCAGAGTTTTGGTGGAAAACAGACCCAAATCTTTAATAGAATATTTTTCTTTAGAAAAAAACCTAAAATTGATTAAAAGTAAAGACAGACCGAGTTTGAGAACACTGGCCAGTCCTCTGATGACAGCAATTGGATGCGCTAAACAAAACTCATACAATTGTGGAGAAAAGGCCTCCTTTTTGTTTTCCAACTGTTTTTTAAACAAAAATATATTTACAAAATTGAAACCAAATTGAGATTAGACTCACGAAAACAGACGGCGCCGCCGGATGTAACTTGTCTTTCGGTAATGGAGGATAAGGAGGGTCCGGAGGAACTGGAGGTTTGCCCTCATCTGAACATAGACTCGAAACAATTCTAGCATTCTTTGGGAGACTTTTACACGAAGTGATGACCTCTTTTGCAGTCATTTTGATGTTGAGCTGTGGCTGACTAGAAGTCGATGAGTGCGGAACTGATGCGGAAGAATATTCCCCTGATTTCTGCGATGGCTTTGAATTGTCTGAACACAAGAAAGAACTGATTGTTTGTTCACAATTGAAACTGTTTTGGGCACTACTGGTGTTGGCAGTGATGTGGTTATGACTAGAATTAGTTGATTGAGTGGTTTGTGTAGAGTTGGACTCTAAGCCCAACTGAGCGATCAGATCCTCTGCAAGGGATGCGGTCACCTGACGCTGTGATAGCAATGATTGCAAGTCCTGTTCACTGAAAGATGGGTTTGGATTCAATGTCTTATTATTGTCCGATTCGTCGGCGGCGACGGATTGGCCACTATTTTGAGCCATTTTTTGAACACTTTGAGGTGACGTCTTTGAGCCGGAGTGCAGTTGAGGAATGCTTTGGTTCAATGGAGGTCTAAACTGTGGGGCCATCGACTCATCTCTGGACATAGAGTTCGTGGCATTTCCTGAAACATCCGATGATTGAAATGGACTGTTGGGAGGACCACAAGGCACTGATGTCTGTCCTTGAATTGCTTGCGGTTTCAATAAAGGCATTTGTTTTTGTTGTGAAAGAAGACGAAATTGTTGTTGAAATAGCTGTGACTTCTGCTGTGGACTCAAATTGGCCTAAAAGACAAAAAGTCAGATAAATTCGATTCAATTGGGGATCGACTCGAACCTGATTTTGTTGCAAATAATTCATTATTTGCATTTGTTGGGGGTTGAGGTAGAGGGAAGACTGTGGGGCCGCTCCTGGAGGGAGACTCTCATTCTGTGTCGCCATTCTTTGCGGTCCCTCCAGTTTCTGACGTTTCATATTAGAGAAGGAGTCGTCGTTTGGAGCGGAGCTCTGATTCTGTCGTTGAAAAGCGTTTTGTCGCGAAGCCATCTCTTGGGAAATCGGGAAATTCCAGGCATCCTCTATACAGGGAAGGCTCTTCGGACTGACCAAAAACAATACATTTTATATTAAATTTTAGGACAAAATCAAGGTTACCTTTGAGTGCTATTGAGAGGAGCGTTGGAGAGCTGTGTTTGCAAGAATTTGACCCTTTCTGATAAACCAGTGATTAGAGTGCCTTTAATGAGCAAAAGTTCAATAAATTTCAGTACAACTGACAACTGGTTGTCAACTGACAACTCGTTTTGGTTTTGTTTTTTGTTTAAAATTAGAATTTTATCAGAAAAGTCCAAAATACAGACCTTTTCCTCGCGAGGCATTCAAATAGCATTTGAGAGCGTCGTGGGGTTGGTTACAGTTCTCGTATAAAATACCAAGGTTAGTCCACGCAGCGCAATGGCTTTTATCTAACTGTACTGAACATATGTACGCCTGAAGGGCGTCCATCGGCTGGTTTTGCTGTTGATATAACACTCTATACATTTGAATCGATTATAAGTATATTTTACGGAGAAGTCAGTCATAAGTCATACCCTATTGAACACCAGGTGTCGGCGTTGGCCTCAGCCTTGTCCACAGAATTACGGTATGAGATGAAGGCATCGTGAACTTTGCCCAGACTAGCATAACATCGCCCCAAAAAGTAAAGACTCTGACCAGAGTCCGGATCCGATTCTATCGAACTCTTGAGACAATTCAATGAATACGAATTTCGGTTATGTTTATCGCCTAAAGAGTCGACGATGTGGTGCATCCAACCCAAGTGTTTATATATATCTGCCCTCAATTGCACCGATATATTGGTATCCTGCAGAAGTGACTCATACGCCTCTTTGGCCAACTTATGTTTGCCTTGGATTTCAAACAGGTGTGCGATATGGAAGTGTACTGTCATTAAGACAATTATTTAGTCGTTATTAACATTAAAGTAACAAAATATGTCTTACCCTCTAATTTACCGATTGTACAAAAGTTGGAGTCATTCAACGCTAACTGGAAGTGCTGTCGATATTAAACATTTTTATTGAATATATTTTTGATTTAAAATCAGTCAATAAATACCTTTAGAGAGAGATTGTAATCGTTGAGAGCTTTGAATATGAGTCCGAGTCTAATGTGAGCCTCGTTTGAACGAGAAAAGGAGGGCTCAATATATAAGACCTGACGAAATGCTTTGATTGCCCTACAATTCAGACACAAAATCAATTGTTTGAAACCATTGGTGACAATAAATCACTTAAAAGATGTTTTGTTAATAAAAATCCATTTCAATAATTGTTGTCAAACAGAGATTCAAAGAATTCTATTGAAACGTCCGAAAGGTTAAGCAATAAATGAATGGCAATTAAAGCTCAACAAACGGACCATTACTTTGAAAGCAATTCATTTGGTTAGAAGTGAGGCTAAGAATTGGAACTTAAATTTGGAAGGGACTCGGTTTAGGCCCTACCACTGGAAGACTAATATATTTTTAGTGAAGCTTTAGGGCAGAGAATTCTCTTAGGGCTGAGCTATCGCTTTGCTAAATGCATTGCTATCAGTGGGACAAGTGGTCCGGGACTGACACTACGACACTTGTCTCAAAAATAGTTGACCAGACAATAACAGAATTGTCACCACATGTGAGACCAGTATAGCTATAAATATTTTACTGCTTCTCAATAATATCGATAACTGAGTTGTTTTGAGGGAGAGTACCAACAATTTGAGACCCTTTCCTTTGTTGGCCTCTTTATTTTCATTGCAGCTGCAGTTCTGGACTCAATGCATACTTTTCGACATTCAGTGTCTTTATGACAGGTCTCTCTAATTCATATGAAGGCATACGTGACTTAAATATCTAGTCTAAGGCTAAACTAATTTAAACATTGATTAGAAGTAGTAATCAATGAGCGCTTCATTACTAACAAAACACATATTTTGGTCTTTAATTAATTTGAGACAAAGAGGAGATCGATCTCTCACTCAGAATAATATATCCGATTGTCTTTGGAGTGAAATCAAAGCTGAGATAAGACATAAGACAAGACGTAATCCAAGGGCATTAAAGAGCCTGAAGACAAATACTAGTGTTAAGGCGAATAACCTCTGACTGCTATGGAGTGTCACACAAACAAACAAAAAACACTTTCCATTTGAACCCAAAACTAAAGGACACAAAATATTTACCTTTAATTTGAATATTTCTGATTGAAAACTGATTCCTAAACACAACTTAAAAGGCATTTAAAACCTCTAAAAATGTTGATTAAGGCCAGAGCACAGACACATCACGTAGACCAACAAACAGCACATCCTTTGACTGCCTCACTCACAGGCTTTCTCTGTTCTGTACACTAATCACAAAGAGTGAGAGCAATAGAGCCGTAGAGTTAGTACTGAGTCTGACGACCATCACATACACAACACAATAACCCAAACCATTCCCCTAAACGCCGCCCTCAGTTCCCTTTCCCTTCAAGCGTTTGAGCAAAAGTGAGTGCACTAACATTCAAACTATATTTTAAACAGAGAGTCACTCAGAGTGTTGGCTCTCTTAGGCTTTCCCTAAAAATTTGTACTCATTTCAGGCTTTTATAGCCAGAGATTGCTTTTAAATATTGAGTTCCACTGCTTTTGCTCAGAATAGGAACGAACCAAACACTCAGACAATGCGGTAATACTCGTGTCGTGTGAGGTGTGCACAGCGTTCAGGAAATTACATCCGATTCTCAGTAATTATTGAAATACTATTTTATTCTTAAATATTAGTCAATAAAGTATTCAATCCTTTGATAAGATTCACATATTTTATAGCATTCTCTGAATTGACTCTTTTATTGAGAAATAAAGTGATAGACTTACCAGTGATGGGCATTGAAGTGAAAATAGACGAGTCCTAACCCGAACAGAAAGGGGACATCCTGTGCACAATCATAATTGAAAAGTTAATTATCACTTTAAGCAGAAAATACCAGGTATTTGACATACCTTCCAATGCTCTTCATTTAGCGCAAAATATCTTTGATAGGCTGAGAGGGCTGTCCAACAGATAAATAAAGGTTAGACTCATTGTAAGGTATTCTATGAGACAATGAAAACCTTTGGCATAATTTCCTAATAAAAGATTGAAGTCTCCGATCTTTCGATAGACTTTGGGATCGAGAGGTTTCGACTTCAATTCATTTAAAGCCTTTTCGTCCTTAACTTCGATCGTATTTTTCTCACTCTTTTCCAAAAGAAGATGTCTTTGAAGTAAAGCCATTTCAAGACTCTTAATGGCCTTTCATTAAACATAAATATATTAAACAAAAGATAATTCAAACCATTGAAGAATACCTTAACTAATAGTGATTTGGTCTTTGCGTTCGTGGGTTCGTCCAAACGAAGAATACCGAAGAGACGACTAAATCAAAGCCATTATCACTCAAATGTCACTTAGATTTCAAATTTCAAATACCTGTCGATATCCAAGAGTTGAGTCATCTCTTGTGGTGACAAAACTGAAGAACTGTTCGACTGTGGAGTCACACAATTGGACGAATTTGGTCCAATTGATGAACTAGGTCCTATTGGAACCATTGGACTCTCTTCAGAAGTCACCATATTTTATGTCACAATCAATCAATTTATTTCAATTTAATTCAATTAACGATCAAATCAATTGAGAAATGATCTTGGTAATACAAATTTAGAATCACATACAACTGATTGACCACAAGTTTGACACATTCACACAAAACAAGATCATTTAAATTTGAATCCACATTCAAATGGATAATAAACCGAATCATTCAATGATTCAATCAATTGATGAACCGATGGATCAAATGTGTGATAATTTTTTATTAAAATCCGACGAAAACCCAAACAATAATAAAATGATTTTTAATTTAAAACTTTAAACCCATAAACAAAGTGACGGTATTTCGGGGAATATCTCAAAAGTCTTTTTAATACTTAAAAATCATCTCTTTTTTCAACTAAACTTCAAATCATAAAAAGGTTTGTTTCGTTTGATTTAATGGAAGGAATGGCGACCAAAACCATCACAAGTGAAGGTGACTCTACCTTTAACGCCATCTATTGGGTCAGTTATCAATTTAATAGAATAGTTTCAAGGTTGTTCTCCGATTCAAAATGATTGTAGCTTGATAATTAGTTGAACTTTTCATTCAAACTGATAATTGCTCTCCAAAAATGAATTCTTGATTAAAGCAAACAATAGATTGAGTTATAAATGGATTTATTATTTTAATTATCAATTGATTTGTTGATAACAATACCAATAATTTAAGTTATTATGAAATATAAAGACATTATGAGAGATAAAAATATGGGCAAAAGACTTGAGACTAAAGACTTTTGAGAACTATTTCTGCAGTACTTAATGTCGAAGTGAATGTAAATATCAATAATTTTGTTCAAAACACAAACAATTCATGTATTCTATTGAATATTGTATACAATATTAGGTTTTGGCAAACAATAAGAGTTTAGTTCGAGTTTTACTTAATTAAGAATTAATTATAATTATAACTAAAAATCTGATAAATCGATAAATCATTTACTTTTTAAAACTCAAAATTTCAAAACTAGTGAACAAAAGATGGGAACAAAGCGTTTACTTAATCATCAAATCTCACGATTTGTCATCAAATGAATTATTTAAATAGATTTCTGAAACGAAAGGTAAATAATATACAATTTATATATATTTATATCATTATATGTATAATATATGTATAGCACATGCAATACACAAATTGCAAACTCAATTAAAAGCTAATATCACTATACAGTACATCAGGTTATGGTTTTAACTTAAAAATGATTTAATGGTCAAACTTTTAGTGCGTTTTTTGTTGGTTTGTGTTTAAAATTTCAGATTAAATCGCCTTTAAGTACATAAGAGTACAAAAGTCATGTCACGACTCGAGTAACAACACTTAAATCAAAATCAAATCAATAATTAAATTATTTGAAACACTAGAAAGAAAACGACTTCACTTATAATTAATAATTAATAATAACAAGCATTTTGATGACTCTAATGCTAATTAAGAACAAAAAACATTGATTGCGATAATGAGCTAAATATGACACCACTTTTGAGACTATATCTCTCGACTGATCTGTACATTGAGATAATCCTTCAATTCTTTAGTTTAAGTCTCTTCTTCTGAGACGGCAACTGATGTTTGCGTTCCATTTAAAACTGTTTTCACGTCTTCGTTAACTGTTGTAGTGCTGGCGTCAGTCAATTCTTCGCCATCGGTTCCCAATTCTGTTATATGAGAGCCACCGGTGATGGCACTCATAGTCAATGGGAGACCCGCTTCAGTCAAGTTCTGGATGTTTGTGACAACCGTTTGGTACATCGAGACTGGAATTGTCACCATTCCTGAGACGGGAAAGGCTATCGAAATGACAATAAATATTAATTAAAATATTATTAAAATATATAAATCAATAAAAAACTGACTGCTTTGAGTGCCGTCCTCTCCGGTCAGAATGATTTGTCCGTCGGGACTAATGGTCGCTTCGGCTAATGATACGGTTTGAGTGCCGCCATCACCGCTGAGGTCGATGTTGACAGTTCCGATTTGATTGACTCTGTTATCGTGGTCCTGTCCCGTCGCTATTTCGGCCAATGTTTGTACTGCTTGTGTCGCCTCATTCCCAGTGTTTTGTATCTAATTTTTTCGTCGTTTCGTTAATTAATTTGAAAATAATTGTTTGGAGACTAACCCTCAGTGCGCTGACCGCCCGAACCTGAGCTTGAGTTCCATCGGGTAATGTGACGACAGCACTGTTAGGATCCATATGAATGATAGAGACTGTGCCGTCGGGATTGCTTATTGTCTGCAACATTGTTGGCGCGTAATGTGTTATCGGCTGCGCGTAAAGAGTCTGTATTCAAATTGAGACAACATTTACATCAGTTTGTATTCAAAATCAAATAAATCATAAAAAATAATAAATAAAATCAATGCAAACAAAACCATAGCATCAAAAGTAACGCAAAAAACAACACAAAAATCAAAATTCATTTAAAATATTTAAATCAAATAATTTGCAAAATAACGAGAATTGAGGGTCAAATCAAATTCCGTGCAGTCAATGGTTGTTAACTGAATGCACAAACAAATGGTCAGACATACGTTGACCCCCTGAGCAGCTGCTTGCAGAGTAGCGGTATTGTCAGCTGTTAGAGTGGAAACAGTGGCCACACCGCTAGAGTTGGTCACATGGGCTACATTGATGCTGCTATGGCTTCGACTTTTCACCTTCTCTTTGGTTTGACTATTTTTGTTGTCGTCGTCGTCACTAAAAGTCGGTAATAAGTCTTCTCTTCCGTGAAATTTATAGCAATTTATGACAATTTGTCTCAAAGCGTGAGTCCACGAAACCTATTGACAAATAAATCAATTTATGTCAACTCTAATAGACATTAACAGAAAGGAATACCTTTTGTTTGTCTTCTTCAGTTCGAGCATCACTCCTGACATTAGCCCAGGGCAAGTCTTTGGGCCACCAAGGTGGGCGAGTCGACTCCTTACCCCAGCCTGGCTTTCCTCTACCAGTCGAGTACTTCAACATAAGAGGAATGAAAGCCCTGAGCTGTGCCTGGGTCATCTTCTCGACTGGGGTCGGAATACCATCAACGACTAGAGGAGGCAATTCGTGCAGCGATGGGTCCTCTTTGACCTGTGGTGGCGCCTGTTGTGCAAGTGCTGTCTCCAACTCTTGCATTATGAGAGTACGGCAGTGACGGACCTCGAATTCAAAACAATTGATTGAAACTAATCTGGGATTCAAATGAAAGGAGTGGACACTAACCACATTCTCGAGAGGTCGAGCACCGAAAACTTTGAAGTTATTTTGAGGTTTTCCGGGAGTGACTATCAATACGACTGCTTGTTGTCCGACACGAGTCGTGTACTCATCGATCGTTGCCTTCAACTTCCTGTCAGACGATAACCAAAACATAGTTTTTATATAAAGTGATAGAACGAGTGGTTGAGTGGACAGACCTGAGTAATCGTGTCTGTTGTCGCTTTCTAATGGATGGGTTGGTTTCAAATGAGTGAGGTCGTTTACGTTTCTTCGCCGTAGCAATGGCTGCGGCAGCGGCCACTCCAATGGGACCTACAGTTCATTTCAAATCCATTTTATTGAAAAAATTGTTAATAGATTGAGTGGTGTCTGACCGGCAGCCGCCAGTTGTGCAGTGATATCGTCGTGATCACCCCCGAGGAGATCTCCGTCATCGAACGAAGCACTTTCTGGTGATGAGGGGTCGTCACTAAGATCATCGACATCACCGCCATCTGAATGATTCATCGCCTCCTCTTTGGGTTTCATTAAATTAGTTCTTGATTTCAATTATTTAATTACATATATATTCTGTAAATTCAAACCAATTTCAAAGATATGAATAACTTTTGTCTAAAACCAAATTATAGTCAAAAATCGCACCAAAAAACAATACAATTCAGAATATTAGGCAAAAAGTTATCCATTTATATGAAAAATTCAAAGCAATTCCAATCTATTCAATCAAATCCCAAACTATTTTTTTATTCAAAACTAAACATAATTATAATTATTTGGGAAAAGCTATTATAGAGCGAAGAACTGAAATGTTTAATGGTGTCAGTGATTGTCCGTCAATACCTTTATGGCTAAGTTTGTCTTCAATTCATTGTCTTTAATATATTGTGTCATATATTTGAAACAGTCCTAAAAATTGTAATAAAATTGTAAAAAATTAATATATTTTCCGATAAATGATGAGAATTAGGGATAAGATACTAATCTTTAATCGGGGACTAAGTCTGGTCTCTGACTAATCCAAAGACAAATCGATAATAGTTTGAGAGTTAAGACAATTAGAGCTAAAAAACGATTAAAACTTTTCTATAATGTGTTTAAATGAGAAGTTATGCCGTTATATAAGGAGCGGATAACTGTTGGAAAGGTATAGTAATGTGATGTATGGATGGGGTGGGGATCTGAGGCATTGAATGCTATTTAGATATCGATTGAATAAATTCATTACTCTTTGTATAGGAATATAAAGGATTTCCATTGAATTGAATTGAAATTAAAGCAAAATTAATGATAAAACTCAAGAATTTTATATTTATTTCAAATATATTATCGAATGGAAAGAAAATAAGTGATAAAAGATAACAAATGAGAGGATGAGAGGCAGTGGTGAGGCTGTGGTAAGGCTATGGCTGTCAGAGGTAGAGGTGGTAATGGCCTACGCCTTGAGTGAAATGAAGGCCAGTGGCGGCCAATTGCTATTAGATTGCGATAAAGCGCTACAATTAAAGGGATTTATAGTTATCGTGTGATTCAGTGATCGACGCCGTTATGCGGTCTGTCGTATGTCAGGCATAATCGGTATTGAGACGACAGACAGAGACAGAGCACAGGCAGCACAGGCCCAGACATAGCATAACACAGTGCACATGCCATTTGGAGACTGCGCCAATCACTGCCTCAACAATTCAAAGCCGCACCACTTTATGGCCATCAAACCGATAGCCAACAGTCAAACAGCTCTTTAAACTGTAGTTAAAAGCGGTTCCCACCGACAAATCAAAACAAATTGATCCTTACCTGAGCTCAAGCTTCACAACATCTCTGATCAGAAACAACACCAAAACGTCAATTGAGAAAATGGACGACCACTCCGTCCTCTACCACACGACAGGTGGCGCCCTCCACATCACACCAATCACATTGACAACTTAAACTATTCAAGTTTAGTCCACCAACAGTTCAATTATTTATTTATCTAGCTCACTATTTACCATTCAATCTCAATATAACAACTGGAAAACCACTCAACCATATGTTTGTCTCCAATTTAATTGATTTTTGGATTAATTGTAACTTTTGATGGAAAGCACGGAAACGGATGTCTGTTTGGGTTCATAGTCATGACAACAGCTAACTGTCGATCTCTTTTGAAAACAGTTTCGTTATTATAAGTAATGTATTGATTGGTTCTCTCAATAGACTCATCTCTTCTCTCAGTTAAAGTCACTTCCATTCAAAAGCCATTCAAAGATATATCTCTTAAGTCTTGTCATTACATTTGATTTCAATATAATTGTAGTTTAGTTCAAATCATTGCAAAACAATTGCATTCAAAACATAATTACATTAAAATAGTTGAAAACAAATCGATTGAACTGTAGTTGAGTTGAATGGCATTCAAATAATTGTTTGTTTGTATTGTGAGTCCATTTATTCACTTATTTTTCATTAAAATTTTGATAAAATTTAATCAAAAGTTTGATATCTTTTAATCTTTTTTTATAACATTTGGAATCCGTCTCCGATTAGAAGCCATGTCTTCAGTTGTTTTGATATAATCTTAAGACAAATCTTAATATTGTTTTGTCAGACATTCTGACCGATTGTCATTTGTTTTGAAAGTTTGGTATAGGATTGCAATCAATGGACTCTTCGTCACATCCATCGCATTCCTCTCCAGTCCTCCAATCGGTTCAATTGGAAGTATGTTCTGCGGGACAGTCGATATCGATTCACAGGCCCTTCAATCCTGAAGAGCATGACTTGGAGCCGGGTTTCCGTCTGACCAAGTTTTCCGAACTTAGAGGATGAGGGTGTAAAGTCCCTCAAGAGATCCTCAACAGACTCTTAGAGGGACTCAAGTCGGTCAACAGCGGTCATGACGGCAATGACCACTCCATTAGTCATTCAAATCATTTAAATCATTCATCAAATCACCAATACTTTCAACAAGAGTTGGGTCTTCCGAAGATTGGTAACTATCGGTTCCATCGGATTTTAAATTAATTATTTGATGGTTAGGTATAGGAATGGACTGTGCGGTAATACCCATAAGACACGGAGGGCTGGTTCTCATTCAAACAGTAGATTACTTTTATCCACTGGTGGACGACCCCTATATTATGGTATTATTTCGATTAAATTAATTAATTTTTTCAATAATATGTTGACTTTAAGGGAAAGATAGCCTGTGCTAATGTCTTAAGTGATTTGTATGCCATGGGTGTCACCGAATGCGATAATATGCTAATGATTTTAGGGGTCAGTCAAAAGATGACCGACAAAGAGAGGGATGTTGTCGTTCCCATTATTATGAGAGGATTTCGAGTAATATTTCCCTCATTTTATTGCTTTTATCACTTATTGATTGAATTTTGATTAGGACTGTGCCTTCGAAGGGGGCACTCAAGTGACTGGCGGTCAAACCGTTCAAAATCCGTGGTTAACAATAGGAGGCGTCGCCTCCAGTATATGCCAACAATCGGAATATATAATGTGAGCCATAAATAAGCGATGACTCCATTTGTCTTTAATATAACTTTGAATTGATTTGATTGTATAGACCCGACAATGCAGTGGTCGGCGATGTTCTGGTCTTAACGAAGCCTTTGGGAACACAAGTGGCGTCCATTTCTTACCAATGGTTAGAACAGTCAGACAAATGGAATCGAATCAAATTAGTGGTCACTGAAGATGATGTCAGAAAAGCATATCTCAGAGCTATGGATAGTATGGCGCGATTGAATCGAATCGGTTTGTAATTGATTTTGTTTTGCTTTTCGAGTATTTAAATGATTTGTATTGAGGACAGCCTCCCGTTTGATGCATAAATACAACTCTCACGGAGCGACAGATGTGACCGGTTTTGGTCTTTTAGGTCACGCACAGAATTTGGCCAAAATTCAGAAAAATGAAGTCTCTTTTGTTATACATAACCTTCCAGTGATCGCAAAGATGGCAGCGGTGGCCAAAGCCTGCGGTAATATGTTTCAACTACTTCAGGGACATTCACCCGAGACTTCCGGTTAGTTCTTCCAATAGTATTACAATTGAATGACTTTTGTCTGAACCGATAGGAGGTCTACTTATATGTCTGCCTAGAGAACAGGCGGCCGCCTATTGCAAGGATATTGAAAAACAGGAGGGATATCAGGCCTGGATTATCGGTATTGTCGAGAAGGGCAACAGAACCGCAAGAATTATAGACAAACCCCGAGTTATTGAAGTTCCCGCCAAAGAGAAAGACGGAGAGCTCTGGTAACACATCGTTTATATTTGTAATATTTTTATTCAAATTCATATTCTGTTCATAATTTTCATATTTTGAATTTGAATCCGTCTCTCAAATGATTTCCGAAGGGATAGCCCTCTTTTTTGAGGTTCCCTCTGAATGAGGTCTTGCCGTTTGAGACGGATTTAAATCAATGAGTCGTTTCGATAAACAATAAATTCAATATATTTTTGAATAAAACATAACTTTATTTACATTTGAACCGCAAGTTGTGGGCAATCAGATCGGGCCCCACAGGGAAGGGTATCATACGATATATTGAGCGGTTTGTTACAGAATTGACAACTTTTTGGACACATTTCCGAATTGAGTGGAAGACCCGTATCTTTCCACACTTTAACCAAATGATTGACAAAAGTATCGATCATTTGTTTTGTATGGAAAGGTGTCGGCGCTATACGAAGTCTTTCCTGTCCTTTGGGTACTGTCGGGTAATTAATCGCCTGAACGTAATGTCCAAATCGGGAGAGCATTTCATTACTAATCCAGGAACACATCCACGGATTTCCCACAGGTATAGGTATTATATGACTGGCGCTATCCATCTGAGGTAAACCCGCTTCAGTTAGAGCTGACTTCATGTAAGCAACTCTTTGCTGGTGAGTCTTTCTCAGAGACCTTCCCTCTTCGCTATTCAATATCTATAAAGTAAAAGCATTTTTCAAGAAATGTCAATCATTTCAAGTCAGAGCACCTGAACTGAGGCGAGCGCTCCTTTGAGGACAGTCGGCGGCAAAGATGTAGTGAATATAAATCCGGAGGCATAGCTTCGGATCATATCTATTAGAGGTCCAGAGCTGGCAATATATCCTCCAACGTTCCCAAAAGCCTTTCCTATATTTAGATAAAATTTTATATATTTTCGATCTTTCGGTCGATATATACCCAAAGTTCCGGAAACGATATCTATTTTATCCATCACTTTATCTCTTTGTCCGACACCCGCTCCGTTATGGCCGTAAAGGCCCACTGCGTGCACTTCATCGACGAAAGTGATGGCATTGTATTGATGGGCGACATCACACAACTCCTCTGTTGGACTGATAGCCCCTTTGAGTAAACAAATTAAACCATTATTTCGGTCATAAGTTTAGAGCAAAACTTATTTGAGAGCATTTGAAAGACTTTAATGGAATCATTACCTGTCATCGAATGGACGGTTTCGAAGGCAACGATTTTGGGCAAAGAATAGTCCACTGATTGAAGTAATTCACGTAAATGTTGGACATCACAGGTTCTAAATATATGTTTAGGAACCCCACTATTGCGAATGCCCTGGATCATTGACGCGTGATTACCAGCGTCAGAAAATATGTGACACTCTGGACATCAATATATTTGTCAAAATTTAATTAAAATTCAGTCAAAACTTAAATACCGGGCAATAGTTTGGATAAAGTGAATAAAGTCGAGTCATTTGCCACAAAACAAGAAGTAAAGAGAAGCGCCGCCTCTTTCTTATGAAGACTCGCCATCTCTTTTTCTAACTCTTCGTGAAGAGGACTGTTTCCCGATATATTTCTGGTGCCTCCACTTCCGGTCCCAAATTTTTCGACGGCTTCACTAAAACACATATAATATGTGAGACAATAATCTCTTCCGTCGATAATATCAAAACTCTATTGAATGACAAAATTATTTGAGACTTGAATTGACTTCAAATTGAAAATATCGATCAAATCGATGACATAATAAGATAATCAAAAGGTGTTTCAAAAAGTTTTAACCTTGATCATTTCTAGTTTGCATTGTTTTTTTCTAAAATAATTTTTCTAATGAACTCAATTATAGGAATTTAATTTTATATGAGTTTTAATAGTGTTGTTCATACTTTTGATGAGCTTGGCACTATCACGCTAGCCTTTTCAGTTTTTGATATTTGGCCAATCAATTGAGAATATAAGCAAGGATAGTTTAGAAGAGCAAACTTACATAACTGCGCGTTTGACTTTGGGGTGAGAAGTCATCCCTAAGTAATCATTACTACACCAAACTGTAATAGGTTTGCAGCCATCACTCAATTCATTAGCGAAGGGAACATTTTCAGCAAAACGGGAGACCTTTTTGAAGACGCGATAACTGTAGTCCTTCTTCTTCTTCAGTATTTGGTCACTAAAGAACTTATTGTATTGAAAGCCTTTCCCTGTTTTAAGATATAACTCATATAATTGATTCTGTTTTGAATTTTTACGCTTAAAATAATTGTTTTGTTTTGACACAAATCTTATTGAAAAGTTTTAAAATTAACTTGAACAAGTACAATTTGATTGTCTTACTTTCTGAGCCATCGATGATATCCTGAACCATCTGTGGATCGGCAGCTCTAAGAGTAGGTCTGATCGCTTCGAGGAACGGACAGTGAGTTTTCTGAGCGATGGTTTCAGAAGAGTCCAAATCATTTCGATCTGAAATTGATTTAAGAGTTTAATAAATGTTTGAATTGAGTGCAGAAAAGTTGTTGTCAAACAATATTTAACTTACGATTGCCTTTCGATAACTCGTTTTCAACATTTTCTGTCGAATCTATAGTAAAGTCAGAGTATTTTCGACTGAAATTAGAGATTCGGGACATAACCGGACAGTTCGGGATATAATTGCGAACTATAGTCGAATAATTGCGGACGAGAAACGATGTCGACAATTGACTTATGAAAGGACAGGGCATTGTTGTAGTCAAACAGATCTCTTCAATTCAATATATTTTATCGAATGACAAAAATGTGTTCAAAATTTAATTCAAACAAATGTTTCAAATGATTGAAAGCACTTTAATATGAGTTATGGTTTACGCAATCGATAGCTATAGAGGAATAGAAACGATAGCTCTGAGAAAAATAGTCAAATAAAATAGGATCGGAAGGCAAATACGGGGGCAGTACTAACCCAATTGTATAGTAGTCTTACCAATCAGACAATTATCAAAAAAAGCTTATTTTACTACAGACTTAACACTAGTCTAAGAGCTGTTTTTCTCTCTCTCTTTGAGCCTTTAGGCGATTGCTATGCCTTTTAACTAAATTCTAAGTTATTTTAACTTTTAACTAATTTTTTTGTTTTTAAATTAAAAATTCGCTTTAATGCCACGTAAGTCAGTGGCAACACATTTGCCTTAAATGATGTCATAACCTATCGCTTATAGGTTTGACTTTAAATTTAATGACAAAACATTAATCAACTCTGAATTGAATTCAAAATAAATATTAATAAAACATTTGGTTTCGATTTCGAATCATTTATTTTCCGTTAGAGTTAAAAGTTTTTCAAACATTTTTCTCATTAATTTGAAAATTAATTTCAAAACTTCAATAGAAAGAAAACTTTCATTGAATTTATATTAAAACAAAAATTTCACAAATTATCTGATTTTTATCAAAGGCTTTGAGAAAAAGAAACTTATTTCAGATTATTTCATAGCCTTGAGAGAGGACTGGGGTTTGCACTGATTTGTACTTAAAATACTCAAACCTGTGATAAAAGTTTTGGAAACTCATAAACTTTAGAAAAATAACCAAAACATGACATCAACTTTATTAGACTTAAAGGTTTGATTCTAAACAAATGTTTTGACACTAAATACCAAGTTTATATCTGAAGAGTCCGACTTAAAGTACACTGAACAATTGAACTAAGTAATCATGAATTCTAATTAGGTATACCCGGATAGTAATACAGAGTCTGATTGAGTCACTATTATATTAGATCTTTCTTTTGATTTAAGGACAAATTAATTTGAAATAGTAGCATGGTAGATCTTTCTAATTTTAGGTAACTTCAATCTAACTCTTAATCCAAACATAATTTGATTGAATTACAATTTTTCTAAAGAAAGCAGTTTTTAATGGTCTCCACCGGACTCTACCAATCATTTAAAAACATGATTTTCAAATTGCTTGTTGCTAAGTTGTTACAAGTTGATAGTGACTAATTGATTTGATCAAGGACATTTTAAAGATTAATTATGAAGTTAATGATAATTGAAAACAAAATTATACCCTAATCAAGATAAGCGAGACAATCCTAATTGAATATTTCCAAATTCTTCTTGGTAAATGACCATTCTTATCGTATCAAATTGAAATTTAGTTCATAAAATTGAACAATTAAACAATTACAGTTATAATTTTATTGATATCATAAATGACACTTTCCTTCTTTGAAATAATAAATTATTCATTTTTAATTAGCGCTAATTTAATTTTTATTTTATTTTATAATGTTCCCTGCTCATTCCTGTACTTGGATATCCAGATCATAATCAAAAATATAGTATCATGATAATATAGTATTATTTGAACATCCTGGATGTTTTATTACTTCTCCGAATAAACTCATTTTAATTCCATTCATAAAATTGAGCGAAAAGTCAAAATTATTTTCAAAGGAAATGAAATATTCTTTTATTAGTTTTAAATGAATGACAAAATAAATGACTAATAATATCAGAAAATAATTAATTAGTCGATGCTATCAGTCGATGGTCTTTCCCTCGACGTATTCCAAAGCCTTTTGTTTTATTCTTTCAATTCTCTCAAAATTGTTGAACTGTTTTTCAAAATCAATATAACGTTTGAAAACGAATTTCATTTGTTTTGCCGACAATTTGTAAGTCATTAGTCTTTCAAATAAATCGCGAACAGAATCCTCCGATTCTTTATCTTTTGATGAATACTTCCACATCATATCGATATAGACTGACCACAAGTCAATCCTTTTGGGAAAGTTTGACAAAAGTTTTTCAAAGAGAGTCTTCGCCTGTTCTGCTTCACCCCATTTGAACTCCATTTGAGCGAACTTTGAGATCACTTCTATGTGTTCCCTCTTCGGCAGACAAATCAAACTCTTCTGAAGCAGTTTTCGGGACGACTCCAGTCTCTTGTTTTTCATATAAAAGAGTCCGAAATCAATCCAAACCTCTTTATTTAGTTTGAATTTCTTTGTCATTACATTAAACAGTGATTCCGTTTCTTCCGTTTTGTTTGCATTCGAGTAAATGTTAGCCAAATGTCTGTAAACGACAAGCGGTTCGTTGTATTGAACGGCTCTCTCAAAAACTTCATTCAGTGTTTGAGGGCTTCCGAAAAGGTGTTCCAAATTGAGATAAGAGACCCAAACATTGAGGCGTTCCCTCTCTTCTCTGAATGATATGGTTTTGATGGCCCTTTCGGCCACATCTCTGGCTTTACTGATCTCTGTTCGATCCAAATAGAAAGCTATATATTTAAGCCAAACGATGGAACTGTTGGGTGAGGACAACACTGATCTCTCCAACTCTTCTATAGATTCCGGTTCTCTCTTCGGATCCATTAATGACTCCTCCCTTTTTCGGAGCTCTTCTTCTTGGAGTCTAATCTTTTCATTTCGTTCTTTTCTCGAATTCTTTTCAACCTTTACTACAGTTTCAGTCTCTTCTTGAGTCTCAACCCCCTCCGCATCGCTCTGTTCGTCGCATTCTATGACATCGGGAATCACCTGAGTTTCGGCAACGGAGTAGTCGACACTCAAAACAGAAGATTCCTTTGGATTCTTCTTATCTTTGATTTTGATGAGAGAACAGGTCATTCTTTCTTTCTCTGAGTCGGTGTCCACTACCGAACACCGAACTATTTGACCGATTTTATAGACCTCTTCAGGAGATTGGATGACCTGAGCGCTCAGGTATCGAATCGGAATAAAACCTCTGATACCGTTGAAAAACTCGACTAAAATTCCTTTTTGAAGGACCAGAACAACGACACCATCAGTTTGAATGCCTTTCTTTGCGTTTTCATATGAAGACAATATATTCAACTTTTTGTTGAGAAGGGACTTCTTGTGCGTCAAAATCACTTTCGTTGGATTACAGTTGCGATCAATTTTGATAATACGACACTTGACTGGCATTCCCTTTGGGAAAAATGTCTCTCGACTTTTGATTTGAGCCGTTTCTGCCAAATGATAGTTAGGAATAAATCCACGAATTCCTAAACCAATTTGAATGACTGCTCCACTCTTACACACCTTTTCTACCTTTCCGTTAATGAATGACCCGATCTCTAAATTATCGGTCGAAAAGTCTGAACATTGGAGTAATGATTGCCTTAATGTCACCAAAACAGACGAATCCATTAAATTGATTGACGAGACGCGACACCTGTGCGTCGATCCAATCGAGTACTTATTTTCGATATCGATGTCATCGGATTCGGTGTCAAACAAATGCTTTTTATGACAAATAGCTTTAAGACCGTCCGGTAGTTTGAAGACCACATTCCCGACGCCATCCCTTCCCATTACAACTGCGTTGTCATAAATGGCACCGATTTTGACATTTTTCCTGAAATTGTTGACATTTTTGTGATCCAGTCTTGGCTTCAATGAAATAGCGATTTGTTTAGTGATGGGATGTCTGTAGAGTACCGTTCCTTCAATTTTGTCTCCAATTTGATACATATTTTTGGGTAAATCCCAATCACTCTTCAAATGACTTCTGGGAACAAATCCTTTAAAAACATTGAGAACTAAGATCTCGAGACCTCTTTCAGAGACATTCAGAACTGTCGCCGAAACAGTGAGACCCGGAATAAGACATGAGATGTCGACATCACTATTAGTGGTTAACTTGAAATCGGAAAGAGATTTATATTTTGTAACCAAACGGACGGTGCGATCATTAACCGAATCGATAGCGCACAGCACTAACTGTCCGACACATAAGGATTGATGTCCTTTGAATTTTTGAAGAGCCGTCTCTGCCTTTCCTTTGGGTAAAAATGCTTTAATGCCATCGAAACCAATATCCATAACAAAGCCGTGATCTTCAATACTATCGACGGCAGCAATGACTGGCATTTTAGACACTTTCAGAAACGAAGAGATTTTTGTTTCCGAATAAACGTCTTTCGGATTAAGTGATGCCTTCACTGAGAACTTTGAATTGCTTTTAGTTTTTGATTTCGATATAATTTTTATGGGAAAGTATTCTCCGATTTTGAACATTCCATTCGGTTTAAGGACTTCAATGTCTGTCGAAATCATTGACTCATTTCCAGCAAACGATTGCAATAAAGAAGTGTAAGAATCAGAGATATTAGTGATCGAAACGGTGGCCACAATTCCTCCGCATAAACACATCTTCAGGTCGTAGTCCGATATCTCTTGAATACATCCATAGATGACAATACTCTCTGGAAGTCTCGAGAAAGACATGGATTCGATGACAATCTTTTCTTTATCTTCGAAGATGTCATCGCTATCTTTGTTCCGCTTTTTCTTCGACTTCTTATCTTTGAGTTTGTGGTCCGACGGAAGACTGCGTTTCCTTTTTCTGGTTTCAAACAACTGATCCGTCGCTGAAATGTTCTTCGGTTTTGTCGATCCCTTAATGATATCGTCTTTGAGTCCACCCTTTCCTCTGACGAAATCGATTTCTTTTTTCGCTGAACTCATTGTTTATTAGATTTAAATACTTTTAAATTAATTGAAATCACTTTAAAGTGAAAGCATTTCGTCGTTTAAATCATTTCCACAAAAAACGTCTCATTTATTGAATCCCTCGAAAGAAATGACAAACGGATTAAAATGTATTTTCAGACATTTATTGCATTTCAAATGTAAACGTAATATATGTGTAATTAAGTCACGTTTACAGCAATGTGTGAGAGGGATAGGGGAGAGAAAGAGAGAGAGAGGGAGGGGAGAGATAAACGGGTTTATAAAGTCTTCAAACTTTGATTTATTTTCGATTGACTCAAAATTACTCAATAATTAAATATTAAAAACATTTTTATGCAAACAAATCAATAGAGACTTCAATCAAAGGGTTAATTAGAATATATGTTGAGATAATGTTGAAGATAGCATTGAATCATTATGATTGTACATGATCATTATTCTAAGTTCTGAGATTTAAGTTTTAATTTTCGAATTGAATTTTTGTAATTAAATCAAAACGTTATTGATGAGATATAGATGAGAGATATATAGATGATTTGTCCTTGATAAATCAATGATAACTTATCATTGATAAAGTGTTTGATTATTTTTCCGTATATTTCACTAAACTTTATTTTACAGAGAGATGGGTCCTGGATATAGAAGTCCGTTGGAGGCAATGGCCGGTCCACGAGAGACACTCCTTTATGTCACTTGCATTCAACCGAAAGGCAAACAAAATGGAAAACCAGATTATTTGGCGACAGTTGATGTTAACCCAGAATCGGATCAGTTCTGTCGCGTCATATCAAGAGCTTTGGTCAGCCATTCGGGGGACGAATTGCATCACTCGGGTTGGAATACCTGTAGCTCTTGTTTCTGTAATCCCAACCAAATCAGAGACAAATTGATTTGTCCGACACTTAATAGCGACCGGATCTACATTTTTGATACCAGTTCTCAAAGAGAACCCAAACTTTTCAAAGTTGTAGAAACAGAGGCCTTACACTCGAATGGTGTCAGCGCTGGTCATACTTCACATTGTCTGCCTTCAGGAGAGGTTATGATCAGTTGTATGGGAGACCAAAACCGTAGAAATAAGGGTTCATTTCTATTACTCGACGGAAAAACTTTTGAAATAAAAGGGTTTTGGAATTCACCCGAAAATGTGTCCCAATTTGGTTACGATTTCTGGTATCAGCCCAGACGTCAAGTTATGATAAGTAGCGAATGGGGCGCTCCTCAAACATTTGAAAAGGGATTCAATTTGAGTGATGTCCAGAACAACCTCTACGGACATACTCTTAATGTTTGGAATTGGGATTCAAGAAAATTGATCCAAAAAATCGATTTGGGTTCTGAAGGACTCATGCCTTTGGAAATACGTTTTCTTCACAATCCGAGTGCTTCCGAAGGGTTTGTTGGCTGTGCTCTCAGTTCTACTGTTTTCAGGTTTTATAAAACAGAAGAAAATGAATGGAAAGCAAAGAAAGTGATTACAATGCCATCGAAAAAAGTGGAAAATTGGTTATTGGGAGATATGCCGGCCCTCATCACTGATATATTGATTTCATTGGACGACCGCTTTCTTTACTTAAGTTTATGGCTTTTCGGTGAAGTCCATCAGTACGACATCACCGACACTTCAAACCCTAAATTAGTGGGAAAGTGCTCTTTTGGGGGCAGTCTTTATAGTCCCGTCAAAGTTGTGGGACAGGACTCACAAATTGAGCGCTTGGTTGTCAAGGATAAAGTGGTTAAAGGCGGTCCACAAATGCTTCAGTTGAGTCTCGACGGGCAAAGACTTTATGTCACAAATTCTTTATACAGTGTTTGGGACAAACAGTTCTATCCGGATATCATTAATGAAGGCTCAGTTATGCTCCAAATCGATGTCGACGTTCAAAGAGGAGGTCTTTCTATTAATCAAAACTTTTTGGTAGATTTCGGTAAAGAAAAATTCGGACCCGTTTTGGCCCATGAAATGAGATATCCCGGAGGAGACCCCACTTCTGATATTTGGCTTTAAATGGATTTACTCTTTTTTTTTATGAATTTTAAGAATTTGTTTTTAAAACTAAAATAATTAAAATAAAAATAAAATATTTTATGCCTTTTATTCCATAAATTTATTTTTTTAATGCATAAGCGAATCACAAAATGAGATGAAGTCAACACTTTTTGGAATAAAAATTTTTGTTGAGTTTGAAAAATGAATTTTTTGTGATTTTTCTCATCAAAAGTCGAGTCCATATCATTTGAAGGCAAAGAATGACTTATAGTTAAACAGAAATATTTTAAAACAATTTGAATGAAATGTTTATTAATTAATCCCTTAAACCAATATTCGATTGAAATCCACAATATTTTGCGAAAATCAACTAAAAATACATTAACTGATAGACAAACAAACACTTTATGTTACATAAGTCTAGTCTTAAAATAGAAGAGATATAAAGATATCCTATTATTTGAATTATTTGTTTATCACTAATCATCAAAACTATCCGTTATATGAAAATAACGATTCGATTAAAATAAAATTATTTCAATTATTTATATTAATGTCGAAAAATAGTTGCCTTAAAACAATGGGTTTGACCTCAACTGAAGTTAGTGTTCATTCTGTAAGGGGACGAGTGTTCGTATTTTGCGTTAATATTATTCCTCTGGAGATGATGTGGGGTATAGTTGTGTGGATAGTGTTGAACGTGTTGTGAGTGCGACGACCGACCGCTCAGACCCCCAACAATCTCTTTGACGAAGTAATCACTGACTCCGGGACAGGAAGTCTCTACGGATTCAAACGCCAGCTTCAGGTCTTCGATGGCATTGATTTTGGAATTGTGGAGATCAACGCTTTGGCGGCGATAGCGGTGAGCGATCTAAACGTTAATCACATTTCACATCAATTTATTGGTAAATTCAATTGAAGGCATACCTCATTCAGAACTGGAATAATCGCACTTTGGCCAGAATGTGGGTTTGGCTGAGATGTGGGACTCGTTTTGCTGACAACACTATCCTTTTCATTACTATTGCGAACTATTTTTTGCATTCGCGAAACACCGGTCGCGGAACTGCTGGCCCCGATTTGGCCACCCGTTCGCAAATCACGATCGCGAATATCCTGAGCCGCAGAACTCGCCATTAATTTAGGCTTATGTTCAGAAATCTGATTATTAGATAAATTGTCGTTTTCTTGTCGATTGTGTCTATCACTCGATTGTTTGCTTAAATGCAAGTCTTCTTTGGCCTTATTTTTAGTCTCTTTCGTTGCCTTTTGTATCGATTGATTGCCTGACGTTTTCTATTCGTTTGAAATAATTGTTTTTTTAGTGAAAACAAAACTTTAAGTCAAACCATAAATTGGTTCTCAAGAAACCACTTAAATAGACATTAAGTGATAACTAAAGAGAGACTCAAAGGAATCTAAAAATTCTATCAATACTCACAGGAATTGGTGTTTTGGAATCAATTGAATGCTTTTCAGTTGAGTTCCTGTATTGAGGCGTTTGTTTTGGCGGACTCTCGGGAAGGGGTTTGGAGTCACCGTTGGACTGACTGTTCTTTTTCTTATTGGCCGCAACTTTGTTCACATCTCGAGTTAATACTATTTCATCGTTTTCTTTGCTCATCACATCTGTGTTGGTCTCTGAATATAATTTATGGAGGGCTTGAGGGTTGTGCTGAGGCCTTATCGTCAAATCCCATATCAAACTGTCGACACTTGAGGTTCCTTTTGATTCATCCCTTAATAAAAGAAAACAATGTATTGAAACCAAATTCAAAATTATAACAAAACAAATGATTACGAATCGGAAGCTTCAGAATCGCTGTCAGAGTGTCCGCCACCGGCGGCTTTCCATCGCTTATATCTTTCAATCAAATCAACTAAATATGAATTCTTTTTAGCCTTTCGTATGAACGGAAACTTCAGAAGTTCTTTAGCCGACGGACGCTATGAGTAGATAATATCAATACCAGAATCAAATTTAATGGAAAGGCATACGTTTTCGGGGTCTTTGTTAAGACAGGCCTCAACGAACTCTTTGAATTGTTTGCTATAATTGCCGGTCAGTTGCGGCGGATTGTTCTTCGGGATGAGGAACAGGACTCGCATTGGATGCAAATCAGAATTGGGTGGTTCCCCTTTGGCTAACTCTATGGCTGTTATACCCAATGACCAAATGTCTGCCTTCGAGTCATAGGCTGATTGTTTGATGACTTCGGGTGCCATCCAAAAGGGTGTTCCCACAAAAGTACTCCTTTTGCTGGTAGTGTTGGTCAGTTGTCCGGCAACCCCGAAGTCGGCCAACTTTACGTCTCCCATCTCTGACAGCAATACATTTGCAGCTGTTTTCACATCAATAAGAATCTCATCAATTGATTCCAAAATAGATTAAAATAATGGGACAGACCTTTGATATCGCGATGAAGTTTTCGTTCGGAATGTAAATAATCTAATCCTTTGAGTACTTCCCGAAGAATGACTGCGATATGCATTTCATCGAAATGTCCGGCTTTCATGAGGTCCAGAGCTGAACCTCCGCCCAAATACTCCATAATTATCCATAATTTTGTTCCCTTTGTTTCAAACAACACATAATTACAGCAAAATCTTCACAAAAGAGACAAACCTTGAGATAAGAGCCGAAGTATTTGGTGACGAAAAGACTGTCACATTGAGACAAAACCATTATCTCCTGTTGAATGTCTTCGATCTCATCCTCAGCCTCTTCGAGATCTATTATTTTTATGGCCACCACTTGTTGTGTCCGATTATCAACACCTTTGAACACTTCACCAAAAGATCCCTTTCCTATTCGCTCCTGTTTTGTGAATATGAGCTCCGGATCTACTCTCTGGTCAAACAAACAGATGGTTAGACCATTGGTTACATCAAATCAATAATTGAGATAATATTCAATAAATTATTTGAATTTTGAGAAAATAATTTGATATATACCTCATTATAGGCCATATTTTATCAATTAATATAAAATAACGAAACAATTGATAAATAATAGAAAAAATTCAATAAAACAAACGAAAAGTTATCACAAGAATTGAATTCACAACAACTCAATCAAATGGACACTCATTTGAGGTGACTTTAAATGCGATCAATTGGTGTTCAATACTTCAAATTATTATAACATTTAATGAATTTATTGTCAATTTCTCAGAATATTATTAATAGTGAAATATATAATAAATTAATCTTTTATTACATAATAACAACAAATCTCTACACTTTTCACTCACTATAACAACATTTGGATTGACTTTTAGTTCTCACAAATATAGAGTTCATCTCAAAAACGATGACGTCGTTTATGGCATCAAAACAGTCACACTCTGAGAGACGTGTCGTTTCCAACAGTGTTTGAGCCTCTCTTTAATACCGAACCCAAAAAGTACGGAACTTATGCCAAAAGTTAAGACAAAATCAAAGCCAAATCAAAGTTCATTCAGTCATTCAGTACGTAATCATTACATTTGACTCAAACTATAAATTACGTCAAATATTACAAAAAGTTTTATTAAATAATTTTTTTTTAATTTAAACCACAATTAAGTGAAACAAAAGCAAATTTGGGTCAAATTTGGGCCAAAAATAACCATTAATTCGATTAAATATTTATATGATTTACAAATGAAACGAATCATCGAAATCACGGGAACTGGAGATTAGCCATAATATCGCGAACCGCCATAAATATGTGAGACTCTCCTCCTTTTTAAACAAATTATTAAATCAATTCAATTATAAAATCAAATTTTGAATACCTGTATATTCAGCGAAACGTTTCAACATATTATTAATGAGAGTGAGAGCAGGCGATTGAGAGTAAGAGGTGTCGCGTCCAAAGTTAGCCACTTGTATAGAGTTTGTGCTCATGTCGTAAACGAACGGCACAATCAAAGTCAACGGTTCGACACTCAATGCGTGGCCCGGAGTTGGCATTCGAGTGAATTGTAACTAAAATTCAAATTTTTCGGTTAAAGCAATCAATTATAGGATTTAACAGAAAATACTGACGAATATAAGCATTTTGTTTTTGAACATAAGACAGGCAGACATTCCGGGCGGTCCTATTGATGGCGCTGCCGGAGGAATGGTTAGACACCACTGCAGTGTCCACTTCAACCCTCGATCGGGAATCTGAGAAATCAATTGTTGATTAATTAGAAACGAGATAACAATAAATTGAATACCAGCTCTAATTTCATTAATTGAATGCAATCCTTTAACACTTTGATGGGAGCGTTAAGTATTCGCATATACGCGAGAAATGCATTTGGTTTGAAGGGGGCGCACACCACCTAAAAAGTCAATGCATTAGTATTACTATTTTATGGCAAAATTGTTGGAAAATACTTTGGTTTCGAAGAATTGCTGCAAAACTTCGGTTTCTTCGCGATTCCAATGGAACTCAGGTAAGGGTAATATCCTTAAGTGTAAAGACTGGGGAAACGACTCGTTATTATTTTAATTAAATAAAAATATAATAAATTGATACCTGCATTGAAGTCATATCCAGAGTGATCTTGAATTGCATCGTTTCGTTCTTGAATTGTATGACTCCGGGTTCCGCTGAGAGAACCACTTGAAACTGAAAAATATAAAACAAATTAATTATATAAATGAGTCAATTGAGGGGAAGGCATACGTTGTCGTCCTGTTGAACGACTCGTTGTAAATGTCTTTTCATGAAAACACATCCAAGAAATCTCTCGATTTGTGACAACGAGTAGTAAACGCTGTTATTATTGGAGGGGTTCTGCATATTATCGACATTAGGATTGGGTCTACACATCATATCGAAGCCTTGAGGGGTCAATAGAGTGGGAACAGCCGCAGCCCACGGCCTCTGAGGCAATACTCGGGCGGATGTCATCGGAGGACCTCCACTATTGTGAATTAGATTCGAGTGGTGTTGACTACCGGTTAGGGTCTGCGGACTCGAAATGTTCGACAAAATGTGGGTCTGACTAATGCCTGGGCTTTGAGACGGACCTAAGGGACGGGGAGAGGGTCTCGGAAGAGGACTACCCGGCCATACATTAGGCGCTGGAGATTGCATTGAGATGTTAGACGTCGGCATCGGTGCCGCAAAAGGAGACCCGATTGCAGAGTCCAGACCTGTTTGTGACGGATCTCTTGGAATGTATTGCGACGCCGGAGACTGAGAGTGAAATTGTGTCGAAGCAGACGGAGAAGGCGTTGGAAGAAACGAAGGGGACTGAGAGTGGAGCGGATTCATTGGGGAATTCACACCAAACAGATTGCCCGGTGACTGATCCGGAACCGCCATCGATGGTGACGGCACTATTTGATTCGATGAAGAGCTCACCGAATGAGAGGGCATTCCATGCGAAGGGGGCGAAGCCAATGGAAATGTACTTGGTGATGATGTGAACCCTGATTGCGACAACACAGAAGTATGTGGCGATGTAGGGGTGTGGGGGTTAGACCCTTGTGTTGAAGACCCTATTCCATGTCCAATGGGTCGAGTGTTAGGACCGGCAATACTCTCATTGACTCCTTTCGATGGCGAAGAGGTCTTTATTTGTGACGTCGCGTATAAATAGGATTCAACCGCTTCTATTTGGGGCATAGGAGAGGGCGGGTTGTCGTCTTCCGTTTGAGATAAGCGTCTCATTTGTGAAGTCTTGTCAACAAATTTATTCAAAAACGCCTGAAATGATTGAAACCATTTTAAATGTTTTCTGTAGCTATGAATCAGTCAAACCTTTAGCCCTTGAATTGGTGTCAAGTCTTCCATTACTTTCATTTTATCGAAAAGACTGAGAGCGCCGTCGCGTATGGCTATAGTGTTGTCCGCATATATGATAACATCCAAACAATAACTAATGAAAATCAAATCAATCGATAAAATAATTGAAACAAATTATAGCTATTTCTCACATATTTCGATAAATTATGCGAATATGAGTCGAAGTTTGGGGAACAATACAAAAGGCCTGAACCGGGAGTTGAGGTCGACTGTTGACAACTCCCAGTAATGGAATACCACTCAGACATTGAATAGTTAATAGAGGGTTAAGAGTGTAGTTCAAGACTTGAATCAGTTGAACAATGGACTGGTGCTGATTGAACTCATGTTGAAGTTGTGTTCCAATCATAACGTGAGGATTGGCATCAGATAAGGCCTGTCCTACGACTCCAAAGCAGAGTTGGAATCGTTTTTCAGTAGATTTCCAATAAATAGTCACCTGATTTGGATTAAACACAATTAACTAAAATTTGGATCAATTGATAGAAAAACATTACAATAAACGTCTTATTGATTCCGTAGCCTATAATCAGTTTCTTATAAGTGAATGATTTGACGTCAAAAAGAGATCCATTCATCAGATTATTTGTTTGAAGACTTTGTGCGAAACTTTTGATAACATAATAAAGTCTTGCGATTGCCGTCCAATCGTTTAGCAATTCGTCGACCATTTTTGTGACATATGTTTGGGAACCACTCGCGTAATCATAGGGCAGATTCACGACTCGTCTGGAGCCGTGCTCTTTGGCTGCGTTTGTCTGTAGGGGAGGGTTACAGAAAGCGAACACAACGTTCCAGTTTTTAATGCCCTTCCCGTGTAAACGAATAGAACAGCTGAGAGTATCCCTTTGAAGGCTTTCCGTATGAGACTCGGGACACGACACACAGTCTGAGAATTTGACGATATCTATGAAATGTGAATATCCGTCAGAGTCTTGTAAGACCTGATGACAAATAGATCTCTTGTGAAGTTCACTGGAGAGCGAACTATAGGCTAATTTCTCTTCACAAAAGCTGACCACATGTGCCAACTCTGGTATATAATAACCAGTAGTACTGATTCGCTGCAATTTCTTGGAATCGTTTTGATTGTTTGAACACAACTTTCTTTTGCCATTTTTATCACAAATATCTTCGGATACAAACGAATGTCTCAATACGTTTGAAATGTCAAGTTTTAAGGCTTTAGTGATTCGCAAATAAGGTTTCGGTAAATCGATGTCGAATTGATTGCTCGTATCTTCTGTCGGCGTCGATATTGAAGACAAATAAAGTAAAAAGTAATCGATTTTCAAATCGTTTTGACACTTGTTTTCATCGAAAACAGTGACCAAACAATTGTTGTGATGTTTACTGAATCGATAAAATAGTTTCGATGATTTGATTGACAGAAAAGGATGAGTATAAGTGTTGACAAACGGTAGGCTTTCCATCACATGAACGGGTAGTGATTCAACGGTCTTTTTACACCTCTCCCGAGTCAACCAAATCATCAATTCATGAAAGAGAGGAATAATTTTGGCCCAACTCTTGTTTATAACGCTTTGAATTTCTTCAACCAAAGGGCAGTCTTCGAACTGAGGGATGTGTACCAAAAAATGACCCGTAAGTGTGTCCACAGATATAAGAAGTCGTTCCGAAGTCATGCACGGCTGGAGAAACGACACCTGAAGGACAGCCGGAGAACCCGACAAAAGTGATTGTCCGACACCTTTATCGTCGAATTCCTTCTTGAGTTGAATGAGTTTTTGTTTCGCTCTTTCGTAAGTCGTTTGGATCAGAATCTTCTCAATTGAAAAGAAATCCGATTTAATGGCGCGATATGTCTGAAGGCATTCCTTTACTCCCAGTTCTGGAACGTGATTCACATGAAGAGGACGGGAGGGTTCGCTTGAATCGATTTCGACGCAAAGTTTGTATCCCTTGTCGTCTCTGTTGTGTTCTCTCCAATAGGATAGTAGTAAACGATTTCCCGGAGAATATTCATCTATTCTTATGAAGTCATCCAACCGTTCCCGACATAAGCGGACGGCCTGTGCCTGAAGTACTTCCAATTGAAGACTCAAACAGAATGAGTGCAAAGTATTGTAGGCATCGATCAGTGGTTTTGAATTATCTGTAAGTCTTGACTGAACTAAATGTTGCAAAAACATGATCTGCAAGGGATGTACCAAATCTTTTCCACCGCCCGTCTCCTTATCCTCAACCAAAATGTCGACATTCAATACTCTCCACGGAAGGGATGGTATGTCACCCATCAGTGTAAGTGAGAGCTCGAATTCGTGGTCCACTCGAAAGGTCACTCTTCCGAACTCTATCTTAAGGTTTCGCATCTGAGAGGGAAGGGCTGTCGTAACCAAACGCTGTTGTATTATATGATTCAAATGAAGTAAAGTTGCCTTTCGGTCAGCATTTGTGATGGGATCGGGCGGAACGATGCGGTCCCTAATCATTGTCGGGAGTCGACAGTAAGTGCCTAAAGTCATCACTTCGACAGCTGTCGGCAACTGAAAGCTCGGCAGTCGGGCCGACACTAACGACTCTCTGGCCATCTTCGACAATATGTCCGCCGTTTCAATGAACAGATCCGACTGTCGGTCCAAAAACTGGCAAATTGTCGCACATTTATCTACTTTTGAGGCACTTCCGGCCCATTTGACGAGAGCTAACAGTCGGACAAACAACTGACGGCTACGACTCGCAAACGACACGATTTCGATCTTCCGCTCCATATCTGTCTTTCGGGGCAACAAATCGGCCAAAACTGTTAACTCGTGGTATGTCTTCTGAACGGCAAACTCAATGAGTCTACTGAGGGGTACCGTCGGACTCGTCTGGAATCCGTTCATCACCGGAACCACTGCCGACTGCATTACCATTTGATTTATTGCAGACATTTTGCCCAAACAGTCACTACTCTTATAAACGTTTCAATTGAATTGTCATCGATTTGTATATTATTTTTCAATATAATTGATATAAATCAGTAAATCAATCATTTAATCAATCGATTAATTATATTAAGAGTTAATCTATTTTTTAACAAATAAACTAAATTTTTCTTCACTTCAAATAAAATGACATTTTCTCAAAAAAGACGTCAAATAAAGAGATTTTCAAATCAGACGTTATTTAATGGTTTTCAGGAATTCAACCAATTCTTCATACATTCTCTCTCTCTCTCCCTCCCTCTCTCTCTCTCTCCCTCTCCTTCCCTCCAAATAAATAACTGAATGATTTAATGAGAATTTATTTTTATTTATCTTAATTTGATTGAATGTAAAGCAATAATATTAATAAATATTTTTCTTTTTCTTTTGATTCATATTTTCATTTCCATCCCTGAGTTTGAAAATTTCGATTTCCTTCAGTTCTTTTGAAATCCCGGTATCTTTTGATCCAATTTTGTTGATTCGTATTTTTGGCGATCTTTTCAATTACTGGCAAAAAAGGAGTTGAGTTGGGAATAGAGTCTGATATCGATTTGATATCAGGATTTGATTTAAAGACGTATTCAAATGGAAACTCCGATAATTCGCGGAGAAGTCTTATGTCCTCTTCGTTTGGCATCATTTCGATGACATCTTTGCTCTCAGTTCTGTTCAAATGGTTTAAAATAAACTAATTTTATTTCAATCGAAATTAAATTATCATAATTTGAATAATATATCATATGATAGCCATTATCTAAAGACAAAGAAATCTTTGATTTACAAAAACATTTTGACAAAAAAAAGCCAAGAGGGTCAATACAAATTGACCAAAAATTGATCTTACTTCTGTTTTGAAAGTTCAACTTCATGTCTATTATTGCAATCGATTTCAACGCACGAAAATTCAGCCAATTTTGAGTTAAGAATTGAAATCAGAAGAAACAGAAGTAATGTATAGAAAGACATTTGAATTGATTCTGTTTCCAATTTCTACAGAATTTAAGGCAATACCGAACAGAATAATAAGTAAAATAAAGACTATTATATGAATACTCACACAATCGACTCAATATTATTCCTTCAAATTCAGTGAACAATTGCCTAAAATCTAGTTTTTATAGGTTATATACTAAGAGTAGATTCGACTCTAATCCGTTAATTCATTAAATATTGATATTCTTAATGGAGAAAAGCTGTGAAAACATTGGATGAGTTACGGCCCACACCATACCTCTCATCAATTAATTTGATAATTGATCACTATTTTCAAATCTTAGTTGCGATTGATTTAAAGACATTGTTTGATAGTTTTCAAATTCATACATTAGTTTCTCATTCAATGTTTGATTAAAATGTTTCAATTGGTTTTTGAATTGTTTGAACATTTGTTCTTGTAAGACATAATTCAATGCCCGGTTCAATTTAATTAAGGTCCAAAGGGTTGTTCTAAAAATATTTGTAGTTTTACAAAAAATAATTTTTACAATTAAGTGATAAGTTGTTAACAAATAATTTATTAATAAAACCAATTTATTATACATTCAATGATAAATATATACACAGAATATGATATTTTGCCCAAAGTATACAATAAGTATTGAGTTTATCGAAAGCCTTTACTAATGTCTTTCGGATTGATATGTGATATCAATTCGCAATCATTCAAATTGAAACCCATTAATGAAGTTATTTTAAAATTCACTTCAATTATATTTTTCTTAAGAAAATCATTTTAAGGTAACAAAAGAATATTTACAAATAATATACCGTATGTTATGTTATAGGCTTTCGGTAACATTTGAGGCCATATTTCCAAACATTTAATGTCTTCACGTATTTTCGATAACAAACAAAATTGAGACAAAACACAACAAAAATAATGAAATCAATGATTTTGATGAACCGCCGCACTGTTTGATCTCCTTTTCCTTTTATCATTATTAAAAAAATGTAAAGTTTTAATAACAAATTCAAATAAAGTATGAATAGGGGTATGAATAGGGGTATGAATAGGGGTATACCTGAGGGTGATAGTGATGACAAATGGTCGGTCGTTTTCGAGGCATTTCGGTCTTCAATAGATCACAGGTTTGTGTGTCGTTATACACCACTTCTTTTGGTTCAAATTTCGGGTTAGACGTCACATCACAGGGACATGTCTTATGAACCACCAGAAGCACAAGATTGGTGTGTGGCACAGCTTGAACTATGAAGTCCCTGAATTAAGTAAAATTTCATCAAATTATATACTCTTTTGAATATAAAATTCAATTTAATTGATTTCAATCGAATCTCGAAAATTAATATTCAATTCTCTATTCAAAAGACTCTTCACTGCAGAGCACATGTGTTTATACAGCAATAAGTTTACAGTAATTGTATGGAGTCCTTAGATAATTATCATAATTTTGAAACTATCAAGATAATAAGTGTGATATAAACTTTTGTGTCTTTTAATATTTGAGAAATGAAAAGATTTATTTGAGTTCATACCGAACACAGTCACCGCATCTGTGGTCTCCTTTTATTGGTTCTTCAGACAGAGAGCCTTCAATTTCATATAAATCAAATTCTTTATCGCAAGGATAGGGCCGAGTCTTGTTATTTTTCCTCTCGTTTTCAGCTGAAAATCAAAACAAAAGTTATTTAAAAAATCGATTGAAATGTAATATATTGTTAATATTACTCTCATATTCATTGCCGTAATCGCCATAATCTTCATTATCGTAATCGGCTAACGAGTAGCTGAACCACGAATTGTACCAAATATTGACATAAAAAGTCAAAACTCGAGACCAAAACCATAACACAATATTTCCGAAGTGTTTGAATGGAGTCATTAGAATTGAAGCCAAACTTTTAGGAGTCATTACTTCGAGACATATCGCCTGATAATCAAACAAATGAACTCTTCGGTAGACCTTTGCGGTGACCATTGCCTGAAGAAGTGAATTATCAAATTCACCGAAAAACCTTCCGGTTTGGGAATGGGTTTCACTGTATATTATGAATGCGTTGTTGTCTAACAAATAACAGTCGACTTCTTCTGCAGAACAAATGGCTTTCGAGTATTTGTTTGTAATATTGAGAAACCGGTCGACAAAAACCGAATGTTTTAACTGAAGGCCGACGACAGCCACTGACATATCAAATAGGTTTCAATAAAAATACATTTAGGGATATAATTTTCAAATACCCGGAGCGCTTGACTTTCCGCTGCCTAAGAATATTGCATGACTTCCCGTAACGAGTATAGGTCCGGGGCGTTGGGTTGCATCAAATGGTACCGAAAAGACAAACGCCGAGTCATTTATTAAATGAAAGTCAACGGCTCTTCTGTAATATAACTCTTCGGTGGCTCTGAAATAAAGAAAAAATTGAGATTAATATCGAACACAAAGTTTCTCTGAAAATATAGTACCGGTTATGAGTTTCAATGAAAGGGCGGTCTTCAGTCGAATTCAACTTTTCCTCTTCAGTTCTATGATCTTCAACGCGAGTCAGACCACTACGAGTGGCCACAAAAGTGGTCACAATTCCAAACATTTGGAGTTTCTGTTCTCTATTGGATACCAAAATCATTCATTTAATTAAAATTTTAAATAAATTCAATTCATATGAAATATAGAATCGATTAAAAAACTCAGAGAATATGAATTTGAGCGGCGATTCGCTCCAAAATATTTGGCAAATGCCTCCAATCGAGGGAACCCACAGACTATACAGAGCTGCCGATTAAATACATACGATATTAGCGCTCTGACTAATAGTCCGGCTCGACCTCAACTTTTCTCAAATCAATGATTCGAGTTACTAATGTTACCTTGGATATAATGCCAGCAGAAGAGCCAGTGGGCTAAACAAGCGTTCAAATCACTTAATGAATGTTTTTTTTATCAATTAATTAAAACTAAACTCTTTTCTATCAATTTATTTCATTTATTTGATTATCTCAACGAATAATAAACTTTTGAAAACTCAATAAAATTAAAAATCAATTAAAATTAAGAAATATTAAAATCAATTCTTACTCTATTTTTCCGTTGGAAAAGGAAGGGGTTCCGCACTTCGATGACTCGATGTCTGTCGCCTTTGCATCAAATACTAGACTTTGTACTAAAAATTTGTCGCCTTTTTTGGATTCAAAATCAATTAGTTTTTAATTTTATTGAAATTGATTTTTGCCAAAAAATAACTGAAAGATTGAAAAGAGTCTCACATGAAATAGTTTCGTAGACCTGGGGTCTAGTACTGCTTCCCTTCCACCGGAAATTATGTCCGTTTAGAACAGTCTTTAAAAACTGTGTTATAACATCTTCGGGAGAATTCGGAAGAATAGCAGACATTTTGTGAGGACTATCACAATAAACCTGTTCTCAAATTATTTAAATAATTTTTTAGTTAAAAATAGTGAGAATTTATTGAAATGCGAACCCATTCCGGATGGACTCTCCATTGATCTCCTCTGAAATAATGAGTAAAATTCTCTTCTCTTTTCTTTACTTCAATTTGACCCTCGACTTTATAGGAACCGTAGGGTTCTGGCAAAACAATGGCTAAACTAAAAGGCGTGAAATCGATTTTGCCATAAATGTAATGATTAACGCGAGTCACGACTCTTTTCTTTAATAAATTATATCAAATCTTTTGTCAAAAACAGATCAGAATTAATTGTCTTTGATATACCATTTCCATATGTATTTTGACCTTGACCTTTTTCCAACCAACAGTCCTGTTGATCATATTATCTCTGATTTCTTTAATATTTTCGTCCATTTCCTTAAATAAACTCATATTTATAGAAATGAAATGAATTGAAGGGTTGACTCACTCGAGGACCCAATTCATTGTCAGCCAATTCCACTTCTGACATATCGACAGAATTATAGAATGGTTTTAACAAACCATCGAACTGAACAAAATAATCATAATGTAAATAATAGACTTGCTCATTTTCTATTTTCTATTAATCATCAATTCATGAATATTTGAAAAAAGTGTGACTTACCAGCGGTCGTAAGTCGGGGTGATAGAGAAGATACCCATTATTTGTAATTATAAATGAATATCCATTTACTCCTAACTATATTTGGAAATTTTTTTTCGATTATTTTATTTGTTGTAAGTTTTGAGTTATGGTAATACCTTATAAGCCGGGGTCAATTTGACGATCTCTTTGATGGGGACATCAACTCCTGCGACTCCTAACAGATTAGCGATACGTATCTGAACACAAAGTAAGGAATGTGTGGTTAATATCAAATGGAAAGATAACTTACTGTTTCCGGTTCCGAATCCTGATAAACATTCTTTACGAGTACTCTCTTCGTTATATTCTAATTAAATATTTAATTAATTGAATTCAATCAAAACTGGTATCAATTATAATACCGTATAATTGCGGGTATCGAAGACGGGAGTGGATAGAGTTGTCATCAGTTGTAAGATCTGACCAAAAATATAATCAATTAATTACCGAATAAAACAGATTTAAGGTTAAAACAAACAAAAAGGTTAATTAATTAACAAAATAATTGCATTGATCGCCAAAAAAGTAATCATTGCTGACAGTTCCAACCCTATTCTACCTTGATACTTTTTTTTGGAGAATCAATGCTTATATAACAAGAGATAAAAATGAAAATATGAATAAATTAAAGTGAATTTCGTGCGAAAAAAATGACAAACAATTGACTGCAAACCAAATTTGAATGAAATGAACAAACGATTGAATTAATTGTCTTTCAATCGATTGAAAGCATTACTAACTTTCTTTGGTTTTTGTATTTTTTTCGGATTATCGGATTCAGTACTGATTAGTCTATCGATTTGTTCGGTAACAGTAGGCGCTGACACCAAACCATCTGAATGGCTATTGTCGTCGTCTTTAAGTTGATTTCCGTCCAAAACAATCTGACTATCACTGACTGGTTTGCGTTGAAATAATAATTTTGTTTTCATTGCTTTTTCTATTAGTGATAGCATTGAAGACGAAAAATACAAAACCCTTTTAACACATCTATATTTGATTTGTTGAATACCGACCTCTTTCCTCCCAAACCCAATCAGTTAGTGGCACTTCCTTTAGATTTTCAAAACCCGCAAATAATACAAAAATAAAAGTTATTATCATTTGTTTTGTTAATTGATTTGAAAAAGCATTTTAAACCCTTTAATAACATCTGAGAAATGATTTGATAGAGAAATACTGGACTCACAGAGACGTGAGCGTAGACCGGAGTCCAGGCAAAGACTCGCTCTCCCGATAAAACGATGGGTCGGCTCATCACTGGAACATATTGTTGGACCTGTTCTCGTACTTCAGCTAAATTGGCGACATGAGTGTAATAACCTGCAAATTATTATCATTCAATTCATTATTCCCTCAAATTTAAAAGAAAGTTAATGTCTGACCCCTATTATGACAGGCCATCCAATAAACTTCTTTATTGTCAGTCACTTCACGACCGATAAGATATGTGAAGACCCGAACAGGAATATTGGGCCAATTGTATTGACGAAAGACGTCTTCAAATGTTTCTGGAGCGCCGTCAGTAATCAGCATAATTGCTTGATTACATTGAGAGCCTTGTTTTGCTCGATTCAACTGAATTAACAAAATTAGATAGTTATTTTCATATCAAATTCTATATAAATGTTAAACTTGGCTATCTTGGCTATCTATAGTTATAACTTACAACTTGCAACACTTCGAAGGCTTTCATCAGCGCTAACGTGAAGTTCGCCACTTCTGATGGTCTCACTTTATCTACACATTCTTTGATGTACTGAAGGGAACAGACATTCAGTTGAAACTATTGAAATCAATTGAAGTTTGACATACCCTGACATTCCTTTTGTTTGCCTGAACCAAATTATCAAAACATGTATTGTTAATGAACTCAACTGCATCTGAAAACTGTAATCAAATATTATTTAAGTTTTGTTTCAAAATTTTTCAATTATATTGAATTTAATTAAAAAAAAAGTAAAAAAATGGAATTAAATGTCATAGAGTAATGACATAGTATTAAATGTCGTAGGACAAAATTTGTGAACCTTAAGAACTGCCACATAGTCGTCGTCCGTGAGTGTGTCTAATATGGTTGAGACCACATTCTTTGCGATACTATTTCTCAGTCCTGTCATCGATCCGCTGCTGTCCAGTAAAATGACGACATCTTTAGCCGATGCCGCGCCCTGTATATACCTATAGGACCATGCATCATTTAATGACAACAATATCCTGTTTGAACTTACCATGGTCTCATTCGACAATCATATAGATCTGGTGGAGGCTTATCCGTCCCCAAAAAATCGACTTCAGTTTTCCATTGAGTGGCTGAACAGTCATTTGAAATATTTTAATCATTTTATTGATAATTAATAAATGTATTTATATAAATATCAATATATTTTCTTACCAGGATACAATCGAAGAAATCCTTTACTCGAGCCAAAGAATTGCCAAGAAAGACCAGGGTCGAATGCCAAGTTATTCTTGAAAACCGAACCCAATTCTTCCGACCATTTAATGTCATTTACGATATCCGGCGTTTTCTTTAGAACAAAAGTTAAAAATAGTTTTGATTTTAATTTCAATTGAATTCAAATTTCTTAAATTTTTTTTACAATGAGAGACAATACATAAGTTGTCAAACCATTAATTATTTTTAGATTAAGTTTTGAAAATTATGTGAAATACCTCATAAACATTTATGGGCACATGTACTGCACTCTTTTCCAGATTAACATGGGCATTCTCAAAGTTTGGGTGAGCACTAAGTTTTTCTGCTCTCCATCCTTCAGAATCTTCTTCTTCATCTGATTGAACCGGTGGGGGCTCTTCTCTATCGTCATAAATCTTTTTCATATTGAGGTAATCGAGGAGTAGATTCTTATCTGTAATTTATTTTCCGTTAAAATCAAATAAAATTTTTTAATAAATGAAAAACTGACCGAAAACGTGATGAGCGGCCAGTCTTTCACTTTCGTTGGCAATGCGTTCGACTGCGTGTCTCTTCCAGTTCAACATATTTAAGACGTCGTTCCGCATCTCATCCATCATTTTGTTGGCATCGAACCAAAAAACCCGAGCTTTTAGTTCATCGAAATTCTTTAAAAAATATAAGATTTGGTCAAAAGTTAAATACAGATAAAAATAATTAACTCAAATAAAAAGCGCGAAAACTACTCACGTCTTTGATTTTCCTGGAGCATGTCGATTCTGAACTTCCTTCATAGATATCTTTACCGAACCTGAGCGCCAAATTCCTCACTCTATTCGAATTTGAAACCAAATTGAATAAATCAATTGGATTGATCAAGTTAATTTTGATAATTCCAAGGTTAAATTCGTTGAATATTTTTAGAACTATTGGATTATATGATGTTTTTACTATATTCTATTAATTCTAATAATTTCAACGTTGAAGTACACAATTTGTACCAAATAAATAATATTGTGATTTTTAAATTTTTAATTTATCCAATTTCGCAAGATTAACTTTGATATTTTCAAAATTCCTCTTGCTCACTTAAACTAGATGAATTCTCAAATTTTAGAAAAGAATCAGAAAATAAGAAAATATAGGAGACGTCTGTCCAGAGGCTTTTCATACATTTTTTTTGCATAATTTTCATTTTTCTTTTTGAAGTATTGATAAATTCGATAATAGATAAGCGATTTGTGCAAAATTAAAAGTAGTTTTTGTTTATCTAACCTGGCTATTTTCTTTATTGATTAAAATGGAAATTCACTGAAGCTAACCAATCAAAATGAACCTTGTTAATTTTGACAGATTCAATAGAATTTGTTGAACCCTTTATTGTTTGCTATGAATACATTTTTTTATAGTTTTTGTGAAACTGAAGGCATTGTCGACATTAGATAAGAGTAAATTAGCCGACCGTTAAGTTTCGCATTAATTTAATGCTCGCTTTTTCACAGATTTTATTTTATGCGTTAATAACTGTTAGACTATAAAACATAAAACAAGAAGTTTTATATTTTGACTCGATTATTGAAAATAGGCTTCACTCGAATCAATTGTCAATTTTGCGTAAATTTTATTAAATTGAATAAAAATTTTAAACTTTTTGATTGAAACACGTGTTTGATTCAAACTGATCCCATCCATAACCTATTAATCAACATCACCGTCTTGTCTTAATAATAGACCTTGCTAGCTTTAAATTTTTAACCTGGTTATTATTATTTTTTGTTGAATTTTTCAAATTCTTGGGAATCAATAGGAAATAAATTAAGAAACGAAATGATAGCTAACTTTGAAATCTAAGAATTGATTGCATTAATGAGAAAACATTAAAACTCTTTCGAATAATTCAATGGATTAATACAAAGTATAAATAAATAAATAATTTCGACGTTTGTTAACAACATATAAAGTTCAATACAAATGACAAAATACAAGTTTGTTCCGCAAATACAGGCATTAAATCGATTTTAATTAAGTTTGTCAATCAGTGTTTGACTCTAATTAATTCATTCCAACAAATAAATGGTATTTTGTTTTCGAATAAAGTCTCATAATTTCATTTGTAATCTTTTATTCAATGCTAACAAAAATCATAAATTCATTTATTTTTAATTTAAAAGTCATTAAAATTATAATGGTATTCATTTTTAGTTTAATTTTATTATTTAATAAAACCACATGTAAATATAGAATTAAGCTTGACCCTTTTGAAATCACACCAAAGTAATCAATCAAAAGTATTAAACAATTCATATAAAGTGATTGATTGCAAAAATATTCGAAATAAATGGAAAATCTTTACTAAAATCCCAATCAATTGCAAAATAAATACAATTAAATTAAATGCAGATTTGAAAAATCAAGTGTTCAACCATGCTACTTTTGCAGAATAGCAGTTATTCTATATTGCAAGTATCGGTAAACATCAAGTTTACTATTTGACAAGAGCAAACAACTGAATTTGCCATTGAAATTACTTGTTTAAAAGCTGATGTTTGAAATTATTTTTGAATCAATTGTGAAATAATTTATTAGTTTTTGATTAGAATTTAAATAATAATTTCAAAAAGAAAAACAAAAATAATAATCGAAAAAAATGCAAAAATATGTAGTTTTTACAGAAATTGAAGTCATATTAATTTCTGTTAATCGAAATCCAAATTTCATAGAATCAATATCTTTGAAGGGAAGCTAATTGTGATGACAATTGACAAGAATTTTAAATATATTTCGATGATTTGTGTTTTGCAAACCAACTCTATTTTGATAATTAACTAAAAGGATGCCTAGAATATTTTAGAAAATAATTTCTAGGACGATTATTCAAAAGAATTGACAATGATAATTGATCAATCAAATTCAAATTAGGAGAACTCATGGTTGCAAACAAACAAATCAAATGTAAATCAAATGTTTGCAAATCAATTGCAATATATCGGAAACATTTAGGACTCACTCGTAGGGGTCGATCTCCAACTGCTGGTTATCGGTTGGGCCAATACTGATGAGCACCGGCACAACAATTAGCGGCCAAATACTAGTTATGGCCATTATTTCATGAAAGACACTTCATAGAGGAGTGGATGTGAGTGCAGAGCAATTCTCTCTTCATATTCTCAACTATTCTCTGCTATAATCCGATCGATTCTTAAAAAGTTATGTTCAGAGTTGCGCTGAATTTTAACGTTCAGTCATTTCGTTACTCTTATAATAATATTGTTTTATCAAAAATAAACTATTTTATAAACACATTAGAAATGAACACCTTGTTCAATATGTTTAATTAAATGAGAGTTGTAATCCTTTTACAAGTAAAATGATCTAGTAAAATTATATATCGATTTATTGGGATCATAGATTCTCTCTCTCTCTCTCTCTCTCTCTCTCTCTCTCCGTCTATGATAGTACTATATAATATCTCTCCCTTCCTCTCCTTACATATACCACTCCTTCACTACCTCTCTCTCCCACTTCACAAACCTATGGCATACTATTTGCCCTCAAATATGTATTAAGTGTAAAGAGAGGGAACCCATAATAATGAGAACGTTATTAATTGTAAGCAAATATTGAGAGGAAGAGACAAAGCGTACAGTTTTTGACTGTTTTTTATAGAAATTATGAAAACAATTGATTCAATCATTTGATTCACTATTTATTTGATTTAATTTTATTTGTATTTCAAACGCATTAATAATTTGATTGATTTGTCAAACATTTTGTAAAAATATATTAAAAACCTTTTTATTGTTTTACATTAAATGTATAAAAGAGTGAAAATATATTGAACTGAATTGAAGGCAAAGTTTTTCAATTTTTTCATAATTAGATGAAAACCCATTTCTCTGGACTTTATATTAATTATCGAAACTTTGGATCCGTTTCTTACAATTTCTAACAATTATTGAAAAACTTTAAACTTCTGAAGAAATCGAAGAAATAATCGGAAGAAATGGTATTATCTTCGGTATTGGCGGACAATTCAATGCACTTCAATGAGAATCCGTCGGGAAATGCTATTCTGGAAACGCTTCGGACTCAACGAATCGACGGCCGGTTCTGTGATGTAGTCCTAAACATAACCAATGGATCACTTAATGAGAAGAGATTTCCGGCCCATCGAAGCGTTTTGGCCGCTTGTAGTCAATACTTGGAATCTGTCCTTAAGACACATCGGGTCACTAAAGAACACATTAATATCGGATGTCATGACATCGATGTCTTCGAAACTCTTTTGGATTATATGTATTCGGGAAACATAACCATTGATTGGCATAATGTCAACGAATTGTTGAAATTAAGTCATATCCTGCAGATGTCTAAAGTCACCGATTATTGCACCGAATTTCTCGAACACTACTTATCTATCGATAACTGCTTTGATGTCAAAGATTTGGCCCAAAAGTATGATTTGGAAAATTTGGTCATAACTTGCAATGACTTCATATCTGAAAACTTATGTGAAGTCATTGAACAGCCGATTATGACGGAAATGACGGTCAAAAAGTTGGACTCAATTTTAAGGGATCCGGTCATCGGTTTAACAAATTTAACGGTTTCACAGATTTTGACTTTTTTCATATCTTGGGTGAAAAAAGACATCGAAAGGCGTTCCCATGACTTCTACCATCTGTTGTCTTACATAGAATGGGATAAAATGAATACCGAATTCATTTACGATCACATCGACACTGAAGTCATATACAGAGAGAACAAACTCTGTCTCTATTTGACGCTCAAGTCTTTGGAAGAAAATGACATAAATATTGAGAGATATTGTAATTCATATAATGAACTGAAAAAGTCTTTTGAAAAAATGAAATTCAAAAAATTGTTTGGAAACGACTCCCAATCAACTAATGAACTTATTCTTCCCAATACTGACGAACAGGACTTTCTTCTCTCCAATAGTCCTATGAATGAAGAGACCAATCAATCGATTGATGCCTCGAATGTAACCAAATTTAAAAACTCAAAGTCTTCCAAAAGATCTAAAAGTATTGAAAGTATTATTCAATTATTTAAACACTTTTTCATTGAATTTATTTTATTTTTCAGAAGAAATAAAGTCTCAAAAGCGACGAAAGACTATAAAAAGAGGTAAACCGGAGAATAAAATTGCGAGAAAAGAATCGTTTGATTCTTCAAATCGTAAGCGAACGCCAAAAGGGGGAAAGTATTCCAAAAACGAATGGCTTATGACTTCTCCAACAAATTCTAAGAAAAATAAAAACAAAAAGAGTTTCTCTGAAGAAGAAAATGACGAAACTTATGAAGAAATTGAAGAAAATGAAGACATTCTTCAAAATGTTTCCGAAATAAAGAATGAAATCGAAGACAACGACGAAGAAGAAGGAATGGACGACGAAATGAATGATTCCTCAGATGCCAGGGCTTCCAAATCACGCAATCGATTGCTGTCTATGTCGTTGGCTCATTGGAAGGAAGGGGTTAAGTGTCCGCACTGTATATATGTGGGTCACAGCGCAACGCGATTGGAACAGCACTTGTCTCGCGTTCACGAAGAGGACACTATATATAAGTGTAAAATGTGTTCATTTGTATGCAAATGGAATCGTGAGTATTATAAACACATGAAATCCCATTTCGAAGGCCCTCCGTATAAGTGTGAAGACTGTGAATACAATTGCGATAGAATTCAATTTATTTTATCGCATCGGATGAGACACACGGATGAGCGTCCCTTTCAGTGCGAGTTATGTACGTTTAAGTCTCGAACAAAAGGCAATCTTATTGTTCACATGAGAATACATACGGGAGAGAAGCCCTACTCCTGCGAACATTGCGGCCGTGCCTTCGCTATGAAGAACACTTTAGACCAACATTTGGCCACTCATAGGGACGATAGGCCTTTCCTTTGTGACAGTTGTGGGTTTACCACTAAATATCAGTCACACCTTCTCTCTCACAAACGAATACATACGGGGAATGTATTCCACTGCGAACAGGAGGGCTGCACCTATTCCTCTCCCCGTAGGTCTCAATTGGCGGCCCACACAAGAAGTCATTTATCGATTCGTTCGCACATATGTTCGACGTGTGGCAGAGCTTTCATTGAAAAGAGTCATCTCATTAGACACGAAAGGATTCATTTGGAAGAAAAACCCTTTAAATGCGAAGAATGCGATTATGGCAGTACTCGAAGGGATAAACTCAAAGAACATGTCCTCAAACACCATACGGGAGATCAGTCCCAAAAGAGCGCTTATAAGCCACGAAAGCCTCGCCGACAGACCCCACAGACCACTGAATATATTATAGAATCGGCAGACGATAGCTCTCACGTTGCGATCGTTAGCTCTCCTCAAGAAATTCAAATAACTCCGACCCAACTCTCAGAACAGGAGTTATGTACCGCAACCGCAAGTCTTATATATGAGTACTCTTCTGATGGTTTGACGGTATCGCCCGCCAGAGTCGTCATCCAACCGACCATTTCTACTGTTGCTTACGATTCAGTGGATCAGTCGTTTGTCGAGAAAGTTGGGGAAACGACACAAAACACTAACTCTGGTTCCGCTCGAGTTGTCATCCAATCGAACCCAAATCCGAATTCAAATACGACTCCCAATGAAATGGGAGGTCTGAGCGCTTTTATGGCCCTCTTCTGAATCAATTTTATTTGAATTATATATAAATTGATAAATATTTGAATAATATATTGAAATGCTTTAAATGATATTCAATTTTAATTATTTTAATCGATTAAAACAAAATCTAATTATAAATAGTTTTAAATTGAATTGAAATCATTTAATCCATATTTTATTTATCAATAATTAAAAAGATTTTTATTTTATGAAAAAATTAATTAAACCTAAAATCGATGAAAACCTATAATTTTAATGGACTTTATTTGCCGTCAATTTTTACGATTGGATTCGTGTCACAAATGAATCAATAATTGATTTTCGATTCTATGGTAACCAAAGGTGTTATTCCCTGTTATCCAAAGAATTGGTTAAATAATAATTTGACTGCATATCCAAACTGCATATACAAACACATATCCAAACACTATATTGTTTTGGAAACAATTGTTGCATAAAAAACATTCTCTAAAAGGTTTACTAAAAAATGGTTAACTCATTGAACTGAATTGAATTGAACAGAGCTGACCTAGCTCAAATTTATTACTAGAAATGCCTTTGAATTTAATTAATGTTTCTAATTATGAGAGAAGTTTTAATTGCAATAATTTATTCATCTATTCTCTGGTGAATTACCAAAGTGGAGGTCTTCTGCTCGATATCTACAAAAAAGAAGGAATCGATTCATTAAGAGATGTCCTCATCAGCTCTCAATTCAGTCAAAATATGTATCGGAATGGTATCGGAAAAGAGTTCGACACTTCAAAGTCTTCTCAAATTTTGTGTAATATATCCGAAAGTTCTGATTTGAAGCCAATAAATGTGAGATTCATTATGTCATAAATGTCTTCATTTAACTCAATTGAGTTTTGATCCGATTTCAGGAAAATTCTCGAAAAGTTTGCTGGAAATTACATTTACGCGGTTTATATGGAGAGTCGATATTACATATTCTTGTAATAAATAACACAAAAATTCATTCTCTTATTGCAAAACAAATTCTTGAATTATATCCCAATCTATCGAATGATGTTTTTGAAGAAATGGAATATTTTGGTAAAATTTCAGTCATTTATTTCTATTGAATTTTACTTAAATCAAATGTATCTTGCTAACTTATTTGAATGTTTATATATTATTCAGGAGTTTCAAGTCTTCATTTGGCAATTGTTTACAGAAATGAGAGTTTAGTTGAAACTCTTCTGCAGTGCAACGCAAATGTCAATCAAAGAGCTGTCGGATACTTTTTTTCACCGAAAACTCGAACCACTAATAAAAATATCCCTTCTTTTGACGGTATGATTATCTAAAGAGTATATAAACTCAATTGAATTCACACTAATTCATTGAATATGAAGTTTTGTGGCAATTCTTATGCATGGTGATTAATTTACACGTAGCTAGTCTATTTCCTTAACTAATATAAACAATTTTATTTACTTATTTACTAATTACTTAATTTACTTAATTTACTTATAATTTGTTAAAAAAAATTGTTTAAAATGTGAAGTAAATTGAATTTTGTTTTGTACGAAAACAGAATCGCTTTACTTCGGAGAATATCCCCTCTCATGGGCCGCAAGTATTAATGATAAGAGGATTTACAATACCTTGATCAATTATGGCGCAAATCCCAATATGATGGATACTTTTGGAAATATGGTCTTACATGTGATCGTTTCGCGCGAAAAATTGGTTATAAAGACTTAATTGCTTTCATTCGTTTCAATTGTTTTTCATTATATTACAGAATATCTATTGCTTTGCGTTAAGACATACCGAAAGTCCCGCAAAAAATGACCTGAAAAACAAATACGGATTAACACCAATTGCTTTGGCTTGTGTTCTTGGTAAAGCTAATATATTTAAGGAGATCATTGAATTGAGTTGCCAGGTATCTACATATAACTTTTGCTATAATTTTATTTAATGATAAATTGGACAAAATATTTGTTTCATATTTGATTCAATTCAATGTTTTAGAAGAATACAAACTATTATTAATGACTAAAACATTTAATTTCTCATTAATTTAAGGATTAATTAATTTAACTATTGTTTCATTATTTTTTTGTTTCTCATTATTTGAGTTAATATTGTTTTAATCGAATTACAAAATAAATTGATTTAATGATAGGATAATCTCTAAATTGAATTATTCCTAAGGAAAAAGTGTTCAATTAGTCTGAAAGTAATGAAGTAAGGCACATTTAATTGATGTTTATTCCAATCTATTCTAACAATTTGTCTATAGATTCTTGAATTCTTCAAAATAGTTTTATATGCAAGATCAAATATAGGGTCGAAAATTAAGACCTCTATTGCCCCTCATAATCCACAATCCATTGAATTTTGAATCCAAATTGATTTGCAGGAGTTCTGGACGTATAACATAGTGACCTGTTGTGGTTACCCCTTAAATGTTGTCGATTCCATGCAAACTGATGCCGAAGATAAAGGTTTCTCATAAGACTTAAACCACTTTTTAATTGATTTGTTATACAGAAACTCATTCGGCATTGGATTTGATTCTTGAGGGCAATACTAGTGAACACTTGGATATGTTGAAGGGGGGAGTGATTCAAAAATTATTGGAAGAAAAATGGAAAACCTTTGGACACGTATGACATAAAAAATTAAAATAAGTTTTTAATTATTTTGAATTTTTAGCGATTGTTCTTAAGAAAGATATTCCAGACTTTGATTCACTTATTTGTTATAAGTATTGCTGTTTATATGCGATCCTCAAAAAATGAACCTAAAGTTTGTGAATCAAAAGTTAAAAAAATTGTAAGTCTTCTATTGAATCATTTGAAGAATGAACATGCTCCAATCAAACAAACAAACAATGTCAATTGTTTTTTTACTCTTACACAATCATTTATTGTTTTAATTCATGATTATTTTAATAGTTCCGCTTAAGTATAGAAATAATGGCTGTAATCAGTTGTCTCAGACAAATCTTCATTCAACTCAAGCAGTTTTCAAAGATGCGCAAGCTCAATTTGTTAGCTAACATGGTATATCAAATCGAATAATTAAAAAAAAATAATGAACTAGTTTTCATCTCTTAGAGCTCAAGTCTTCCTCAAATAACATTTTTCATATCAAATACATTCATAATATTTTGTCTTTTGTTTCGATTCTTTGATAACATTTTGTTTGAAGAGATATTCTTGATAATGGCTTTACCCACCTCTTGGTTTTTCCTCATGTTTTTCGCGGCGTATGTCTCAAAAATTTCCGTTTATAAAATCAACTAGCTCACATATTTCTCTATAGAGCTGTTCGGATAACTGGTCCATTTGTGGCCATGGTCAAATTCATGGTATTGCAAGATATGCGTCAATTTAGTATCATTTATATGGTATTTCTCTATGGATTCTCACAAAGTAATACATTTTAAAAAAATTATTTAAATTAATTATTTGAATATTAATTTATTTTAATTTGTTTTCTCAAAGCTTTTTATTTTTTGCTGAAACAACCAAAAAATCAAATGAAAGCATCGAATCACGAGTGGTATTACAGTTCTTGGATGGAACTCTTCAGAATGACATTAGGGGCCCATCAGGTCAACCATTTTATCATTTTATTTATTTTTATAAATATTTCTATAATTTTTCATAAATTGAGAGTTCATTGAAATATATTCAAAATGTTTTACAGTACGAAGAGCTAAGAAATTCATACTACCATTGGTTGACTCAACTCTTTTTCGTCTTATTTATGATATTAATGCCGATATTATTGTTAAATATGTTGATCGCAATGATGGGTAATACCTACTCTCTGGTCATTTCTGAGTCAGAGAGGGAGTGGATTATGCAATGGGCAAAAATTCTTCTGGAACTCGAAAAGGCATTGTCTCCAAAAGAGTGCAAACAATTTCTAAGTCAGTATACGATAACTATTTCCCCAAAATCTGGAGCCGAAAGACCTGCTCTTATGGTCATCAAAAAGATGAAGACTTCTAAAGCCAAGAAAAGTAAACTCGCAGTCAATAACTGGAAGGTTTGTTAAAATGTTGAGCTTGATCAATTTAAATGCAAGTTTGATGAGTTTTAATGGTAAATAATTTGTGTTTTTTTTGTAGCGATTATACAGAAGAGTCAGATTAACGAAGAAAATGACTCGAAATCAACTGAAAGATCAATTAATTCAATGTTGAAATTTCAAACTTGAAAACTATTAATAGCACAAAACCTGGGTATCAATCAAAAGTATTTTAGAACTCTTTTAAATTAAATTAAAGTTTATTTTTAAAAATTTAATTTTGAAATAAATAGAAATATAAGAAAAATTCAAATGAGTTTTCATTCAGTTTCTAAAAGTTATTACAGAAAACTGTTCCTCACTTTTAATGCAAATACAGTGAGTATGAGATGAGATGACACCGCTTTATATCATATATGGCTGTTATCCTTGCAAAGTCAAAGTCCCGGCTGCCCTATGGGTGCTATAATGTTAAAGCAGTCTCTTATAATCATATCGGATATTATACGAAAAGGCCTATTATCATGGTTTGACTCCGATCCCTATAATAGAACCCTATGTTAACTTATTATTATCATTAACTGTTTTTCTGACATAAAGTAAAACATTTTCATGACAAAATATTTTCAATTTTTCAAAAACAATTCTAAATTGATATCAATATAGTATTAATTGCATTATTTTAACATTTAAATTGATGTATTACTATTTATTTTGCCTTATTTTATGAAAATTTGCCTTATTTTGTAACACCATAGAAAAAGCATTGAATCTTATAATCCAATAGGTCTATTATCCTAAAAATTATCCAGTCCCTTTCGGGTGATCTCATCCCATACTCACTGTAATCAAATATTCAAATGAAAGACCAATAATTTGACAAAATCTGAATAAATTATTGACATTAATTGCCTTGGTAGGTTGGATTTTAAAAATATTAATCAAGGTAGTTGCCTTGAATTTCAATCTGTATATAATGCTATGTTAATGATTTATTTGTGTATTAATTATTGCCAATTTAGCATGCTCAGATAATTTGTTCGATAAACTTTTGCAGAATAACTAATTTTGTTTGTGTTTACGATAATATTCTAGAGATTTACGACTCGGTTATGTTTAGGCACTTATTCAATGATTCTCTGATATTACTAAAAATTTGTTCAATTTATGTCAGTTTAAGTCGATTTGGTTGAGATTAAGTCAGTTTTGGATCTATTTATTTCAGTTTTTGTGGAGTATAAGAAAATCTGAAATAATGTAAGAAATGAATGTCCACAACCCTAGAAGTCACCTTGATTAAATTGTCATTTGAATATTTGTGAATCTGAATTTGATTGTTGTGGTAAAAATTGAGTCGATAACAAACTTTCGTTATTAAGAGATAAAGAGCTCATTACTTGTGTCCGTCCATCACTTTCTTCGAGATTAAGTAGAGATTTGATTATTGTTTGCGAAGTCATCGGATTTAAGAGCGGAGTATATGTCAGAGCAATGGGAATGTCTTTGGTTTCGGATTCACTCGTTTTGATGGATGGAAAACAACTTTGAAGACTGAGGGCACGGCTTAGGGTCGGCCTCTTCTTAATAAGAATTGGTTCTGATTGGTTAGACGAGAGTCGATTGGCTTCAATCGTGTTTTCTATACTTGAAATACATTCCAATGTATTGTCAAAAGAATAGTCAAAAATGTCTGCATTTGTTTCAATCACCAGATTAGGAGTCGACACCTCATACATGGTTTCCAACAAACTTTTGGTATTTCTCAGAGGAATCCGATTCGTAGACATCGGAAAAGAAGTGCACTGAAGACTTTGACTTCGGCTCAGAGGAGGCCCATAATTGGGGTTCTCTTTTGTATAGTTTGTATCACTTTTATCACAGGATAAACACGAGTAGTGGTCACAAGAATTTATAGTCATTTGATCCATAAGTTTAACACTCGTTTGACTCGTAAGAGATTTTATACATTCAATCATTTGTTGTAAACTTTTTTCAACTTTTTCTTCAAAGCGATCGAAACGCCTATGAAATGAATTTTTGATTTAAAAGAAAAATAAATATTTGTTTGATTGAGGATTGACTCACTTTGAAAGGAGATCCAGTTTTAAGTCGATTTGATTTTTAGATTGAAAATCCGTCTCAGATTTTACTGAATCGTTGGCCAAATCTATCAGAGATTCCATTTTGTGGTTAGGAGTGGGTGTTTGTGGAGCACTTGCATTGATTGCAATAAATGATTCCTGGGTTTGAGTTGAAAACTCATCTTTCAATTGATTTCTCTTCGAATGTTTTATCATCTTTTCATTTGAGAGCGAAATTTTCTTTTGATTCGGAGATATACTTGAGAGCGCACCTAGTCAATATGGTTAAACATGGTCAAATATAGTTTTATAGAGAAGTAAAACTAACCAAAAGTCAAATCAGTAAAACTTCTCTTCAAGTGGTCGACCATTCCTTTTATTGGAAAGAAAGTAATGTTAGAAAGAAATTTAATTTGAATCAAGGTGATTCAACTTTTATTTTAAACTTACCAGAAATTGAATTTATTGTTGCGCTTCTGGTTCTGATGGGTTTGAGAGGGAATTCATAGTTGGCTGGCGTTACGTCCATTCCTGCCTTTTGAGGGGAAAACTCTAAAATCCCAGTTCCAGAGTATCGACGATTTGAGGTATTATTGTCTCTAATATTCTTGAAATAAAGTCGAGTGCAGTCGTCGTCCTCTTCCGCATCAAATGTATTGAAACCCAAATTGGAGACAAATGACTGTCCCATTCGGTTATCCTCAGTTTGAGCTGAAACTGTAATAATTAGTCAATTATTTGTTGGTCACTACCCTCTAAAGCCTACCCTCTTCTGAAACCTCTTCATTTGGTGGCGAAGAGAAACAGTCCTGGAATTTGCGTTTCGATGACTTATTAATTGATAGGTCAGTCAATCCCTGTTGACTATCATCTCTCAAATTGCAAGTTATGACCAAATTTTGATTAAATGATTCAATAAATTCGGGATACATTTCAAAGACAAGTAGCAAATCATTTCGCGATATTTTATGTAAATCACAATAAGTCAAAGCTCTGACATTACACTTGGATTTACCGATTGTCACGTTTTCCAAAGGGTTTTCCCCAAAAATATCATTTTTACCTTAAATTAGAAGAAATCAAAATTATTTAACAATTGATCCCAAACTTAGAAGTATATAAACAAACCTAATATTGTAATAACATTATCATCATTCAATATCTCGATAGTACCACGAGCAATAAAATATAAAGCTATTAGAACATCCCCTTTGTGAACAAGGGTATCTCCAGGAGGTGCGTGAGTTGTCTTAAACTGATAAAAATCAAAATTTTTTCAATTCAAACCTTATTGACAACTGAGAAGGTTTGGAGTTTACAGTTATGTCTGAAATATATTCAGTTCAGACATAACTTCCAAACCTCTATTGAAACTGAACTCACTTTCATAGAAAGAGCTCTTAAGCAGCCCTGAGATGCGTCTGTCGATTGAATTTTGAATTATTCAACGATTGGTATAAATTATAAATCATTTCATAAATTTATGTTCATTTCTGTTACCTTTAAAAGCGGAACAATTTTCCAGAAGAGTTCGATTTAGATGTAGACAAATATCTGCCTGAAGGCACTCCGGAAATCCTTTGAGGACCTATTCATTTATATCAAACAAATTATTCGCAAATTAAATATCAAACGATTTATATGACATCACTTCTAATGAATAACATTTATATCAATATATTATTCCAAATATGAGTGAAAACAAATTGAAAGAATTCTTACCAAGTTAATGAAACTTGGACACGCATATTTATATATCTCTGAGATCAGATTAAAATTTTCAATAAATTATGAGCAAGATCATTAACCCCAAATCTAACATGGATAACACCTTTTGATAACTAAATATCGATTGAATAATTTGTTTGAAATAATGGAAAGGGTTCAATACATACCATATTCATATCGATGCCATTAGAGTAGGCCCACGCGTGTTGGAAGTACTCCTCCAATCTTTGTCTCAAAGGGTTCGGTATTTGATGGAAACGAATGAATTCGCGAACCCTTAAGAGCTGAGTGTGATATCGAGCGGTTCCCGAATACAAGCGCTGTATTATTGCCGACACGTTTCCAAAAATTGAGGCATACATTAAGGCTATGAAAATATATAAAAAAAAATCAATTGTTTTTAACATGATCATTTTTGAATAGAAACATTTTGCCTTACATCCGGTCAACATAACTAATATGCAGAATATTTTTTCAGTATTAGTCGTCGGAGAGACGTTCTGTGAGTAATAAAACTTTGAATTGAATACTAAATGAACAGAATTTGATACAAACCCCAAAACCAACAGAAGTCAGAGAAGAGAACGTAAAATATAAGGCCGTAATATATCTCGATTTTATTGAAGGCCCTCCCGAGCCGTCCGCGTCTTTTCAATAATAGATTAAATGAAAAAATATTGAACTCTGAAACAGAACTCACGATAATATTGAAAAGTGGTGTTCGCCAAGTGGTCTAACCAACCGATCTTTCGATCCAAAACCTTAAACAACAAATCTCTTCAAAATTCTATAAATAATTGACGACAACTGACCGGTCGCTCCGCATTCCCGATGGCATACCTTTGATAGAATATTTAACATCAAATAATGTAAGACATTAGAGTTTGGCAAATTTAAAATCTTACTCAAATAATATGATTATTGTAAATCAAAATTAAATTTTTGGTTTTATTTGATTTAAATTTTTCTACTTTTTATACGATTTTAACGAAATTATAGGAAAATAATTAAAATAAAGCCTCAAATACTATATATCCTGTTATTTAGTCGTGAAATTATTGGTATAAAATTAAAATGACCCTTGGCAATAATTTAAGAGTTAGAAAGTTACTCACCAAATACAGGCCAACCAATGAGCAACCTTTACAAGGTGATAAAAATATCAAGATTAATTTGATTAACATTAGTGAAAAATAGTCTGAAAAGTCTTTTTGTTATCAGAGATATATTTATTTGATTTGAATATTAAACAACAAACCAAAGCAAAGGCGGCGACCAAAAGGATGAGGACTGCGGCCCCGTATTCCGAATACCTATCGATCTTTCGCGCGACGCGAACCAAACGCAAGAGTCGCGCCGTTTTCAGTAAACCGATTAAAGTCGTTGTCTTTTAAAAGATAATAGAAACCTATCATTAGTTTCATTTGGTTTTCAATTTTATTGATAGATTTAATTAAAGATACATTAAATAATTGTATTCTTGGCATTATTTTTGTTGTTAATTTGAGCAAGATAAAAGTTACTTAAACTATCATTTTTCAATTCTATAGATTAAATGAAACGAAGAATTGTAAGCAGTTTTTATTTGTTATCCAAAACTAAAAATAAGTGATATTTTCGTATAATTTATTTAAAAGTAAGCAAAAGTCGAAATACAAGACCTCATCATTTTGTGAACCAAAAAGTAAGAGATCGAAAGGAATGGCTGCCACCACATCAATGATGAACCATCCCTTCAAATAATTTAAAGCAATTTTTCCAGGATGTGAGACAACCTATAAATTGAGCAAGTCAATTTAGTTAATCATTAACAACGAAATGTGAATTAAGGGCAAACCTCATCGTTTTTGTTAACATAAGTAGTTCTGAAATTGATTAGAATGTCTACAATGAACATCACGTCTACCAAGAGGTCGACAACCATCAGAGGGTCGTCTCCATACTGACGGCTCTCATTCAAATCAACCGTCTGATCATTACTATTATTATTATTTTGATCCTTTCCTGAAAAATTGGAGCAAATATGATCTAGATTATATGATATAATTTCTACTACATGAATTTACAATGGGTTGCATTTAGAACAAAATTCTAATTGAAGATAATTATGTGATTGGATGCGAAAATACTAAGACTATAAAAAAATGGTCGACAAATAAAGTCTCTAAAAATCTGCGGATATTGTCATTGAAACCGAACATTCGTTTTGCGGAGAATTGAGAATAACTTTGAGTCTCTCTTAATATATATTTCTTTAATGTGAAAAATGAATCAAAATATTGTAACAAATGAAGTGTTATTTCTATTGATTGGTAATGGATTCAAATCTTTCGGAAATGTATTCATTAATTTTATATAATTAAAGTATTGTTAGTGTCAGGACTTTCATCATATTTGGTCAAAGAGTATGTACTCAAGTGTTTCTCTCAAAGTCTGAACTCCACTTAAGACGAATTGAAGTAAAAATTATTTATTATATGATTAAAGTTGGAGACAATCCCCTGTTATTCATGTTTTTATGGATTAAACAAATATTTTTAGATCACAAAAGGGAAACATATTTAGGGTTTTAGGCGTTTCTACTTTTTTTTGTCATAATATTGAAAACCATTTGTTTCACGAAAATACATAATTTTTAATGATTTAGACATAAATTATATAACGATTCAAAGGTCTAATTGAAAGTACCTATTGATTGAATAGGATATTTATGTTTACCATGTTCAATTTACTGGAAGAATCAATCGAGAGAATAAGAAAATCAAAACTTATTGATCCTATGATCTGAAGCGATAAAAAAAGAGATAAAATGAAATAATGAGGAATTGATTAAACAAATGACCGAATCATAACTAATCATAAATTATCGAATAACCGAAAGTCGAAAACCCATTAATTATTCTCAAATATAAATACAAAGTCAATGACACAAAACATTATTCTGACTCTAATTAAAACTTTTGTTTTTTGTGATATTCGGTGATATAATTAATCAAAAAGAATCTATAGTTTTAATATTCACCATGCTTCTCTTATCTATTAATTTTTTGATCGATTGCTCATTTGAGACTTCAATTGTAATTATACCGAACTTTTGTTAAATATTAAATAAATTGATAATTGGCTTAAAAGTGAAGTAATTTTTAAAAATCTTTTCAATTGTCATAATATTGGAAACATTGCAATCAATGACTCATTATATTAACATATTTTTCTATTTATACAACATTTGTAACAAAAATAAACACTTTATCATCGATTTAGATAACAACTCTCTCATCATTTCTAGACTTGAGCTCAAATAATAGCCCAAAACTTTGTTGTCAGAGACGAACACTTCAAATGTTTGGACACCACTTATGACTAGACCTCAAGAGGTAATAATTTAAAGAGTGGTTCACCACATACTTTACCAATCAATTAGTGGAATGTATTCAATAAAACAAAGAATAATAAGAAGAATAAATCGATTTTCAAAATTAATTTCTCATTAATATCGATTTGATCTAGGATCATTAAATAGGTACAAATAGGTGTTAACTGCACGCAAGATGAGGTCATAACCCTAACACAGAATAAAAGAATTTTCAAAAAAAACATTTTTATGAAAACAACCTATCACAACAAATATACAAGTATAATTAGTATTTTCAGTAAATTTTTAAGGTAGTTAAATTTATAAATATTGATTGAACAAGAGCTTCAAATTAGTTTTTGAAGAATATTTGTTGCGTAATGTAACATACCTTGGTTGCGTAAAATTTGTTTTTCTGAGGCTCTTTGATCCGGACCATTTATGTTATTATTCAACAAAAATGCTGCTGAATATGGAGTGAATATTGCCGTATAAATAACAAGTAACAAAATGATCCAGTCCCATATTGCTTTGAAAGGTGAATAATGAAGAATTGTCCATTTCTGGTGACTTGAGGTGTGTTGACTCAGACTTTGTGTCAGATTTTGTGATCCATCTCTCGATTCAAACTTATATTCCGGCAAAATATCGGTTCCCAAAGAGAGTACCTAATAATCAATAGTTAACTCAAATTAATTCAATTCAAATATATTTCAAATGTCTGAATGAATGGACACTTTGTTTGAATCAATAATTTAATAACTAAAATGTAATCGAAATAAATTGAATTTGATATAAACAGATTTTATTTTGCAAGAACATCTCTTCATTTGTGCCTTGATCATATTTATTTATTTTTTTGCGTATAATTCTGTTTTAGAGCTTCGATTTCAAACTATTGGAAGAGTTTTTATGAACTCCTTTGAGATTATCAACTTTGGGTAGTTAGCTAGGTCATCAATAATGATATGCATCATATAACTAATAGGAAAGGAAAGGCTGAAACCAAATGAATGATTAATTTTATCAAAAAATATTGAGATTTTGCATAACATGTGAGTGTATCTAATAGACAGTCACATCTGCTAATGGAAGTACACCTATAGGAAAGTGAAGACAACTTTTTTTTATCGTCCGGACACACCCTTCAGTGTTTAAATGTTATATCGAATAATTTGTCGATAATGTCTGACAACGAAAATATGACCAAACATTTCAAACAAAACATAAGTACATATAAGAAATCAGAAATAAAGTGACTTTACGTGATCTTATTCAGAGCACTCTCATCGTCACAAAAGCCAAAATAAATGCCAAAACTTAACATGATAAAAATGTACTGAATACTGAATATTATAGGCAGACTCTAAGTTTGAAACATTTATATGAAAAGAATTTCTCGAAAAACATTTAAATTTAATATAATTTTTTATTTTCAAAAAAAAACTTCAAAAGTATGTGAATAACACAATAACTGTTATTAATGTAATAGGCTTTACATCGCTCTTCTAAAAACTAATTTTTATAATTTGTTAAAATGATATTCAAATACAAAACTTTTGATAAAATCAAATATTTTACCATTAATTGGAATAATATATGAATAGAATTCGAGTCAACACTTTGTTATCGAGTTCTGATCACTTCGTGAGAATTTTTGGAAAGATATGATTTTTTTTAGAGGCAATCCATTCAAAAAAAGTATGAAAAATATAAAAAGTTTAATATCTATAGATTTAATAATAGATCACTTGTTGTGAAGATTTAAATTTGAGTCTTGAATCAAATGAAAGTTCCGTTCTTTGAATTGTCAAGTGTTTGACAATCAGAGGGAAATGAAAATCTTTTCACTCATTTTTGTCATAAAAATTTGTTTCACGAATTTTGATGAGAAATGAATTGTTGACTGAAAACATTCCGAAGAGAATTTCAAAAGACATACCTTTTTTCGTTCGGAAAATCACTATAATCTGTTGTGTAATGTGAGTAAAATCATTTACATTTATCGGAATTTTGAAAATTCAAAACTATTATCAATTTTGTGGAATATTTTCAAATTACTGCAAAGGATATTGAAAATAATTATTTCAATTGAATTAAACCATAAATTATTTTCTCGAAAATTACATTAAAATGATTTAATTCAATAAAATGTTAATCTAAAGAAAAACACTCTAAAAGAAATTGGATGGAGTGGTCACTCAGTAGTGCCAAAAACAAATGGACATCAAATAAAACGTGATTTCAATTAACTATTAACTTTAGTCTATTTCTTAACTTCTCTAATATTAGTGGAGAGCCATCATTACTATTACTGATAGACATTATATCGTTAGTCAACACATCTATTAACTAAACAACAAAATCAAACAAACATTTAATGAAATAAAAAATTAAATAATTTTCAATAATTTGTAAAAAAAATAAATTCTCAAACTATTAACCCTTTGAATCGAAATATCAAAGATTCTCCTCTTGTAATAATAATTTGAAGTTAAAAATTCCTATGTGGTTAGTTTTTTATGGTTTTGTGCCTAGTTCATCTAACATGATGTGATTTTAATGATTGTGTCATGCTTCAGTTGGAATTTTTCTAACCGAATAAACTAATGAAAAATTGATGAAAAAAATTGAAAATAACTTAATTTAAAGCTTTATTAAAGTCTTTGGAAAAAAAATTCAATTTTTCATCAATTTTTGAGTCAAATTGTCGAACAAAATATTAATATTTAATGCATTCATTCAAATATCGATTCATTAAATATAGGTTTATTGGGGGCCGGAATGCCCTCCACTGCACATCTCTTGTTTTGAAAGAGATTTGAAAAAAAGTTTTGTTATGTAAACCCTGGCATTCAATAAAGAGAGCGTTTCTATAGAGACAATAGTTTAGGATTGTATTGGAACGTGAAATGAGTGAAATGCAGGTGAAATCACTGCTCTATTAGAGTCTAAAACTGATGAAAAACTTCATTCTTGGGAATCATGCAAAACAATCGACTCTTCAAATGTAGTTAACTATTAAATAATTGTTTTATTGGTTTCCTTTCAATCAAAACTTATTTTCCTTTGACTCATATATTATAAGTGAAATACATTTTCATATAAACTCTAGTTTTGAATATTTTTATTCGAAAAAATCAATTGATTTCCAATCAAACAGTTCTTTGAATAACATAAATAAAAACTCAATTTTTTTATTGATATCGTAAACAATTCTACCCTAATCTTTATTTTATCCCCTGGAATCCAAGAGCATGGATCAACAAATCAAGAGGAATAAAACTACAAATTGTGACAAGCTCAAAATTTAGATGAGCAAGAAATATAGAAGACTTTAATCATTTGTTGAAATATCAGATTCTTTTCGACATATTTTGATAAGAAAACAATTTTTGTCTTTCATTTAATTATTGATTTTAGTGTTGATGTTTTAGAAATAATTGGTTCTTGATCAATTCTAAACTTACATAAGAAAATATGTAGATGAATGAGGCCTAATTGATCTTGTTAAAATAAACATTAATTCAAATAAGTCTGACTTTTAATCACTGAACACATAATTTATTTTAATTATAAAAACAAATCGTTTCAAAAGTTTTGCTGAAAAAAGTTTAATTAAATTTAGAAAATAATATAATTAATGAAAACATTTGTTATGAAAGTGTTCGGGAATTATAGGAAACTCATGAGACGTTTGAAAAGAAATTAAGAAATAAATAATTATTTAAAAAAGTGAGTGACTGACTGACTGACCTGGGGAATCAAACTAAATTTTCTTCGAGTATTTTCTTTGAGTTCAAAAACAGAACTCTTTCGGGATCTGGTGTTTGTGTGGCTCCGGATGTCTCCGTTTGAATGGTTTGATGAGTTAAGACTCGACTGTTGTTTAGACCACTGCTGTTGACGTATCTTTTGCATCGATGGAGAAGTCGTCGAATTTGATTCAAAAGAGTTATTAGGCGATAGCCATACACTTGGGTTAACTGTTTGTGTCGGACCCGCACAAGTGATCGGCACATCAAAGGCCTGCTGTCGCCTCATCTGAGGCGTTGAGTTCTGTCGCGAATTGTTTTTCAAATAATGTTTTTGATTGAGTTGTTGTTGTTGTTGATGAGGAACGCGAATACTTATTGCAATTTCATCGGTTCCGCTACCAATACATCGATCGTATTCTTCCCGTAAACTTTGGATTTGGGGCGACATAACTAATAGTCACTCAATCACTCACTCCTCATATTCATTATATTTACAAATTATATTTAAATCAAAGGCAACACAACTTTGAGATTTTGTTAGGAATTTCATTTTTGCATAGTTTACATCATTTTTTACAAGTTTATAACTTTTTCATTACAGTTATCATTATTTTTGTTAGATTTTGACCAAAAACTCTATTTGATTGTCATTTAGGCCTTAATTTGGATAAAATATTGGTCGCCTTATATGAGTGAAGGCGACCACAACTCTCTTTCATAATACAAAACTTTAATCAAATAACAGAAATATAATAAGTTTTAGAATAGCTTTACATAAGAAAAGTGTTTCACCAATAGTTCAGTCGACTGTCTGACTGATGGTTTCCTATGCATTCACTCGAGTAATACCTTATTGATTGACTAAACGGTGTTGAGAAGAGTCAGAGTCGGCGCTCATTACCGCCAATACGTTATGTTATCATAACATTAACTGATTCTACGATCAATTGCTTTCGATTACATCAAATCTATTCAAATATTAATATTATTATTCATTTGATTGAAAGACAGGTCATTCAATTGAATTATTGTAATTATTTTCGATCATTTGATCCCTAACCTGACAAACACTTCATCTAAATCTGCGAAACCTTTTCATATAAATTATATATTATTAAAGTTTAAGAAATTAAATCATTCCTCTCACAGCTATTAAACATTATCACAATTATGACCTAGAATATTTGAATTTAAATGAGGTTTAACCAATATTCTTATTAGATATTACGGTTTCAATTCAATTCGTGACTGACTTATGAAATCAATAGTATTTTATTCAAAAATAAGTTTATTTCAAAAAAAACTTTTATTTGAATCATAAAAAGAGTTAATTTACAAGTTTTGACTACCAAGGTAAAATGTGTCAAAGAGAGGGGTCTTTCTTCAAATAATGAGATGTCGTTTGTGAGTCGATTTCTCTTTCATTTATTCTGTGCTTTTGACGAACGAATAGAGAACCAGAAGTGAAGTAAAGAATCGTTTGAATGAATTCCTTATTTTTGAAAATATTATAAATTGTTTTAAACATAAATATTATTATTCATTGATTTTCACGATTTGTTGTTTTCGTTATGAGTCAAGCGATTGAAGATTTAAATGAATTTCAAGACAAATATCAGACAGAATTGTGTCTAAAATCGTATTAAATTATTTCATTTATCAATAATCTAGTTCTCAAACGCATGAGTTCTTGAATGCAAACATCAAATATTGAATCAAAGATTTAATTGTTTTTTAATTTATTTAATTTTTGTTTCACAAAACCTAATGTTATAATAATTTTCTAATTTTTGAATTCTTTAAATTGTATTTATGTTTGTATTCAAAATAAATAACACAAAAATAAATTGTTTGAGATCTCGATATAATACCTGATATAATATCTGATATTTGTATTGAAATAGGGGTCGGTTCAGCTCATTATACCTGTGCTATGATAGACAAAAGTGTGACAAATTTGTGGTCAAAGTAATTGATTACTCGAACATTGCGTTCGCCGATCACTTGTCTGTCACCAAAGGTATGGATTTGTTTTTCTATTCAAACGAAGACATCAATTGAGATATTGTTTGTATCGATCGTTAGATCTAAGAGCCGAGTGTCACAAATATGAAAATCTAGTGCACAAACACATCACACAATTGTTTGAATCATTGATACTCTCCGACAGAATTGTATTCTTAATATACGAATAGTAAGTAAAATATAAGTCATTCGATATAATAATGAACTCAAACTCTAATTTGATTTTTTGGTTCTGTTTTCCTACAAAAACATTGAATAGCATTGAAGGCAACGATTTGTTGGTTGAGATCGTGAAGAGAGCGAACACCGGATATGTTTATAGCGAGAATGTGATCAGGTATTGGGATGTCTGCCCTTTTCACTAATCATTAAATTAGTCACAAATAGCGCTAATACTACACAAAACATATTGCATGCAAAGGGCAGAGAAGGGGAGGAGAGAGAGAGAGAGAGAGAGAGAGAGAGAATGCAAATTCAGCAATAACAATTTACAAATATTTCTATTAGAGCTAATCTTTAGAACATTTTTAGAATATTTTGACCAAAGAATTGAAAAATAAGTGTTTTTTTTATATTATAGTCATTATATGAGTCAAATAATGGAAGCGATAAACTATTGTCACAACTCTGGTGTCATTCACGGAAATATTACGGCAGAAAACGTTATGATTGGTTATAAAGAGACCGCAAATATTAAATTATGTGGTTTTGGTCGCACTCTTATTCAGAAACATTTTCAAAAAAGTCCAGTCATTTGTTACCAAAGAAATAATTTATTTGATTTTCAACCGAATATCTATTTGGCTCCAGAACTGAGTCAAGAAAACTCATTGTTTTCAAAGAGTTCCGATATATACAGCTCTGGTATTTTGCTTTTGACTCTTTTATGCGGTTCTGCACTTAATTTCGATAAACAAATCAACTTTTTTGCCGTAAGTTTAATTAATTCTTAAATTATTTTTGAGATTCATCTTAAGATTTGTTATCAGATCGAAGAAAAAATTTGGAATAATTTGAGTGAAAGTGCAAAAGAAATTGTCATAAAAATGCTTAATCCAAACCCTAACTCAAGAATAACAGCCGAAGAGGCTCTGAATCATAAATGGCTTTCTGTCAGTCCATCAAATATCAAGTATTTGTTATCGTAATTAACTATAAATTATTTATAGGAAAAGGAGTTATTCGCACGAAAAGCACATCTCATTACTACGATTGAAGAAATGAGACGCTATAACCATATCAGGAATATTAAGGCATTATATCAATTATAGTTCACTCCTTTTTTCTATATTTCATATAATTTTGTTTAGAAAAACATTTCGTTAATCAGTTTCGTCGAAAAAGTTGACGAAAACTTCAATTTTAACGATAAGACAGATATAAATGATCGAGATTTTCAAGTGATGGGTATTTACATCTAAAATATAAATTTAATTTTGTTTACAATTATTTTTTAATTCACAGCCGGAGTATCACAAGTAATGCAATGTTTGAATAAAATAATAAGTCTCTCGAGTCTTAATTCAAGACAGGATTATGTCTTTGATTTGATCTCTAATGACACTAAACTCAAACAGTTTCTAGAAGTGAGTCAACAATTTTGAGCAAATCCTTTTCAGTATTAGCATGATCCATTTTATCATCCAAATATAATATTATTGAGGATATATTTTTACAAAATTCTTTATTTTTCTACAATTTTTTCTATTTATTCCAAATAATATTTTTCTTAAAAATTTGTCCCAAAGTTATTTGACTTCATTTACAAATCGATTAAAGACTGGAAGCAATCATTTCCAGAGTTGAGTGCCTTTGAAACCTATGAAGAGGTCTGTCTTTGACTTTGATTCGATGCAAATCTATTTTTAAAGCCATTTCTCTTCTTAAAGGTTATGTCTCTATTAGAAAGTCTTCCACTTCTTTCCACTTCGGACTCAATACTCACCGAATTATTAGACATTTTATATTCGCCTTATATTCAGGTTTTGTTTGAAATTTTTAATCATTTGGACAAAAGTTTGATAGTTTTTATACAAAAATTAGATACTATTACGAACTCAGGATATCGTTAGACAAATAATAACAAATCAAACCCATTATGAATCGAATGGTTCTTCGAGTCCTGGAAGTGCTTCTTATTTGACTGAAAGCAATAATTTTAGTCAATTTGATTCAATTGAAGACAATATGACTCCATTTCGATTAATTAGATTTGAGAAGAGCTCTAATGAACCGATGGGTATAACTTTGAAATTAGATGAATGGGGACGTTGTGTAGTGTCACGAATCATGCATGGTGGACTCATACATAGACAAGGTCAGTTTTATATTCTCGTTTAGAATTCAACAAACAATTAGAATAATTATTTTCAGGTACTCTACGTGTGGGGGATATCATCCTTGAAATTAATGAAATTCCGATTTCAAACCAATCGGTTGAGAACTTACAAAGACTTTTGGTTTGTTTTCTTTAAACTGTTTTTCAAATTAAAGATTTTTTTATATTTTGTTTTAAAAGAGAGACACAAAACGGAATGTGTTTTCATTTAAAATTGAGCCCAACTCTCAACAAACAGTTCTTCCAATTCAATGCAATGTAATACAAAATTATGTGATTATTGTTTGAACTCTTTATTTAAACTTTGATTTGATGGTAGACTTACTTAAGGGCTCACTTTGACTACAATCCAAAAGATGATGACCTGATTCCAAGTGTTGAGGCGGGGCTCGCATTCAATTCGGGAGACATTCTCGAAGTTATTTCCAAAGATGACTATTATTGGTGGCAATCGAGGAAAGAAGGAGACAAGGGGTCCGCCCGACTCATACCTTCACAAGAATTGGTTGAATTGAGGGCTACTCAAGAGATGTGCCAAAAGAGCAAAAAGGAGGGACAGAACTGCACTTTCTTTAGCAAAAAGAAGAGACGCGACAAATATTTTGCCAAAAGAGACGCTTTGATCGACAATTTAGACATCGCTTCGTATGAAGAAGTCGTTTATTTGACTTCATTTAAACGCAAAACTCTCGTACTTTTGGGAGCGCATGGCATCGGTCGCAGACATATCAAGAACACTTTAATAAGCAATAATCCGAATCAATTTTCTTATCCAATTCCTCGTAAATATAAAAATATCATTTAATTCAAATCTAATCAAACATTTCTAATCATTAGACACGACTCGTCCGCCGCGAAGGGGCGAACAGAATGGAAAGCATTACTTTTTTGTCTCAAATGATGAGATGCTTGAAGACATCGCTTCCAATCAGTTCCTCGAATATGGCACTCATGAAGAGGCGATGTATGGCACGAAAGTGGAGACAATCCGAGAAATCATTCGCTCGAATCGAATCCCTATATTGGATGTCGAGCCCCAGGTCTGTCTGAACCCAATGTTGAAATATAATTCCAATTATATTTTTATTGATAACGAATCCCTTTTAACGAATTCAATAATTTTTGCATAAAATTTGAATACAAAAAAGGTTTTAATTGATTTCAGGCGTTAAAAGTATTAAGAAGTGGAGAATTTGCTCCGTATGTCGTATACATCGGTCCGCCCTCTCACTCGGATCTCTCGATAGAAGACGTGAGATAATAGTCATTTGATTTAATTTAAAGTATTGATTTATTTTTAGAGCGATGGAAGTCTTAGGCGATTGACCCGTGAAAGTGAATTCTTGCAAAACTGTTACAAACATTTGTTTGACTTATCCCTTATTAATAACGATATCGAAGAAACTGTAAAACTGGTGGAGAAGTCATTCAATCAGATAAACTCTTGCAGTCAATGGATTCCTTGTCATTGGATTTATTGACTTAATTGATCAAAAAGTGCCAAAACTTTATTATATATTTTCAAAAATAAAATTATTTGAAATCATTTTTGATTCCTCAAAAGAAAACTATTAGTTATTACAGAAGGGGTCAATCCTTTTGATGATTCGGTGGCCGATTATCTTTTTTAAAATAACTGTAAGCCTTAGAATATAAGCCATTGACTGAAAAGTTTGCTAAAAGATAATCGACTGAAATCCAATTCACGAGATTTCAGAACAAAAAGTATAGATTTTGTTAAGGAAAGTAAGTTTGTGATGACTCTCGAGTCGGGCAGAGGACAGACAGCCCTTCGTTTGTAATGACTCTCAAGACGGGCAGAGGACAGACAGCCCTTCGTTTGTAATGACTCTCGAGTCGAGCAGAGGACAGATTTATATTTAAATTTATATTTAGAAACAACCAAGATACAACTGATACAACTGATAAAACTGATACAACTTATCAGAACTTATTTCAAATTTTGTGACAAAAGTTTAAAAGTCTTTAAAAGTCGTCGTTTTTTATTGACATTTGTTTTGATTGATAAGAATGTAAACAAATAAACAGACGATTCGTTAAATAAAACGATAAATGATTTAATTGTTTTGAAATGAAATGATATCTTCATTAGAATTGAGTCCAAAATGAAAACCTATAAATTAAATGTTCATAAAAAAGACTTCTTTAAAGGTATCACTCATTTAATGTCAACAAAATTTTAATGTCTTTCTGATCGGCAGAGGATTTGGTGGTAAACCCCAAAGAGTTCCCACATCTCGTCGTCGGAGATGTGATTGAGATCTACACTCCCGACGATCTCTTCAGGTCTGCCATAAGTATGTCTTTTAAATGAGACTAAAATTGGTTTCATTTGTTTTAGTCGTCTTTTAATGCAAGTAAAGAAGGGATCCCTTGAAGACTATCCAAGAGATGGCAAAGAGAACCAAAAGATAAGTATTGAACAGACGATTGTCTCCACCTTTCAGTTGAGGAACTATTGCGATGTTATCGTCAATAAAGTGGACATAAGTAGTGTTGTATTGGATTCGGTGGAACTCTTCTTCAAAGACCAGTACTTAGCGCGGAGTGATATGTGGCGTCTGAAGCGATCCATTTCTAATACTTGTGTTTATTTGAATCAGAAGATAGAGTTCTGTAACATTCGGTGTCAAGTGTTTGAGATGTGGTCTCAGGGAGAGAGAGTCGCTTCCGGTTATGTCAACGACGAGACAAAAGTTGTCTACCGTTCGGCCTCTAGTATGGTATACCTCTTCCTTCAGATGAGTTCTGAGATGTGGGACTACGATATCAATGGAGACCTTTATTTCGAGAAAGCGGTCAATGGATTCCTTTCAGATCTGTTCGACAAATGGAAAGTTAGTTAACATTGAAATTGTTTTTCAATTAAATATTGATTTTTGTCTTCAATTTTGAAGCGATTCAATTGCAGTCATGACGTGACGATTGTCTTATTTTCCCGAACCTATTACGAGGCCTTATATATTGAAGACTTTCCGGAATCAATGCGAGAATGTCTTCAACAGGACTATAGGGGCCGCTTCTATGAGGACTACTATCGCGTCGCCGTTCAAAACGAGAGGATCGACGACTGGAGTCCAACACTTATTTTTTTGCGCCGACTCTTCAATCAATACGAAAAGGATGTCATTAGATATCACGAAAGCTGTGGTCTTAAAGTCCCGAAAGCATATAATTCTTCGTCATCTCAGGGAAACTTCCTCGAAGTCCTCAATATGTCTTTAAATGGTATTTGAGTCCAAATTTGGTCCAATTATTACATTTTTATTTTGTATTTAGTTTTTGAAAGACATCATTTGGACCGCAGTTTCGATCGGACGGGACAGCTATCGGTTGTCATCTCTCCAGGAGTTGGTGTCTATGAAGTGGACTTAGATTTGACTAATATTACGAAACAAAGAATTATAGACAACGGTATTGAACTGGCATTTAGTTGCGCCTCATTATTAACCTTTTCATTGAAATTAAGGAATTGGGAGTGATTTGGTCTGTTTGGGTGAACAACCATTACATGCCGTCCCCTTATTTAAGGTAAGAACAAATTAAAAGAATAGACATTAATGATGTGAATGCAGTTCAACGCTCGGTTCAACTTCCCGTCGTGTGTCAGTATGAGTGACGTACAGTACAATATGCCTCATTGGATCAATTTGAGGTCAGACCTCATATCTCTATTCCAATGAATGACTAATTTAATTGTCAAACAGTTTCTATTCGTCTTCAAAAGCGATCAGTTATTCAGATTTTGTTCCGCGAATCAAATTACCGAATGTTTTACTAAAAGGCAATCAGACATTGAAAACGACAAACACTCAGTTATATCGATCCCCGAGTCGTGAATCCCCTTCTCATCTCAAGTCGTGTCGAAACATCCCTTTTGTTGATTACGACGAATATGACGCACAGATCTTCAAAATAGCGTCGTCTCCGCCAAACGCTGTGTCCGCAAACAGTCAGTACTCAATACAAACAAAAAAACATAATTTTATTATAAAATTGTGACCCTTTTTAGAGTCTTGTAATACTTGTCAACCATCTGTTCGAAGGAATACAGTGTTATCGACGCAGTCTTCTCGGCCCCAAAAACCAATGCGACGCTCGTCTCAGATAATAATATCTGACGAACGGAAGACTCACTCCAATACTCCACAAAATTCTCCGACACAATCAGATTCGATGGAAATTCCTTCGATTCCTCGGTATAGAAGTCATTTGAGTCCACTTCAGGGATATTCACATCTATCGACTTCTGTTGAAAGTAAAAGCATTAAAGGTATGACTAATTTGAAGTAAAAATTTATAGAATTAATTGATTTAAATAAATACTAGACTTTAGAGCAAAACCGGAATCAAAAGATGATTTAATAGTTAGGGGTTACAGCACTTACTCGGGTAGAGATCATCTAAAATCGAAAGCTCTAATAAATCCTTTCGATCCGTCGCACGTCACCATTAAATTGAATTCTAACAGAAGGCGATGGACTCATGTCTTTCCTTTGGGTCCGACCGGTATATTCATGCAACAGCATCACTATCAGGCAGTCCCACAGAACACCGCCTGCACTCTTCTCCCATCAGCTGCTTGTGTCGACTCTTCCCTCACTGTTAATGATTCAAGAGATCAGACCGACTCTCAAACGTGTCGTAAGATATCTATCGTTCAAATGAAGTCATCAGAACATCCCTGGAATGAGAAGAAGTCGACGCTTAAGAACATTACAAATAACTCGAATCTAAGCGAAAGCTTTAAACCCAATAAAAGCGCTCAAAACAGAACCACTTCTATTGGTTTCAATAGCGATAACACTAAGAATCTCTCTTCGGTTCACTCAGACAAGAGCTTATTGTGGGCGTGGGGGGCAACCGGTGAACAGGAATGGACGCCCGCCATCACTACTGGTGTTGACTGGAAGTCTTTGGTAATGCCCGCCTGTCTGCCCATCACTACAGACTTTTTGCCCGACAAACGGACTCTACAACAGGATTACGTCACTTACGGTTATAATCTATTGCCCGAAGACCAGAGCGCAGACCTCTTGCAGCAGAGGTGCTATCGCGGTGAAGAAGACGCTAAATATCATCAGCCGTTGTCTACAATTCAGGTGTATTTGGAGCTGATATGTCAGCGCTTACAACAAGGCTTTCAAATCATTTTATTACCGAATTCTACTAAAAACGGTTCAATCGATAGGAAGGCGATTGAAAAGTATGAGTACGCGATGAGTATCGGAAGAATATTCCATGAATTGAAATTAGATGAGAAGACAATTTATGTCACTAATTATCATCCGAGACATCCCTATCCTGTAATCAAAATCCATTACTGCTATAGAATAAGAACTCCAGACAACGAGACTTATGGGGTTTCGTGGGTTGACTTCACGAGTGAAAAGTTAGAGACATATAAATGGAATTATTTGGATAACTATACCTGTATGAGGGCTGACGGCGAATATGAGCTCAGGGAAGGACTCAAATACTGGCGCTTCAGACTTTTGATGTTACCTTCCATGCAGTCCATCACCAAAACAATTATCGATAAATATCTTAGCGGTGAAGATGACTACCCGTGCGATCTCTACCATGACTTGACTGCAGACGAGAAAATTCAATTACAGGAGGGGTTCATCAAATTCCTTGAAATCATTAACAGAATGAGACGTCCGCCCAATGCTCGTAAAACTCTCGTAAAGTCTGAGAGCAGAAAAAGTATGAGCAGTCAATCCATAAACAGACGATTCAGTTCAAGTGCTGTTCAGCAGCAGAGCTCACAAATACCTATAAACCGAATGTCACAGCCATTGGACATCAATACAACCGAATCTTTTATGAAAACTAATTTAAGTGTCAGTCAATCGCAGAGCAAAGCATTGAATTCCCAAAAACTGACCCTTAATTTAAATGACAAACAAATGGATGTGGATGAAGTCGACGGAGGGGTTATCTCCACTTTCACCTGTAAATCACCATTAATTGAGTCAGAATTTAATTTGAATGACGACTGCTTTGAATCAAATGATACCAAATTGACTGACCGTTCCTCGCATTCAGATATAATCGAAGCCATGAAAAAAGGATCGTAAGTATTGTCAGCATTTGATTCACTCGAAATTATTTCAATTTTTTCCCCAAAACAACAGTTCAATAAATTTTTTGACAAAAACTGGAGGTCTGCCCCCCTTTACTTTCATCAGCGCTGAAGCGGTTTTTTGGGCCAAAAGTTATATCGAGAATGTGTTGACTGAAGGAAATGCTATTCAATTGTTTCAATCTATGGTACAGTCGGGACACATATGTCACGCCTCTGGAGACAGGAGACAGCCCTTCAAACACGGATTCTATTTATATTGCATTATAGACAGCAATACCGCAAATATTCTGTTCAAACAGGAAAGTGATATAAAAATGTTTGAAAAGGAATGGATGGAAGTGGAGATCGTTCCCCAAAGCAGTCTCGCAAAAAATTTAGAAGAATGGTATGAAGAATGTAGGGATCTCTTCCCTAATGGTATCCCAACCGAAGCGCAGGGTATTTATTGTTAACAAACAAATCAATTCTGTTAATGAATTTTGTTTTTATATTTTTTACAAAAGAGTTCACATTTAAGAACACAATATTAGACTTAGACGACGGTTCCAAAAATGGAAGAGTCGAATGGGTTAACATCAAATACCACAGTGTATATGATCCGGAACAGGCTTTTGAAATGATTATTGAATGGATGGTCGCCACCGGAAACTCAATCGCAGAGATAGTTATGGGTTGGAGTCGTAAAACGGCGGCAACTGGTCTTCATTTGGGTAAATATTTTGCCAAAATATCTCTCAAAATATATTCAATTTTAATTTAATATTAAACTCAAATTAAAGTTCCAATACCTGCGGACCCGTTCGCACTTCCCTTCTCAAGCAAATCGGATCCCCTTCGCGGACCCATTTATATAACTCTAAGTATTGACAGTTTGCCCAAAATGGCGACTAAACTACTCGAAGGTATAAATCGATTGATTACTTTTGAGCCAAAATTGATTTGAATTTGTTTTGTAAAGGGGAGGGACTCTTCAATTTTCAGGAAAGAATTTTAGTTAAGTTTGGTTTTATCCCTTTCCACGATCCAACAACCGATAACCAAAGACAGTTTGTTCACGTGTCTGGAAGTATATTTGTGATGATTCCGAGCAAAAATCCCGCCTCTTCTCCCGCTAAGAGTGTCCGCAAAAGAGGAAAATTTTTGAAGGTTTCCATCGATTTTACTATAGATTTGAAATTAATCTCAAATTTATCGTAAGGTTGACGACAACGACACGGCCTGCAGTCCTCACGAGGAGTACATAACCCGTCACTTCAGTGGATTCAAACAGGCGGGAGAGTCCGCACGAATCGATGCTAAGGTACTATAACATTGCGATGTCTTAACATTGATCTAACCATTGATTGTACCATAGATTGGATTCCTCTGGTGTTGGAATTATATGATTACCAAACGATGGAAAACAGGAGTCACTGGCGATGAGAACTCAATGCGTAAAATAATGCAAGACTTCCGGGCCTTTTGTAATAACAAAAACAATAGATTGAGTCAATTCTGGCAAAACTATAATCTCAAAGAAACCCAACAAAACACCACTGAATTCAATATTTGAGCTCTAATTTCATAAATATTTTTATTAATTAAATATCGATTTAAGGCTCACATAATTTTAATGACAATTATTTTTATATCTTTTGTTAATTTAAACTCTATTTGAAAGAAATTAAAACTTTAAAAATTATAATATAATTAAAATAAAGGGTCGGATAAGAGGGCGGCGCCAGACATAGATTGTATATCAAATTATAAGAAAACGAAAAATATATTAAGTTTTATAATTAAATAAATGCAGTTTTGAATACAATTACATAATTTGTTCGCATTCTTATTAAAGCCAAAAGTTTAAGCCATTCATCGAATAACTGAGTATTTATTAAATTTGAAGAAAAATAATTGTTATATGACTTAGAAATTATCGATTCTTATCATAAGATAAAACGTTTTTCTATTGTTTTAATATTTAATTTGCAATTAATTATCGATTTGACCGAAAGCTAAGTTAGATGTTATCGATTGACTCCTGATTGGGAGCCGACCTATCATTTTCTCATTTAAACCTCGAATGGATTCTTTTCTGTTTTTAAGTCTAAACACAAGTGAGAGCTGTTCCTTATTTTGTGCCAAAGATTTCTATTGTATTTAAACTAAACTATAGCTCGTTATAAGAATTGATGAAAGTATCGTAAAAATAGTCAAACGATATGTAAATAATTTGCTTCAGTTTTGCCACTTTTGACAAAAATCTTTTGAAATATAATTTACTTTTAGAGGAGACTCTATCAGAACGAGTAATGAATGGCACTCTTTGTTATCGAATAGCAGTAAAAATTGAATTAATTAAACAAACGATAACTTCTTTGAACATAAGTTAGTGTTTTGTGAAACTATGGAAACGTTTCACTGAAATGGTTTCAGACACTTAATTCAGCTCTAAATACCCTTAGCTCAACCATTCTCAAGCTGAATTCGATTGTTACAATAATTGTCCATGTTAATTAACTAGATTATTCACTAAAGCATTAATATATTTATGACAAACGATTCGAATTTGAAAGAAATGGAAAATATATAACCAATTCATCAAATGGTGTAAAAAGAGTCGAACAGAAGATTAAAATAAACTTAAATTAAGTATTAATTGAAAATAAATAAAGACTTTAAAAATATATAAACTAAAAGATACTGAGATTTAGTCGAAAATATTAGTTTTGGTCTCATTTTTGTATAGAAACGGCAAAAAAGGCATTAAATTAAAAAATATTAATAAAATACAAAATAAATGAGAATTTAGTTTAACTTCGATTCAAATATTTTGATGAAAAGTCTATTCAATGATATCGACATTTGAAGTGATTATAAGTTTTAAACTATATATTAAAGTGAGTTAAGGTCTGGGAAAGGGTTTAATTAAATACATTTTTTCTCCCTTAGGACTCGTATAAATGGGTGCCTTCTTATAGTGTTCTATCAATTCATCTAATGATCCAAACCTTCTCTGACCGATACAATAGACTCCTTCGTCGTAATGGACGCGAAAGTGTTTATTCCTGAGCGGAGCCTTCAATGACACCGAATAATCGCCGACCTATTCATCAAAAATTAATTAATCATTTTTGAGAAATACTTATAAAATAATAGGAAATCAATATTTGATTGAGTCGTTCCTATAATGGTCTCAGAAAAGAGTGTTTGACTTACATTTGTTTCACTGTCTCTGATGAGGAAATCTCCGTCTTCTGCCAAATCATTAAGCATTTGGTCGCACTGTCCTCTAGAAATACTACCGAAATACCAGATCCGGTCATTTATATCAGAAGTGGTGACAAATGGAAGTCTGTTTTTAACGTGAGATGAAAGGAGAGGAGAATTAGGTCCAACACCTGATTCCAAGATATCATTTTGGAGTGAGTTGTCGGTAATCACTTGAACGTAATTCTTAGGGACGAGTCCGACCTGTCCGGTGATGTTGCGAGCCTTCCACCAGTCGGGGTCATTGACCGGGCGCTCAATTATCTCTAATCTCTCACTTTTTTGGAAACTGAGTTCCTCTTCATTTTGGGACTGAAATGAATACAAAGCTATCACGTGATCCAAAACATAATTAGCTGTCGGCGAAGAACTCCCATTACTGGCCATCACTGGCCGATGATTACGAGTCCCTTCAATATTGGGTTCATTAATAGGTTTTAGATTTTTAATAAGATTTGGATTTTGTTCCAAACGGTTGTTAATTGAATCAGAATTTTCTTCGCAAACATAATTAGATGGAAACCAACCGACGGCTCCGTTGAGGTCTCCCTTCCACCAGCCGTCAGACGACTTCTCCATAACCGTAACTTTAGAGCCCTTGACTAGAGTCAACTCATCGGACTGTTGGGCCTCATAATTGTATTTAACGTAAGCCGTTATCTTCAGGTAATTGGCGTTAGAAGTCGAGCCCTCATTACTGACCAATCCTTTGGCGCAACTCATTAGAGGTCGCGGAAGACTATTTCCCGGCGAAGACGTTATGTTTATGTCAACAGCTTTTGTGGCGATCGGTGACGACAGCGGAGAGTTGTTTGTACTGTTGTGTCGGTGAGAGTCAGTCTTCTTACGGACCCTCTTTCGGATACTATCAAAAAGAGAGGGTTTCTCTCTCTTAACGTAATTGGAGGGAACAAATCCCGAGTGATTCTTAGAGTTCAATACTTTCCACCAGTGCTTACTGTCGTCGAGTAATATAAGTCTTTCATTTTTCTTGAGATCTAACTCTTGTGAGCCCTGCGCTGAGTAGTCGTATTTGGCGATCACTACCACTTCTTCACCCGATTTACCTGTCATTTGGTTTTTTCATTAAATCAATCGATCGATTCAATCAAATGTTGAAATACTGACCCATTTTATGGTTAGACATATTTAACAGTCCCTAACAGTCCCTAACACTCCACTATTCCTACAATTATTATACAAATGTCTTGAGAACTACTTCCGCAACAAATCACTCAAACAATTAATTAAATATTAATAAATTATTATATATTATCACTCAAATGGCGACAAATCATTGTTTATCGGCCATCGAGTGTTGAATCTGTTCTTTGATTCTTTGTTTTGTTGACATTTGTTTGCATACAAATCATAAGAAGTGAGAAATGAGTGGAAGAGTCCCTTCACTCAAAGCAATCCCCAAAGCGTTCACAGCTTTCCACTCAATGTAAGGCTTTCTTACAGTCTTTCACTTCATTTATAAAGTCATCAAATTTTTCTCAATTTTTGTATAAAAGTAATAAAAATATTAATTTCTAATAATTTTCATTTATTAAAAGTTTATTAAAAGTAAAATTTTCATGTTTTTAGTGTTTTTAATATATTTTAATTTGAAAATAAATTTTTAATATTAACCAGATTATACTGTATTAATACCATTTTTAAATGCCATTCAAATACCACGTTACTACATTTACTGATGAAGTGAGGGTTGAACCATGATGAGTCATTGGCTTAAAATTCAACCTTGTAATTTATAATCAAAACAATGCATTTATAAGGAATTAAAGTTTGAACACAATTTGAATCATTTTTTTGCAATCAAGTCATTAGAGTTGAGTCACTAATTAATTCCTCTGAAAAATGTGTGAATTTTCCGAAAATTTTTCAAAATATTTATAATTAGAAAATAATTTTTAATATCTGACAAAAACATAAGTTTTGACGAAATGAATTTGAAAAGAAGGTAGAGATTGTTTAGCTAGATTATTCATCATTTAATGAATTTTGATATAATTTGAATTACTTTCAGTGATTCAAATGTCTTCACTCATTGTCTTCCTTTGGTTTGGTTATCGTTTTTATCAAATTTCGTCGAAAATAACTTTGTTTTCCATAATTTAAGTGATAATTATTTCTATAAATCCAATAATTTATTCAAATTATCGACAATTTTAAGCCTTAATTATGTTTTAATGACTGTTTCATTAAATCACTTCCGTTGGCAAACATTTCTATTTTCCGCAGTCTTTGCATTAATTTCTGGTTATATATCATCTTCTGGTAAATAAATGTGAGACTCGGGACCCGTTCTAATGATAGGATATTCTTTAAAAAAGAGGTATTTTCCCCTTAAACTCAATATCCAAGAACTGAAAGGATTTTTCAAAAGTTAGATTAGCTAGGACTGATTGAAACAATTATTTAATTAGTATGTTCTTGATTAATAGTGGAAGATACAATTTAACAATTAAGACGGGTCATTTGTGTCTCTCTAAATCTTGTTAAACTTTTGACAAACATATAATTCTTTGGATATTTGACTCGATTTTCAGATTCATTCCTTTGTTTAACTCTTTGGATATTTTTATCGAATTATTGTTACGTTTTGTTGACTCAAAAATTGTGGCCAATCTTTAGATCAAGTTTTTTGAAGTCAGAATTTCTAATCGTTTTACAGCTTTCGATGGCATATCTGTGCCCTTCGAGTGCTTGTATTTTAGTCAAATTGATTGATGCCTCTCAAACACATTTATTCTGTGCCACAAATACACAAAATCTTATTCTACAGGTATTTTAAGATAAATATTTTAATTAAATGTTTTTTTCACTAATTTTTTTCATAAAAATAGATTATATTCTTTGGAATCGCTTTAATTGTTTTCTCGGAATTTATAATTCATCGTCGGATTCAACGAAGAGACCATTTATTGGACTTAATTGTCATCCCTTTCATTATATTCTTAACTTATTGTCTCCTCTTTTTTATCCTCAAAATTAATCCAATCGTTTGGTTAATAGAATTCATGTTTTTTGACGACAAAAGAGTGAGTTTTTCAGAAGAGATTCGGCAGATATTTATCATATTTTACATCTTTTTCCAATTTAAGGTCAATTTACTCATGAAATGGGCGATAATTTTAGCGATAATTCTTGTTTTCACGACTTTTTATACGATTGTCGTCAAATCCAAAGCGAATACAATTACGCGAAAAGTTTTTCATTTATTCATTTCAATCGTTTATTTAATTGGACTGAAAAATGATATAAATTTTTTGAGTTTTTCTTCTGCGAGTGTTTTGGCCGTCTTTATAGTAATTGAAGTAAGACTTTCCAAATTAGTTTCAAAATACAAATCAATTGATTTTATTTCAACAGATTATAAGAATCCGAAGAATCCCTCCTTTGAGTGATGGTATTGAGTCGGCATTCAATTTATTCAGAGATGAAAAAGACAGCGGATTATTGACTTTGACTCACATATACCTATTGATTGGATTTTCACTTCCCATTTGGTTGAGTCCTTCGTTTAGAAGCGAAAACACGTTAGCGATGACCAGTGGTCTCATAACTCTTGGATTTGGTGACAGCGCCGCCTCTATCGGAGGATCTCTCTTTGGTCGACACTATTGGAAAAACACGAAAAAGACATACGAAGGCAGTGTCTGTGCGTTTTTTGCTCAAATCATTGGATCTGTTTATTCATTGGCCTATATTTCACCAGAAATTACTTTAAATAGTTATTTGATTTTTACGATAACTTTTGTGTCGTTTATAACCACTTTAATTGAGGCCAATATAAAAGAAATCGATAATTTAGTTTTACCGCTATATCACTATATCCTGATTAAAATATTTGTATAAATCAATAAAATTTATTTTTAGCTTAATTTAATTTAATTTGATCAAGTAACATTTATAACTTTGAATTGAAGAGTTACTGTAGGTGTAGGAGCCCTGAATAGGGGCCGGCGATAACACAAATCATAATTTATTGTATGAAATGTTTGATCACATGTTAAGACATGTTTAGACCGGCTTTCCTTCAATTGTTTCGTTTGTTGTTATAATAAATATTAATTCAATTGATTAACAAATTATTGATTAATTGATTGATTGGTAATTGATTTTCAATGAACCGAACGCTTAACGATATCGACAAAAGTCTGACTGAATCCAAGTCTAAAATGAAGAGCGATTTTGAGGTATCTTTTGTCAAATATTTTCTCAATTTTTGAATTTTAATAAACGTTTGAATTGTTTTGAATCCTCGGAAGCGCTCATTACGTGGTCTTAACTTCGGGAAACTTTATCTAAAAAATGGCGAATTTGATACGGCTTTGAAGTATTGTCTCTTTTTTTCATTTTATTTTATACTTAAAACACTTTTTAACAAATTTTGAATTGAATTTAAATTATGTTTTGAGTCTATTATTGAATCTAATCCTAAAATATTTTGTGATAACCGACAGATATGTGTCGTCCTATTTGAGTGTTAGACCAAACTCTAGTGAAGGCCATAAACTATTGGCTCAAATCTATGAAGCGATGGGAGAGGACGACACCGCTCTTCTCAACTACAGGAAAGCTCTTGACCTCAAGAAGACATCAAATGAAAGCTATTTGTCTGCAATTCAGTCTCCAATCACTACTCCATCAATGGTTTGAATTATTTATGAATAAGAGACAGATTTAAACCCTTTCCTCTTCCTATTAGTCGGACAACAACTTGAGATCTGAGTATAATTCCAATACTTCTGTGGAGTCGACACCCATTCGTAGGTCAGAAAAGATGACAGAAAACAACGTTGAGAAGAGTCACTCTTCGAGTGGGATGTGTTGTAATCAAACCGTTTTGAATAAAATCGTAAAACAAAACGAAAATCTGTTGGAAACCAATAAAATAATTTTGGAAATTCTCAGACAAAATAACTCCGCTATCAGTGATATTCAGGTTTTGAGAAATTATTTCAAAACAATTGATTGTTATTAAAATGTAATACGATTTTAGAATCAAATGATTTCCGTCAGCGAAGCCCTCAATAATTTGACAGACGCTCAGAACCTTATGAAAGACACGTTATATGACTATATGGCTCAGGAGGAACACCAAGACTTTGATGACTATCTTTTAGGTATGTCATGAGATTCGTCTTCTTTTAACAAAATTATAATCATTTAAACCATTGATGTCTCAGAAGACAAAGAGGACGAGTCAATAGACACCAGTGCTTTGTTAGGCGTAAATAGCAGTCCATTGAATCAATGGCACAGCTCTGCCACTGGACTACAGCTTAATCATCTGACGGACCAAAATAAGCCGCTCTCAGAACTCTTCAAACCTGCGGCCAACTCATGGGGTTGTGAGGCCTGTTATGTTCAGAATAAAGGGTCCGACACTATATGTGTCTCCTGTACTACACCTAAACCTGGCACTAGAGTTGAGACGAGTGCCACTGAAACTCCAAAAAGTAATTTTGGTTTCGAAAGCGTTCAGCCCTTCTCTTTCAAGACTCCGGTTTCTACCACTGGATTCACATTTGGTTCGGTTGAGCCAAAGACTAACACCGAATCAAATACTATCTTCAGTAACACTAACTTCAAGTTTGGGAACACAGGCACACAATCGAGTAATACAGGATTTGGTCCATTGGTGTCAACTCCGCCTCAGTTTGGTTTCCAAATCGATAAAACAAAAGACACAAAAAGTCCTCAAAATATGTTTTCATTGAATCCGAATCCAAACGATTCTAAATTGAATTCATTTCAATTCGGTTTAAGCCGTTCTTTTGATTTTGAATTTCCAAAATTCGGAGCACAAGAAGCGGTCAAACCATCGGATTCTAGTATTCAAGAGACGCCACAACATACCAATGATGAGGAAAATACAAGTTTTGGAGAATCACAAGTAGAGCCGTCCAATGCCGACAGTATATACTTCCAACCGGTAGTACCCCTTCCGCCTAAAATAGAGGTCAAGACTGGAGAAGAGGAGGAGAATGTTTTGCATACTTTTCGCGCCCGACTCTTCAGATTTTGTGATAATGAATGGAAAGAGAGAGGCGTCGGAGAGATTAAGATTCTCGAGAGTCGGGACTCCAATAGGATTCGACTACTCATGAGACGCGACACTATTTTTAAAGTATGTCTCAATCAAAGCATTACTCAAGACTTGAAACTCGATTTAAAAGACGATAAGAAGTCGATTACGTGGTCTGCTATCGACTACAGTGAAGACACTCCTATTCCGGAAATATTTTTATTGCGATTGAAAAATCCCGAAATCGCTCAGCAGTTCCTCAGAGCTGTCGAAAGCGCAAAATGTTTACTCATTTCTGAAGTTAGCCCACAATCAGTGACTGATATCAATGAAAAAGAAAAGAATAAAATGAATGAAATTTCAAAGAAATCTTCGGTCAAACCATCAGAAGAAGACGATATCCAAATAGTTTACCAGAAAATGCCTGAATCTCGAGATATTTTGGAGAAAGTCCAACGATTGAAACTTCCCCTTAATTTCTATGATTACGAGAATATGCCCCCCTGTCCCGGGTGTAGGGGCTGTCAGGACACGGAAATGCCTATCTTTGCCAAATCGAAACCTATATCTCCTGAAAGGATAACGAATGAGACTCCAGACTCAACACAAGAGAGTATTATATTTGACTAAAATTTTGTGAAATTCATTATTTTCTTATTTAAGGTCTCTTCCATTCGGCGATCGCTGCAACAAATGTCAGTCAAACTGATTGGAAAAATAGTAGTAATTCGCAACCGATATGGGCTTCGAGTGCACCCACTCCTATATTTTCTAGTGATCGGAGTCCATCTCAAGACGACGGTATGTTTTTTAGATTGGAGTCCATTTTCTTTATAAATGGAAGACTATTGTTATTACAATTACCTATTATTCGAACTTTTTGAAAGAGTTATCACTTGAGATATAATCCATTAATATATATATATATTGTGTTAATATTCAGAAGCATTGGCGGCTAATCCCGACATTTACTTCAAGCCATTGATACCTTTGCCTGATTTGGTTGAAGTCAAGACTGGAGAAGAAGATGAGACTCCCATTTACTGTCAAAGGGCTAAACTTTATCGATATGACACTCAGACCAAGGAATGGAAGGAACGTGGAATCGGAGACTTCAAAATCTTAAAACATAACACAAAAAGTTTGTATTAACTCAATTCAAAACTCCAAATGATTTTAAGGCCTTATATTTCTCTCTTGTGTTGAATCGAAACGATTAATAAATTGGTTTTAATTAAAAACTAATAACTATTTTATAATAACTTTTAGATCGCTATCGAATGGTTCTCAGAAGGGATCAGATTCTGAAGATTGCGTGCAATCATTACATTACAAGTGGTATGAGTTTGAACCCAATGAGTACCAGTGAGACAGCCATTTGTTGGTATGCCGTCGACTTTACCGAAGGAAATCCAATTGAGGAACAGTTCGCTCTCAAGTTTAAGGTATTATTTCGAATATTATTTCTATATTTGACTCTTAAATCAATTTTCAGAACAAAGATATTCTTCAGAAGTTTATCCAAACTTTTAATGACTGCAAAAGCAATTTAGATATCAATGACTTCAATGAATCTTTTGAGGAAATCAGGAGTGAAACCAACGGAAACGCTTAATCACCTAAAAATTCATTGAAATAAACCATAATTTGAACTTTTCTTTCATTTTTAATAACATTTGATATTCTATTTAATTACTAATTAGTCGTCAAATCATTTCTTTAATTAATAAATACTTTTAATAATAAAACTTTGAATGACTTAATTGTTGTTTTCCAAATTAAACCTCAATTTGATTCTTATATTGAAATTATTTTTTAATTTTATAGAGATTTGAGTTTGATTTGAGATATGCAATTGAATGCCTTTAGTCTTTTGCCTTGTTCATTCTCCAATGAATACTTTTATTTAATTTATGAGTTTGTTATTTGAATAGATGTGAAATTTGAGAATCAATTGAGTCATAATTAGACATAATTATCAGTTCCTATGTTTTGACTAAAAATATTTGATAAGAAAAAGAGTTGAAAGACATTAAAAGTGTTAAACCAATGAATGTTTTGAAAAAATAAAGTTTAACTCAAAGTTAGAAAACAGACAAATATTGAGTCAATTGAGTCAGTGTTGACGTATTGAGTGAGTAGTGCGCAGTTGCAGTAGTGATGAGTTACTCAATTGGCTTCAGCTGTAGTTTTAGTGACTCTTTACTCAAGGATTTGGTGTCAATAGAGTCTCAATCTATGGTAACAAAGAGAGTCTCCATTGGTCTCAATATCATCTGATTTGGTCTCAATTGCGTCGATTTGTCAAAGAACTGGTGGCTCAGGAGGAATGGCTGCTGGAATTGGTGGCTGTTGTGGCACTAAAAAGCAAAAGTTGAGTAATAATTGCTGTGCTATTACTCACAACAATCTATTGGATGGCTGTCCCAACAATGCCTTCAATATCTGCAACGGTTTGGCCCATTCCATGGCCACCGATAGATGCAGTTCTATGATTGTCTCATCGGATATGTGTTTCTTCTGCTTTGATGTCCTTTCGTCACATTTCAATCAATTGGAAGCACCGAAGACACCAAACTTTCCCAATGAATGCCAGTGAGTATACATTGGGATACACCCAACACCATATGACCCCCAAACACTCTTTACGCTCATTTATTTTATTTAATTGACCCCTCAGTCAGAGGTCAGTTTAATGATAATTAGTGACCATTCGATTAGTTTATGATTAAGAGTCTTCCAATGAGTGCTATAACTGATCCATCATTTGTCCCAATTATGCTTTGATTTCATTGAAACGCAATACTCTTTTCATCTCAAATCATAAATTTGAGAAATGAGTCATTCATTTGAGTCATTGTTTTTTGGTTTCAAATTATTTGTCGTTTGATTTGAGACTCATTCAACACTTTGAGTCATTCAAAGACATTGTTTTGTCGATTGAGTCAATAGTTTATTGTTTTAATCGATGAGAAGTGCTATCATTTTCCTAATTAATGACATCTTTATTGAAGGCTATATTTTTATTGAGAGTTTTGACTCGAAGTCAATTGTTTTCATCGATAAATGATTTTCAGATATTTAGAAGTGAGAGGAGAGAGACTCTGAGAGTCATATTATTTGAGTTTAAATGTTAATAAATAATAGCTTTGACTGAACTTTCGAAATAAGTTATTTCAAATAACCCAATGTTTGACTCAACTCATGACTGGACAGCCCTCTGTTCGTCACGTGGAAGATCGGAAGGGAACGTCGTCTTCGAGGATGTATCGGAACATTCAATTCGATGAACCTTCACATCGGTCTCAGAGAATACGCGATGACGAGGTATTGCTCTCTCCTTATGGCTGTCCTTAACTAATGAGTAATCCATTGAATTACTTACAGCGCCTTTAAGGACAGTCGGTTCAGTCCGATAACAAAAGACGAGTTGTCAAAACTTCACGTTTCGGTGTCTATTCTCAGACACTTCGAAGACGGACACAATTATACCGATTGGGAGATCGGTATTCATGGCATTCGGATTGAGTTTCAGACCGAAAAAGGCTCGAAACGCACCGCCACTTATCTGCCAGAAGTGGCGCCCGAACAGGGTTTGCATTATCTCCTCTTTTTTGTTAATTGTTATTAAATGTTTGACCTTAAGGTTGGGACCGAATCCAGACCATAGACTCTCTTCTGCGTAAAGGAGGCTATAAAGGGGTGATCACTAACGACGTCCGACTCTCTATTCGTCTGACGAGATATCAAAGCGAGAAAATAACAGTCAGTTATCAGGAATACAGAGACAACTTCCGAAACAAACGCTGTTAACAACAACTCATTACTAGAGTTACTCTAATTTCGATCTTATATTATATTAATATTTGAAACTAAGGCTACAAAAGATGGAAAAATCGTCGAAAAAAAAACAAAAAAATAGTTGAATTAAAGTATAAATAATTGCAAAACGCGTTTAACTATAATATGGTTTGTTTTGAGTCGAAAATAGCGGCAAAAGCAATGTCTCTGCGCTTATTGGCTGAACGGATACCCATTACTTCATCGTTACATATGTTTGGCTATAATCGAGAATATGGTCGAAATGGGCGACACATAAACACAACTCTATTATTATTTTTATATTATTATTAGTATAACAATAGTTAATATCTTTTCATTTAAATATCAGTTTTATTCCCATTCTTTTGATTATTGATATAATTTATAAACAAATAAAATGTTAACCAAATGTCAAAATTGTTTTCAAGCAAATCCTTAAAATCAATTAATAAAGAGTAAGTTTTTTTTAAAACAAATATTTATCGCTTTATTTGAAGCCAATTGACTGTCACTTCAATCAATCAATTATTTACTTCAATGTCTTCGACCTCAAAGTCAAACAACTCTTGTTTTCAATGATTTGTTTGACTTTAAGCCAATTTTTTTTTAAATTAAATTTTCTCAAAATTTATTTGAAATTCAATTGAATTAAAACATTTGAGTGATGTTTACATTTGATTTACAATTAGATAATGACTTCTCCTGAGAAGAGGTCGTCTTCGGCGCCGCCGGATAACCGACAACAGCGGCGTTTAGAGGACAGGTGTGACAACACTACTTCCAACAGAAGCTGTTCTGTCGACCGAAAGTCAAAGTCTGGAAAATGCTTTTCAGTTGAGATCCACTTTTTGGATGAATCCAAATATGTCTTTAAGATAACGGTATGAATGGTATTGTCCTATGAATTGGTATCTAATTGTAGTCCAATGTTAAGCACAAAGCTTTGGCCAAATCTCTATTCAATCAGATCTGCGAAACATTAAATCTGATTGAAATCGATTACTTCGGTATCGAATACTTTGACTCAAACGGAACGCGGGTTTGAAATCTTTAATTTGATTAATCACTTTGTTTTCGACAATAATCTAATGTTTGTTATGTCTATAGTATTGGTTGGATTTGGAAAAACCGATGTATCGCCAGTTGTCTCTCTCGGGCACCGATGCGGTCATGTATTTTGCGGTCAAATTCTATTGTCCGGATCCTTCCCGACTCGAAGACGAGTTGACTCGGTTTGAGATTATCTGTTATATAATGCATGCCTTCCATTCATTTGTTGAACAATCAGTTGCTTATCAGAGCCTATGCTCTGCGCTATCGATAGATATCTCTTTGGTTTACAAATAAAGAAAGATTTGTCGGAAGGACTGCTCGTCTGCAATGAGAATACGGCGGCACTAATGGCTTCCTATATCATTCAGGGTATGACTCAATTCATAATTAGTTTTCATTTTTATTTAATTTTGTTTGAATTGAAGCCGAAATCGGAGATTTCAATGCAGAGGAATATTTAGATCACAGTTATGTCTCCCGTTTCAAACTGATCCCACATCAGGACGAAGAGTTCGAGTGGAGAGTTATGGAGAACCATAAAAAACATATGTATTTCCATTTAAACATTTTCACTCAACAATTGACATCCATTCAAATGTTTTGATGTTTGCAGAGGTCAGTCGCCCGCAGAAGCCGACTATAATTTGTTGGAAACGTCCCGTCGGTGTGAAATGTATGGCATTAAATTGACTCCCGTTAAAGATCACGAAGGCGTTCCTCTAAACCTTTCGGTGACACATCTCGGAGTCATTGTTTTCCAGAACCAAACAAAAGTGAATACCTTTTCGTGGGTTAAGATCAGGAAATTGAGTTTCAAAAGGAAACGATTTCTCATTAAATTACATCAAGAGGTCAGACATTAAACTCTTCGGCAAAAAAAGAAGATATAATTTGATCCAATTATAGGAATATTTTGGAGATGTCGTGGAGTTCCTCTTTGAGACAAGAAATGAATGCAAAAATTTTTGGAAGAAGTGTATCGAACAGCACTCATTTTTTCGGTGCATTGAAGTCAAAACCGATGCCAAACAAAAGCCTAAAATTTTCAGTCGGGGCTCTTCTTTCAGGTTTTGATTTTGATTTCACTTTTCCCAAAAAAATGCTTAAATTATAGAAGAATTGAAACAATAATTTATATTATGTTTGCAATCGTTTGCAGATATAGCGGACGAACTCAACAACAAATCATGGAATATGTCCGACAAAGTGCTGTAATACGACAACCATTTCAAAGGTAACATTACTTTAATTTACAAAACAATTTTAATTTTATTTCGAATTTTATCCTCAGATCAAATAGTTTGAGGACATCGGCTGTGAATTCACGATTCGAAGGAATGGCTGGAACTTCACAGCACTCGGTATCTGTGGCTCCGATTTTGCCAATGAGTTCATCTCAACTCTCATCAGATGTTATGAATGAGTCCGAGAGACCGAAGTCGGTTCAAGAGAGCTCTGAAAGGCAAAGAGTTTTCCCTCAAACACCTCCCAGTCCTTCAATGAATGAGAGAATTGATGGAAGAGCTTCAGGTGGGACTTCTTCTCTATTTGATAGTCGTGAGGGTCTGGTCAGTCCCGACCTCATTGACATCGAAGCCGATGACATATCAAACGATTCTTATCTTATAGACAAAGACACTAAAAGTCTTACGAATAGATTCTCACAAAATGATGAAAATTATTGTTTTGAAAGCAGTTTTAAAAATAGTGATAATTATGAAGAGTTTGATCGAAAAGTTAGAGAAATGGCGACAAAAAGCGCTGAAAACGTTTTGTCGGACAATACTAATGTCAAACCCGATTCAATTGATTCTTATAAGGCTTTCAGTGAAGACATAGAATATGTTTTACATAAAAGAAAAGTCAGACAAAAGTCAAATAAGAAAAAGAGTGAAAAGAGAAGAGAGAGGAGAGCCATATCCGCGCCCAGAAGTCGCTCAAAATCAGAGTTAAATTCTGCTCAAAGATTGTTCGCTCGAACCGATAGGTTTTCCGATTGCAATATAAAGTCTAAAAAACTACATTTCGTTTCATTAAATAGTTTGCCATCTTATGAGAGCTATTCCTCTCGAGACGACACAATTCAAGATTCAGTTCAGAATTTAATTTCAGATAATATTAATCGGAATTTGAAGTATGAAAACAATTCCGAAGAATCGCTCAGTATTTCAGAGAATTCAGACAAACATTTTTCAAAAGAAATTAAACAAAACAACGAACAAAATGAGTCCAAACCTATATTTAAGTCCCTTTCAGATGAAATAATTTATTATAATCTGAGAAATGATTGGATTTTATGGGAATCCAAACTCTATAAGAATATTGAAACTAATTTCAAACATTTGAATGAAAGCGAATCAATAAAAAGAGATGTAATCAATGATATCATAAGAATGTATTTAAGCCAATGTTTTCCCGACGATTTTGAACCCGATTTAATCGATTTATCACAAAATGAGGATAATTTCAAACCATTTCAAAGCGATATATTTGTTGACAATTTAGAGAATTTGATTATAAGATATTACTTGAAAACCTATATTCCGGACTATTCTATTGAACTGAGATAACAATCGCTCATTCATTCCACTTACTGTCTACCATCAATCTAATCTCAAATAATCAAGCTCAATCTGTTATTGTTGATCCTTTCCTGACTGAAATTTTATGAAAATCTTTTTATATATTCATTGTATTTATAGATTCATTGCATATAAGTATTTCACTTCAATTCTTTTCTAACCTTAACATTGAATTCCTGTTAAACTAATTTGTTGTCAACAGAAGAGTCACAAAATATCTTATGAATTGAGCAAAAAGATAGACTTTACTCTAATTCTCTTTAAATTGTGAAACATTAGGAAATTGTTGCTATTATTTGAGGTCTCAATTGCAAAGATTTGTGGCTTTTCTGTTAATATTAGCGAAATCTGTACTTTTCTTTGCTTTTAATCTTTATTTTCGTTAATTCTATGCAAATCCTAAACTAAATACGAATAAAATTTCTGTTAAACCTCTTAAATATCTTTTATTAATCGATTTAATCTTTTAATTGATTGACTTTTATATTCATCTTTTATCTAACAATTGTTTCAGTGCTGATCACTAATAGACATGAAATCCATTCATATCTTCTTAAGTCTTAACATTTTCATCGCTTAATTCAAAAGATTTATAAACATTTCATCCAATGGTCTGTTTTTTCACATATTGCTAAAACATGATCTTGATAAGTTTCAAATCTAATGTCATATTTACCTGTTTTTAAATATTAAGAATTACTTTAATTGAATTTGTTTAGAATCAGTCGACAATAATCTGAATTTGAATAATTTGAATGACTTATCGCTCAATAATATCTATAATTCGGATCAAATGATGTCCTACTCTACCAATAATGAGATCTATCCAAACGACTCTTCACTTACACCAAATTGTAATCAAATTCGTATCGAATCGACTCTCGATAGGGATCATAGAAGAGCTGTGAGTCTCCGTTGAGTTGAAATTTGAAAATATTTTATTAATAAAATCTCTTTAAGAAACTCCGTTTGGATAAAGAATATTATGTTTTCCGTGAATTAGTTATGTCTGAGCGAACCTATAAGAAGGACATCGAACTCATAAATACGGTCAGTCTCTCGGCTTTTATTCCTATTTAGTTATCAATCATTTTATTCAGTGGTTTAAAGAAGATGTGAGTAAAGAGACGACACGTCCGGCGGAAATGCTTTCTCTATTATTTTCTGCGACCGAACCCCTCTTCGAAATACATCAAAACTTTTTGCAACAAATCGAAAATATTTTGATAATTTGGTTTGTGATTAACTATTCCTTTAATTTGTTCATTAATTTCAGTTATAATTTATTTGAAGGGAAGGGAAGTCTGCTCTTCACTCCCGGCGATCGATCGGAGATATTCTTAAAGACATTATTCAATGGTTACCCGTAAGTCAAAACTCATTTAACGATTTTCTCTGAGAAAAAACTTCTAATGAATATCCTTTTGAATTGAATTGAACTTTAATTTTGATTAATCTGTTAATAGCTATACGAAAGACTGATAGAGAGGTTGCCATTCATTCTCGAGAGAATTAATGCCAGTTTCAGACACAACAAAGACTTCGAACGCGTTTGCCGTGACTTCGAGGCCAGAAAAGGGTGTTATCTTCCGTACACTTCATTCATATTGAAGCCGGCATTTCATATAACACATTACACGCAAATAATTGAAAGTAATTTCACTTCAATTTGTTATTTATTTCTCAAATTAATTAATTTTTGTTTTCATTGAAACAGAATTATCTAAATTTCATGTAAACAATAGCTCAGAATTAGCCAAATATTTATGTGAGTTATCTATCAATTGATGATTTGGTATTTTTACTAAAAGAGTGTCCATTTCAGTCACTATCGAGCAATTGAAACAATTCAATGACGAATATTCCGTTACTTTAAACTCATTGGTATTATTACAGCAAAACTTTTGAATGAAAATTACCTTTTGATTGACTAAAAATTTGATTTTCAGATAAATTTGGTCATTTTGATCGAATTGCAGAGAGATATCACAGGAATGGATAATATTGTTCAGTCCGGAAGAGTATGTTCTTAAATATTGAGTTCAAATTCAATGATACGATATTTTATTGCAGAGATTCGTTCGCGAGGGATGTCTTCTCAAGTTGTCGAAGAAGGGATACCAACAGCGGCTCTTTTTTCTGGTCTCTTCCTTATATTGATTATGTCTGAAGTGATTTTCAACTTTTTTTGTATTTATTTTTCAAAAGTTTTCTGATATATTGATATACGCGAGTCGTTCGGCATCAGTGCAGTTCCAATTCAAAGTTCACGGACACCTCCCTCTCCACAGCATAATGGTTGAGGAAACTGAACCCAAATTAGGGGTCAATTATTGTTTCACAATATACAGCGGAGAGAGAGCCCTTATGGTCGCCGCAAAGTATTACAAATAGATTTTGCTTTACTTTTGACTAATTTAGTGTTTGATCAGTTCAGAGGAAGAGCGACGCATTTGGTTAACAGATTTGTCGGAAACTGCTATCAATTTGTCTGAAATCAATGGCAACGAAATGCTTCCATTCATACCAAACATCATTTCTTCGAATGAATTATTGGATAAAATAGATAACGCGTTGAGTCAGAAATGGATTCAAAAATCTGATAACATTTGTCAAACCGATAACATCGATAAACTTCACTACAGGTCCAATACTATGGCTCACGTCTGTTGGCACAGGAATTGTAGTATCAGTGCAATTGATTATAAACAGGCCCTCACTGTAAGTCCACTTAAAGTAAATGAGAAATGAATTTAATTTATGTTTCCGTTGAGAAGAGTTGTTTGAGTGGATATCTTCTCAGAAAATTCAAGAACAGCAGCGGATGGCAAAAGCTTTGGGTTGTGTTCACTCACTTCTGTCTGTTCTTCTATAAGTCATATCAGGTCTGACCTCTCAATCGATAAAATAATTATATGAATAATAATTAAATTAAATGTTAGGATGACTTTCCTCTGGCAAGTCTTCCGGTGATCGGCTATACGGCGAGTATTCCCACAGAAAACGATAACATAAATAAGAATTATGTCTTCAAATTGCAATTCAAAACTCACGTCTATTTCTTCAGAACTGAAAGTGAATATACTTTCAGACAATGGGTTGAAGTCATAAAAAATTCAACGAATTCTTCTAATAATTCTCAACAAATAACTCAATAATAATACAATTTTTCCATTTTTTTGTTTTTATTGAATGCAATAATTTTAATCTAATTTCTAATGTTTTAATAGATCTGATGCTCTAAAACTCTAAAACATTAATTTATTTTAATTTTCTGTTTAATAAAATAAAATAATAACTTTTTAAATGTAATGAAAACAATCGATTCTTCGGAGGTGTCTATTGTTCTCTCAATATTTGGATGATATCTTCCATTCTTCCGGCTTTGGTTCGC
>JAQIXV010000028.1:0-168164 GCA_034700625.1 Tectocepheus velatus | reverse complement strand
GAAGGGTTTTGGTAAATAGGTGTGAAGTGGAGGGGTTATTGTTGTTGAAGATGGAGAACATATAATTTATTTAGATTAACCCATTTCTAAACTATGAATCATTTCTCAATTCAATATCATAAACGAAAAGACAAATTTGACAATGTAATACAAAACAATACTTTAGATATTTGTTTAATTTGCAAAAATCTTTTCTGAAACTGAATTATCATTAGTTGTTAGTAAAAACATCTGCCGTCGGATCAAAATCTTCAAACTTCTATGTCTTTTACAACATTTAGAATAATGTGAAGACAAATCGCCAAAACATAATCAAAATTACTGTAAGTTTTCTTAAATATCTTCAAAACTATTTTCAATTTTTTCTTTTCTCAAATTTTCTTGTCTACAGACTTATGGCAGCAAATAATTGACATCATTTCAATGACTCTCTCTCTCTCTCTCCCTCTCTCCCTCCCTCCGACAAAACAAATTGAGAGCCAAATCCAAGGGCACAACCAGTTGCTGGACATTAGCCTTATTTGCTTTGTTTTATATTTGCCGAGAAAATAGTGTTTTGTTGGAATTAGTGCCCAATGACCAAGTTCAATCGGCTCAATCAGAAATCATTAGAAATGAATTCAAACAATTGCTTAATTAATTCCTTTATTGAATTAGCAATAATTAAAAGTGATTTTCAGTGCACTACTAATTATTCTGAGTGCTTATATCGAGCGATAGGCAAACCATTAATACATATCATGAGTTTGAAATCATAAACATTGAAAGAATAGTTTGTATCAGAGATTCATTATTGAATTAGAGATTCATTTGAATCTTGGCTCAATTGAAAGAGTAAAAGAAATAAACTTTGGAAATATCACTAAAAACATGCTCTGAATGACTCAAACTTTAGAATTGAGACAAAATTAGACTCATTTGGATTCACAGACAATGAGAGCCGAAGTGGTCTAAACTGTGTGTTTGAGTCTCTCCTCATATTATCCTCTTTTTTAACTGCATTTTCTTAAAAGAAAAGAAGAGAACAAAAATTGTTGGAAAATAAGAAGAATTATATATAAGAATGAGAAGTACTGTCATTAAGATTTGGGGCTTTGGTTGGTATCGGCAAAAGTTTTTTTCTTCACTCTTTTCACGACTCATTAGGCTTTTTCTTTGCCTTTACTTCGATTAGATTTAATTGTAGTGCACTTAATGATCCCGAAAAAGACAACCCAAGCCAAAGGCTCTCTCATGAAGTGTATACCAGTCCAATACCAGTGCAATACAATACAATTGAATGAAATTCTCGCTCTTTTTCATTCGCGTCTCTAAAAGACTATATAGAGTTCGTAATTAAAGCTGTTTTATGTTGTGTTTAACTAATGTATGCTCTCAATTCATTTGCATATAATTTCCCTGCTGACACTTTAATTGACTCCTAATTAACAATCCTTGAAGTAACAAAAGCACCGGTTTGTTAAGTCAATTAATTAATGAATATTTAATTGAAAACAGCCGTCAGATCTGTTATGTCTGTTCTCCTGAATTAGCCTCTCTTTTAATGCATTAATGAATTGAATGGAAGTCTACAGCAGTTGTTCTACTCTTTACTCTTTGCACTCATTATACTCTTATTCATTATGCGCTTCAACTCTAGTGCACTGTATAGCAGATTAAACTGTGCTCTGAATAGTAGCACAGAATAGCACTGTATCGTACAGTTTGTATGCACTGCAGTAAAGCATCCAATGTTTGTATATTCTGTGTATTTGTGTTTTTATTCGTAGAGCAGCACACGTTTAAAGACCATAAAAACACTTTTTATATTAATATATTAAGAGAAGTCTTCACTATATATCTTAATTTAGGTCTTCATTCCCTGCGCTAATTACCCTGAGCTAAAACTTTTTTTTACTCAATTTTTAGCGATTACTTACTTATTCGCTATCTCTTCCACATAACGAAGAGTTTTTCTTCGTTAATATAACTTAAGTTGTTTTCTTGTAGTGCTTTCCCCACTGTCTGTAGTCCCCCACTCGTCCACTGCTTCCATGCAAATGAATGTTTTCACATACAGTGGAAACGTTAAGAGCGCTCTTCTCTAATTATGTTTGAATTTTTTTTATTCATTTTTTGTTCCCTCAGATATACAGCATCTTTGAAATCCCTGTTCAGCAGCACTTCCCCCCCATTATCATTAAGTGAGACCATATAATGAACATTTTTTGCTCTCAAAACCAGGGAATATAAGTCAAAAAAAACTTTCGCTAGTAATTATGTTTTTGCCTTGATGATTTATACATATTAGATGTACTCTTCTAATAACAAAGATTTCGCCAAAAAAATTTACTTAAAGTAACTCTTAGACTAATCTTATGTTAACACAATAGACAGGCATCTGATGAAAGAGTTGACATTCAGTCGTTGCGCTCAAAGAAGAATTCAGTTCTTTGTTTCATCAAAACAGTGAATATACACATCAACTGATTCTCTACTAATTGGTTATAATTTGTGGCGGAAATTACAGCAACACATCACTCGCTTACAAATTATATACCCTTTGAAAACAAAAGTTGGCGTTCCTTTCATTGTTTCTCCTTTTTTTGTCTCTCCTTTTAAAACGATGTTTGAATGATATCTTTCTTTTGATTTTTTGTTGTATTCAGTTATTCGTCACTGTTTTCAATCTCATATCACTTATGTCTGTCCGTTAATGTATTCAAAGTTGACTGAGCTTTTGAATTTGGTAAATGGCGTGAGATGTAGAGCTATATGACCCCTCAATTCCTGCCATTACTAGCATTGCTAGCATTGAATCGAGTTAAGGGACGTCTCATTTGTATTGGTTAGTGTCTCGCAAACGAAACAAAAAATATGTTATGCATGGATAACATACTTGTATACCCTTCCAGTTCAGGGATGGGGGAAAAGCAAAAAAATCAAATTCTATGAAATGGGGAATAATGAACGTGACTGTCGACAAATGTAGGACTGTATGGACTGTTGTGAGTGTAAGATGAGAGTCAAATGAATGATTCAGTGAACTCCAGTTCCAGTTCCCGAAACTCAGTTTTTACATAAAAATCTGTAAAAACAGCTAAAAATGTATAAAATGTTTGACTCTATTGAAAGCATTGTGTTATTCGCAAAAATTGATTAATTTTTAATCTTCAGATCACATGAGACTTATTTTCGTTTAGTTTTTAGTATTTGATTCAAAACGCTTCGATTCGTTTCGTGTCGTGAAATCATTTTTTTATTTTTATATTTTTGTTCATTTTTTAAGCCTTAGAGAAGATCCTTAACTGACACTAAATTGCATTAAAAATTATTATTGAAATGTCATTTCTTACGCAAACAAACCCGGGATAGAAATATTTGATTCTAATTTGAAGTCTTGTCTTTAAATCTCTACTTCGGTAGCGAACAAAGTGTTGGCTCAATGTTTGAACAGAGTAGGGACGGATGAAAACGGCTTTTAAAAGACTCGGCGTTTGACTTAATTTTTTAATCGAAAACATGCAGTGATTGCAGAAGAAGTCGCTCACAATTGGCGATCAATCTTTATTAGGTGAAGAGGCAGTCCAAACAGTGTTGAGCCCTTTAGGCCAAACTCAGCCTCAATTCTGACTAAAGTTTTGCTCTTTTTTCAAATAAACCGGAGTTTTATCAAAATATCATTTTTATGGCTCTCGTTGTCGACAAAAATTAGACTTCAGCTGAAAAACACTGACATTAGGATTCAGATGAAGTGGTTGTGTGTTTTGAGGGACTGATTATAATACAGATGCAAATTACAATCGCTATCATTAATAAAATAGGATTACTTACGACTACTGAAATTTAGAGTCCAGACTAGGCTCGGGTTGTCTGCTGTGCTGTTCCGCTCTTTATCTTACCTAATATTGGCTTTAATTGTGAGGATTTGGACGAAAAAAATGCAAACCATATTCACTGTGAATGAGTGCTGTTTGGCCGATGCGCTACATATCAACCCTATTATCATTTCCATTATAATAAAGATTAATTATTAAGGCTTTAAGTCTAAAGTTTTAGCTTTAGTTACCCTACAAACAGAGTCAGAGGGAACGGGGCGTTAGGAGTGAATGCGTTAAACTTATAGATATATTATATATTATAATAATCTTCGTTCGCTTTTTTTGTTCGTCAGTCCTCTCCCCTCACTATCCCCTCTCTATTCTCTTAATTAAGTGCTTTGCAATGCGATAGCACTAAAAATAATCACCGCTTTTATAGTCTGTATAATTTTGTGTAGTTTTTTTCAATTTCCAAACGATATTTCGCCTCATTTTGCCTCATCTGCAAGAAATAAAAGATCGGTATTAAACAAAAAGTCTTTTCTAATCAGCTAAAGATTGTCAGTAAAGTTAAATACTTTAACAAAATTTTTTGATACCATTTTTTATATGAGAGCCTCTCTTTTGCTCTTCTCTTTGGAGAACTAATAAAGATTTTTATTGATTACCGGATTTTTCTATTCATTTAATTTATTTCTTCAGTTTCTTCTCTCTTTTGAGTCATTCGTTAGTCAATACTCTTTTATTGGTATCAAAGCTATAGAATGTCTAAAAGTTTGTCTCATTTTCCCTTAAGTTTTGTTAATTTTTGTGATGCATTGCAAATGATTCTCATCACTCATTACTCATCAATATTTAAATGAAAAAAATTGTGAACAATAGTAGCTTTCGCTTCAATTCACAATATTTAACATTAGATTCTTTGAAGACTTTTTAGACTTTCTTTTGTAACGATATATCAAAAGGAGACACCGGAGAGAGAGAGAGAGAGAGAGAGAGAGAGAGAGAGAGAGAGAGAGAGAGAGAGAGAGAGAAAGCGAAACAGAATAAGTAATTTGAGTTTAATTTCTATTTGCTATCAATTCTTGAAAATTGTTATTATTTTTGTAAAATTTTGTTATAAATGAGAATAACTTTTAATTTTCTTATTATTCACTATTTTTAAAAAGACTTCAATTTTTTATTTTGTTATTGAATTTTCATCAGATTATTGTCAAAAGTGTAACCCTTGGGCTAATAACTGGTGAATAATGTCGAAGAATTATGCGCTCAGAATAACTTCTTTTGCATTCAATTTGATCAGTTTTGTAGTGTAAGAGACTGTTTGAAAAAAAGATCATTTTTTATCGTTATATTAGTTAGTAATTCGCTCACCCTTTATATACACCCTGGTACACTTGAATTATTGCCGTTGTGTTGGAGTGTCGTACTCTCTCTACCCGTCAGCGCAATTGAAAGTACCCAAACGTAAATGTGATTATAAGGGGGACTGACTCTTACTCTTTCAAAGGCCAACAGTTATTCGGTATATTAATAAAGAAAAAATATATAACTTTTACTTCTATTGAGAAAAAAATATATATTAGTTTTTTGTGTACTCTATTTGTTATGCGAATCGCAAAAGAAAATAAGTTTCAAATATGTGTTCATTCATTCAATTTTCTTCAATATATTATATCGTCTTCTGTTTAGTTGAGAAAAATTATTTATTTTTGTTTCTGAATATAAATCAGACAAATATTCTTCAAATTGATTGATAGCTAAGACGACGACACAATTAAGTGACAATATATTTGAATTGATGTTAAAGTAAACAAATAAAGTCGAGTTTCCAAATGATTGTATGCAATACTAACAGAGAATCGGCACAAATGAGAAAATTCCCGTTTCGTTCATTAATTTATTTTTGCTTTCAATTTCATGAGTTGTGCCCCAATTCTGGCGTTAGGTCTACTCCACGCCACTCTTTCTCTGTTCTATATGTAAGGCTCACCGTCTGATCACAAACTATGAGTGCCGTTCCCCCAGTGTTGTCCCCTTCCCCTCTCCAGACGCATAGTTGTATGCAATGTATAAATAGGAGAAGAATTAACGCGAGAGTCACTCAATTGTATGCAGTTTTCGATTTTTTTAGCCTAAAAAATCTCCGTCGGTGTAGGCTTGCGATGGAGCGCATCCATTACTCTGAGTGGAGGGGTATCTCTTGTCTCAACTCAACTGAACTTGAGCTCTGAATGAATCAAAAACTAAAAAAAAACTAAAGGTATCGATAATTTCAGTGGAGTCGGTGGCGCTCCAGTTCTACACTGATATTCATCCTCTTCCTCATCGCTCAAGACTGGGCTACTGTTTAGTCAAGTGAATGCTATGAGTTATATATGAGGTCTGAGCGCTAGTATCGTCTCTGCTCTCTGATAGTAGTGTTAGTTTCTGTTTAAAGTTTTTTTAGTTGAGTTTAGTTTAAAGCCTGAATTCGTCTAATTTTTTATATATTCTTTGAAATTATTGTGAATCCCTTCGGTAATCGGCTTTCATTTGCCATTTTCTTCCTGAGGGACTTCATTTGAGTGGAAAAACCTAATAAAAAATAACATAAAACTTAGTGCTGTTTAGTATATACCCTGACTCTTCAAATACCGAGTGTATTCCAAATTTTAAGCATCACTTTTTTGTTTATACCAATTTAGAGCCACTCCACGACTGCAATGACTGTATTTTTGGAGCCACTCTTTAAATGAACATTTTCTTCCTTCCGAGTCATCTGTACTTTTCATTCATGTCATTATCGGTCAATCCATTAGACAATTCCTAATCTAAGAGCTGTTCACTCGAGTAAACAATTAGTGAATGCAAAACCAATTATACAGTTTTGAGACTTTCGGCAAAACAACTCTTTTCTAATCAATTGAATTGAATTAAAAGAAACGAAAACAAAGGAAATTAAAATTAGTCCCAAATTCTTGTCTTTAAAGAACTTCTTTTGAGTTAATGTTAATTATTAGTGAAAACTCTGAGAGTGAGTGAAAATAATTGAAGAATAGATGAATAGAGTGCTTATCGGTTAGACTTAATGAAAGTTTGATCGCAAATAATCTGGTTTTTTGTCTTTTCTGTTCTCAAGCGATAACTTTTGGTTGACTTTAATGTTAGTGTAATGAAAAACAGTGTGAATATCGACAGCTGTTTTAATTATAGAGAAAGCGTTTATATTTGCATTAGTTTGGCATCAGTTGGGTTGCAATGGTTGCCAAAACAAAACAGTTTCTCAATTAAGAGGCGACCTGTAAGGCAACGGTAATTACAACACTATATTATGTGATTCTAATATATTGAGACCATTCCCTGATATATGGCTCGATATGCAAAACATTGTTTGAAAGCATACTTCATATTATTAATAACCTGTAATCGAGACAAACACCGCAGTGACAGAGCATTAGAAAATATTTTGCAATAAATGCTTTGTTTATATTAATATCAAAGTCTAAGAACAGAATATATTGAATGGCATTTCGTTTTCAACATTCACTACAACTTATACTGCATTTGTTTTTCGTTATTTTCATCCCTTTTCAGTTTGACTGACACGCGATATAACTATATTAATAGTCGGTTAGAGTGAAACAGAACGGGTTGTGCTCTCAGTTAATCTATTGCTTGTATTGGGTTTTAACAGACACCACTCCAAACTCCAAACATATATGAGATTTTTAAAGAGCAACAAAAAAAGTGTTTACACCTATCCTTAGATTTACTCCTGGCTCAGAACCCAAACAAGAAATATCCAATTTGTTGGAAAACTAAGAGTAGATTAATTAACAGACACGCGACACAACCACTGCTAACGAGATTGTTCACAACTACCGGTGTTAAAGGTCTCATTGCAGTCGTGATCGGTGGGTGTCTTCACAGAATTCATCATTTATTGAGTAAAAATATGAACAAAAATACATTAGTTTTGAGAAAAAAATGTTCATTTAGTGGATACTAAAACTCATGATATCTTTCTTATGGCTTTATTCACAGTTATAAACCAAATAAGTTCTGAACATTAAATTTTCTCTTCACTTATTTCTTATTCAATTTTTTTCATTTTCAGTCACTTCTCTGATTGTATTCTTTATTCCCTCTTTTTGTGAATCATTTTAAGCTAATATTCTTATTGTGTGTTCACTGGAATGTCTCATTTTGTATAGACGTCGAGTAATATAAACTTAAATTAGAGTTTTTTTTTCTCAAAAACAATACAAATTTGTGTGGATTACAACATATCAATCAGAAGCTGCACTCATTTGGTTGACTGCAAAACTCGATTCCTTTGGCGTTCATTGCATTCATTTTGCAGATAAACGATGCGTTTGGAAAACAGTTGCAAATTAGAGCCAACTTTACTATTAGTCAGACAGAGAAGAGAGAACCCAAAAAATAAATCAATATAAACTTTTGAACATTTTGCTTGATTAAAAATTTTAAATTCGCTTTTCTATTCATATTTTATAACTGAAAGAGAGAGAGAGTATCTGTGCTTTGGCTAAATTGCTTGTTATTAATTAGAATTTCTTTTTCCTAAATTGTTTTTCTTTGACTTCCCTCCCAATATAGTTGATGGCTATGGAGTGCTGTGCGATCACATTGAGAACACAGACACATAGAGCACAGCATTGTTTGAGACCAGAGCCAGCATTAGTACCTCTAAATGTGATTAGAGTCTGAGTTACACATCGACTGCCTTTCGTTTCTAATGAATTGTTTCATTCTCTCAGTCATTAACAAATGCAAAGGGAAGGGAAGGAAATATTCATATTATTATAATTATTTTTTTCCTCAATGAATACGTTTTTCTTAATGTGACGCTTAGTTTTTGCCTCAAATCTATTAATGTCTTTCTGTTATTATAATGACTTTTTAAAGGTATTATACAGTGATTGCTTCAAAACACTGTTTTTCATAATAACTTTCAATATAATAATGATATGCCATAAGTCGTTGCGAACGCAATCCCGAGACTACTGCTCGTTATTCGCTTATAATTATGGCACTTCTTAATGAGACAAAACTCGTCTCTTCCCTGCATTACATTAATTGTAATCTCACTCTTGTTTCGGTCATAATGTAGTCATTAACTAAAATAATTATATTACTTATATTAAGGCAAAAAATGGTTGAGTTTTTGCTCAGTTTCTATAATGAATTCAATGATATACACATTTTTTTTGTCTCTTAAGAGAAACTTTTGTTAAATATGTTCATTAGACTGTAAATTAGTTTTTCGGTAGAAATGTTTCGCCAGGTTTTCAATTTGTAAATCAGTTCTCATTTAATAATGAGTCGAACCTCAGAATCACTTGAAGGACATAACTATTATATTATTACAATTATTTTCGTATCTCAACAACAAAATTAGTGGCTCTTAAGGTAAGAAAAGTGTAATCTTTTTTCAAACAATTCTTTATTTCTATAATTATTTTGTTTAAAATTTAATAATTGTTTTTTTTTGGAAAAGTTTTCAGAAAATTTGGGTTTTTCTCCGCCAGACGTAAGTCTTGAGTTGTTGGCCACAAAAGAAGCTTTTTGTCGATTATTTTATTTCTGAGTCAAAACTTATTCTTAGACTTTCTTTTAGTTTTTTCTCATCAATAATCCATTTAATTCATTAGAAAATTTTCTCTGAGTTTACGCTTCACTTAAGAATTTTATAATTATTTTCTCCTTTTTTTCTAATTTTCTTTTCTCTTTTGACTCAAAATTTTTCTCTCTTTTATCTAATTCTGAGTGATTTTGATCTTAGGATTTGATTTTAGAATTTAATTGTTTTATTTGAACGAAATCTTATTAAAAGAAAATTTAATATAAAAAAGAGGGAACGGATCGCATATAACACATTAATTGCGGTCCGATGGCTACCAATAAAGAGTGCAATTAAAATGTTTATCTTTTTCTCTGATTTTCCTAACATTTGGCGATATTTGATATGAAAAGAGTTAAACATTTTGGAAACTTTTTGTCATTTTGCGACAGATCTCAACATTAATACCTAATTTTCATTCAGTTTTTGTCAGATTCATAAGTCGTCTCTCATTTTCATTCAAATCATTAAATTTGATGAAAAAACTCTTCGATTCTGTTTTTATATGCATTGAATTTATGCTCTTTTACTAATTTTTCAGAAAACTAATAAAATTCAGAATTAAATTAGTTTTTATTTTTATTACTAATTTTGAAAGAAGTTTATGCTTTGAGTTATGGTTTTCTTTAAAACTGAATTTTAAATTTATTTATTTTATTTTAGTTTCAAATTGAAATTTAATGTTTTCTTTCGAAAAAAAACTTTTCAATTATAATGATTTCTCGAATAGACTAATGTTTTTGAAATTTTTTTCATTAATGAAATGATGTTTCACTCGATTACTATATTTAATGACTTAATGTGTATTGAAATTGAAATCAATTCTGATATAAAAACGACATAATTATTATTTTTTTGAATTCAACGTTAAATTTTTATCTCTGATAATTTGGTAATAAATTTTAAACTAGTTCAATTTGCATTAATATTTATCCAAGAGTCTAATGAATTTTTGATCCTAAAAGTGGTTGTGTGCCCTGTGCTGAGTGCAGGTGATTTCATTAGACTTTTTATTGTTTTTCGTCTCGTTTTGCAAATATTTTAATAATAATTTCAATATAATTGATGCAAATTAATGAATGAATGAATGAAAGGTCTATAAGTGAAACAGAGCTCATCCGAAGGGAAGGTTGTGTCTCATCTGATCTGCAATAATAAGGCGATACTCATTATCGTAGAGATTGTTCTCTGATTTATGCATTGCATACAAAGGTTGGATCAGTTAATGACTATTTCATTATGAGCTCAATATTCATATCTGGGTGGAGGAGAAGGTATCACACGATCAGACGACCGAACCATTCGCATAAACTAATGATAAAAACAAGAATTCTTCGCTGGTGTGCAAGTGTTGGGTTTCTACTCTTTGCCTGTGCTCTCAAAGTTTGTAATATAAATCCTATGAGAGGGCGAGTCAGCAAAAGAATCAGACATCTCGCTGTGATTACCCTTCCATAATTCCCGACTCTCTCTCTCTCTCTCTCTCTCTCTCTCCCATACCTCAGCACAAGTAAAGGTCTAATTATTAGTAGAAGAGGTCTTCGTTTTTTTAATACATAAATTTATTAAATTAAATACAAAGCAGAAGAAAAAAATCGATAGACAGAGAAATTCGTGTATAAAAAAATTAATCACAACTTTCACACTATAGTGAGAGAAGCACTGAAAATGTGAACTCACTCTCACTTTCTCTCACTTCTCTCTCATATTAAAAATTTAATTAAAAATCTTTTTAATGCCTTAGAGCTAAAGCAGTAGCAAAAAAAACGCATTGAGAGAAAAAAATGCATAAATATATAGTAGTAGTGAAGAGGAACAGACATATCACACATTTCTTTATTTTATATATTCGTGCGTTTGTTATGAGGATAATCATAAAAACAGAGCATAAAATAAAAGGGAGGAAAGCGAAGGGCAATAGTTTTTATTGTCACTATGACTATGACTGTGGACTCTATGCGATTCGTGTGTCGTTTAATAAATAAGTAGAGTTAGAGTTAGAGATATGTTTTGCTTTGATATCTCAAAAAAATATAATGAAACGGAATGAATGATAATTGAGTTTTTTGCTCCTCTGCTATATGTCTGTAGAGTAGAAAAGAGGAGAAAAACGGAGAAAAACATCCATCCCTTCAATGTTTCGGATGAATAGGCGGTACAGGTATTCGAGCATTTGTTTAGCAAAACTGAAAAAAGTTAGTATTCGTTGTCAATCGACTCATTAATTACTGGATCTGTTGTTAATGTCATACCGAGTCCTACCGAGTGATCGTGTGGTTGGCCGTTGTGTTACGCGCTTATGAATCATATAAAAGGGAAGTTCACTCTGTTAGTCATGAGTTGAATAAAACAGAGCCACTAATATGCAATTCCCACGTTTCGGAGGACTGGTAGGAAGTACAGCGACCTTAATAAGTGCCTAATTACAAACGATGTAAACATAAATAATGAAAACATAACTAACACAACACATAACAGACCATTAGGATCGGTAGTCATACTCGAGTCCAGTCAAAGCTTCGCAACAAAAAACTCGTTGACAGCCATTCCGTGCAATCGTCTCTACTTTTTATTTATTAGTCAAACCGTTTGCTGTCTTTCCTCTACTATTCTAATGATATCGCATTTATTATCAAATTTTTATTAATTGATTTAAAGCTTTACAAATAATTTACATTAATTTTGTCGCTATTTTGAAGATAAAAATGTTTTAATGTTTTATTTATTAGACTTTTCATTATTTGACTCTGAATTCGTGTTTTGAAATTCGTATTCAATTATGTTTTCAAACTTTTTTTTGTCATTATTTTTAGTCCCAAATGAATGAATGATTTTTTCAATTATTTTACAAAAAACTTAAAATTGAATTAAATGTCGTTTCAATGGTTTTCGTGTCAATGAATGACGAAAAATGAATAATGAATTCATGGGTTTTTCAATTTTATTATTTAAATTCAAATTCTGATGAAAATCCTCTCTAATTGTTATGTTTTTTGAAAAAATCAAATATTTTGATGAGTTTTTTGCTGATAACTATCAAATGAATGATATTTTCCTGTTTTACAAATAATAGCAATTTTGACAAAATTTAGGGAAAATACAAAATTTTAATTTGTTTGCAAACAATAAGTTTTTCAAACTTGACTTAATCTAAACAAATGTATTACTTATTTTTGGATTCAAAAACTGCAATGAAAGCCATATTTATATCATTCCTGAGCTTTAGATTTCCTCTTATGGTTTGATAATTATTAGTTGATATGCAAACCAGAGGCCATAAAAATTAAAATTGTCGGCTCACGACTCGCTGAACATAAGACTGGTATTAATTTCAAATCGATGGACATTACATGAAATGTAGGCATAAATTAAAAGAAATTCCGAAATCAAAATTATATATACTAGATAGTATATTAGACGCCAAATATTCCCATGAAATTCAATGCTCTTTCAATCAAAACATTGAATGAGTTTTTCAAAATCTTTTCAATTAATGTTTTTCTCGATGATTGCTATCATTTAAAAACATATTTAAATTATTTTTTTTTCGGGAAAAACTCTTAAAAGAAGAAATTCTTTGAATAACAGATGAAAAAAAGGTTTAGTTCACAGATATTAGACTAATTGCCCAAAATTTAAACGCCTGGAGTCACTGAATAAATTATATTTCACTAATTATGAGTCAATTATTTTTTTTGGAATAGCGCTAAAAAATTATTATTAAGTGTTAGCTTTGATCTCAAAAATAATTGATTACTTTGTTTTTTAAAACATATCAAACACTCAGTAGATTCACGACTTCAGTATATTTTAATTTTTCAAAACACAACTGAAATACTCTTTTTGTCAAAATCTCATATAATTTTTTGATTTAAGACTGAAGTCAAAAATCGATTGAATTAATAAAAACCTGAAAACAATTTCATTTCTAATCTCTTTCTGATTAAAACTTTGAGCGAAAGAAAGAAAAGAAATAAATTTGAAATTAATATAACATAAAAAGAGTGAAGAATTTGCATAATTATATGCTTTTCATAAGGTATTTGAAAATTTTATTAAGAAGTTTGTGGTGACCGTAATTATGGTGTGCTTTGGATGTAATTCGAGTGCAAAACTTATTCGCATTAATATATGAAATGTTGTTTCAATTCTCTCTCTCTTTCTGTTACTCTCTTTTATTATTAAAACAAATAGTTTTTCATTGTTTAAGAGCCGTATAATTTGAATCACATTAGTGACCAACTATTCTGAGGCATCGGCACTACATCTGAACCTTAAAGCCTAAGAAAAACTAAAATATATTGAGAATTAATGAGTGAATTGAGTCCATAATAAATAAGTTTGAAAATTGATGTCTGTTTGAATGAATCAGAAGAATCGAAAATAGCATTTAAAAGGAGAAAAAATAGTTAATTTATATTTAATTTATTTTATTTATAAAAGAAATCCTTCTTTTGAAGTCATTACTAATCATATACACAACAAAACAGAGTGTTTTGAGTGTTTCAAAGCCTATCATAACTCTTATATATTTTCATGTGTTTCGCAATAACAGCAATCATTCGTCTGATATATAATTATTAATTGCTTTGAAATCGAATTTTAATTTAGTATTAGTTGAGGCGATCAGTCAAGTGGTTGTGCCGTAGCCTTCATTTGTCAAACATTTTTTAGAGAAAATTTTATGTAAAAACTTGTAATTAAAATCTAAGCCCTAACACAACATAACATGGCTTTCATTATTGATTATTATTTTGCAATTTTTAGTCTTGCAAATTAGTTGAATTAGTTTTGAAGGTTAATATAAGACATATAATCTCTCTCTCTCTCTCTCTCTCTCTCTCTCTCTCTCTCTCTCTCTCTCTCTCTCTCTCTCCCCAAATATACTAAACAAAGGCATCAATACTTCTACAGAATTCACGTTAATATCAAATACTATTCAAAAGAAATTTATTTTTTAGTGATTTTCTTTTTTTAAGCCTTCAATGTCTTCATAAATTTGATTACCACTTCATTGTAATTATTTTATCATTTCGAGTGAAAGTCTATTCTCTAGAATGTAATTAAAAAATGAAAAAATACCGAAAAAAAGTTTTGATCCAATAATTTATGTTTTAGTATTTCTTTCTCCTCTCAAATACAAAGAAAGGAGAGTTGGGTCTGGAGTTCGTGAAAGCCATTAAAAAATTAAAACTTTTTAGAGAAGATCATTGATATTATATATGATATTATATATGATTCATAGTATCGAAGGACGCCTTAATGAGTTCAGAGACATTTTGTGAGCCGTTCGCAGAATTTCGTTATTTGAACGGAAAATACAAATAATTGTTGAACTGTTCAACAGATTCTTATATATTGAACATAAATTATTTGCCGAACAGAAAAACAAATGAAGTTTTTGTTTAATTATATCTTTTTTTATTTCTTTTCTATTCGACGAAAATTATTAGCAAATCATTAAAACTTAAATTATGAGACTCTGTGCAGAAAACTCATAAATATTATCAAATTTTATTTTCAATTCTTTTTGTTTGAAGTAATTTTTGGTTTAATTATATTCAAAACTGTTTACTGAATGTCACGTCAAATGTTAATTTCAGAGCAAATTTAAAATCAAGTAAAACAATGGAAACTAAATTAAACTTTCATACAATTCTCAAATCAAACATTCATTTCATTTCTTTTATTAATATTTTTAATGAACTTTATTTTCCAATTCATTAATTCAATGAATAATAATATTTGTTCCCAAAGTTTTGAATTAAATTAATGTCTTTTTTATCTTAATTTTTGAAAATTTTAGTCTTCAAATGAGATAAGTTTTATATGATTTGAATTAAAAGTTGATTTGACCGACAGTTTACTTCATCTATAAATACTTGAATATCTTGATCTCAAAAATTATTTTAATCAAAATTTCCATTTAATCAAAGAATTAATTAATTTTTGCGAATAATTTTGTTCGTGATTTGCATATAATTTGATTGACTGCGAGAATCAAAATTAATTCAATACCTGTAATGCATATCAAGACATATGTCAAGACTTTTAACGATTATTCCAATGAATGAATGTTTTTTGAATTACTCAGCCTTTCATTCAGACTCAGATTGAAACTGAAAGTATGTTTAGTCAAACTTCAGATCATTTAACTTTGGTTTGAGTTATTATTAAACTGTTGCACAGCTTTTGGTTCATAATTGAAAATTAAAAATTTTAAAATTTAATGAAATTTTAAACTCATATCAAACTGCGATTAGATAATAGTCAGACACATAACGAGCAAAGAGTGATGTCAACGGATATTGACCTTCAATTCTAAGCAAAAGTAAAATAACGAAACACTCCATAAGTTGACTGAAAAAACAAAAATTCATCACTCATTTTGAATTAGGTGAATCCTATTTTGCATTCAAACAAATGTAGGTAATATTTCATTAAACATAAACGAGCAAGATAGATCGATAAGTTCTTTGATTTAGCTAGATTAGTTTGACCGTGAAATGTGTACCGTCTTATTGATTGTTTTTTATTTCGGGTCAATAAAATTTTGGCTCTGATTGAACAGCCCTCACAATTGTGATCTATTTTTCGTGATACTGTTGTTTTATGGTAGTTGTTTTTTGCTAGGTAATCATAATTTGAAAACTAATTTAGAAGAAATCCATTAATTTTCCTTCAAATGCAATATTTATTTCGTTTTAATAATATTTTTGTTTTTTGCTTTTAATATAAGACTAATACCAATACTAATCACTTTTGCGAATATCTATACCGAGTTATAAACTAATGTTTTTGTCTAATGATTATATATTTATTGAAATCTTTCGGCAATTTTTTAATAATTTATTTTTCTTTCAGAAATGTTTTTAACGAATGATTCCATTAATGATTTCGATATATTTGTATATAATAGTCGACTCATATATCAGTATTACAACTGAAACACAGGAAAACATATCATAACTTTGAAAATCTTCATTCAAAGTCTAATATTCAATATTTAATAATAGTTGCGATGAATTCTAATATATTTTTTTGCTTCTATTGATTGTATTAATAATAATAACAAAAGAATAAAAACTTATTCATCAAAAAACATTCAGAAATTAATGACATCCAACTTAAATGAAAAAAAGTTTCATTTCATTCATTATTTTATAATTTCGACTCATTTTTCTCTTCTCTTTCTTTTATTAATTTTATTTCTCATAATATAATGCGATTAGTCATTCATTTTGCTCTAAAAATGATCTCCAAATGAATGAAAAAAAATCAGTCCTCAAAAAAAGTTTTATAATTTGAATGAAGAGAGAGAAGGATAGGGAGGAGAGAGGGAAAAGACAGAGAGAGAGAGAGAGAGAGAGAGAGAGAGAGAGAGAGAGAGAGAGAGAGACGAAGAAAAAATTGAGGAAAATTTTTTAATTTAAAAGAATATTTAATTTTGTCAGAATATTGGAGCGAAAATTTTTTTTCATAATTTTTTAATTTAAATCTGACGAACGTTTTCTTCAATATATCCCAACAAATGAAAGATACGATTATTATATTTTTCTAAATGAAAAATCAATAAACTTTTTTCACTATACATTATATGCCTCTCCTTTGCAGTGAATACTAAAAGTCGTTTTGCATTTTTCTTAATTAAATTTATGACTTTATCTCTAAGATATTCAAATTAATTGAAATATTTTTACTACATTTCGCTTTTAAAGGGGAGAGAAAAATAATTTTCTTCTTATTCTTTGTTTTTATGATTTATTTTTCGACACTTTTTTGGATAAAAATTTAAATTTTCTTCGATTTTGACCCAAATTTCAATATTGGTATTGGATTTTGTGTTACTTTAAATTCATTGATTTCAAGGAAATAATTCAAACAAAAAACGAATTCAATTAAGTTTTCATCAATAGTCCGCTTATTTAAAACGATTTTGATGTTTGAAAAGTCTTATGTCATTATAATTAAGAAAAAAAAATATTTGATAAAAAATAAAATGTAATTAAAATGAATGAATAAATTGAATGAAAGTATTCAATGAATTAATTATCGAAAGCAACTCATCTGAAGCCTGACTTTGAATACAAGGAATAATTGTCGAAAAACAATAATAGTTAATCAAAATTTACAATTTTCATTGATTCAAGGTCCATTAGAAATTATTTATTGGAAATTATTTTTATCGAAACTTTTTTGAATATAATTTAGACGAGTATTGAATGAATTCAATGAAGCGCTCGAAAACATGTCAAACATTAAATCAAAGATTTGTTTAAATTATTTTTAGTTTTCAAACAAACACTTTAGAAAAGTGACGAAAATAGAGAATATGAGAGAAATTGAGGAAAAAGTTTTCATTTATCTCCAATTCGTTTAATTCTATTACTAAAAAAAATATCATAAATATTATAATACAAATCGTCATCAAATTCTTAGTATTAAAAAAATATAATCATTAATTGAATTATAATTCAATTATCAAAACACTTATACTTCTGATGATCTTAAGAATGCGCAAGGTATCGCTAACAGTTTGTTTTGAACCTGGCATATGACTCAAAAATGATATCATTCCAAAAAATATTAAACAATCAATAAAACTAATTTGATTGATCAGTGTACTTTTGCTTTTGTAAAGCAATGGAAACTTTCCATTATTTAGTAATTATTTATGGTTCTTGCACATCCACATTGGATAGATTAACAAAAAATCATAATTTACTATCAAATATGAATTAAAATAGAAGTTTCCTTGAGTTAGGTTTGATTGCTGTAATCAAAATTCAAATACAATTAAACAAATTAACTGTTTTTCTCTTCAATGTTATGAAATCCAAATGTTTTTTTCTGAAGGAATTTTTCGGACTTCACAACAAAATTGCGTTTAATATTCAATTATAAGAGTATTCATAGTTTGGGGGAAAATACAAAAAAGTAATCAAATGATGAATTACTAAATAATTACTTTTGAAAACGATTTAAGTTTCCGTATTTTTTTCACTCAATTCTTATGTTTTGCGTTTTTAAAGGTTTTAATTATTACTGGAATTTGTTTTTCGTCTAATACGAGGAAATCATTATTAATTCGCTTTTCTCTTACGAATAATTAAATTGTTTTGTAATAAGTTTTTCACAAAAACACTACAAAAACATTCGACTCATTCGTCATATAATTATTGATAGCCTTTTGTCATTAAAATCTATGCAAAACTTCAAATCTGGTGAAAATCTATTCATGAGTTACGAAAATTCCCCGGCGTTTGACTACAAGAGAAGACATACCTATCCGGTAAGATATTAGACAATTCTGTAAAAACATAATTAAAATTCATAGCGAAAAGGGCTGACAAACACTGTTTTTGTGTTAAACAAAACTTTTCTCAATAAATGTCTTATCCTATGATAGGATATTAATTACAATCGCGTGACTTTCAAACCGCTTATAAGTTAATTGAAACGAAAATAATATGTATAGCAATGGGATATCTGAACAAAAATTATTGTTTCTTATTTTCAGACTATTTTTCTTCCATTATATGCAAAACTCATATGAATTTCCTTTTGCTGCAAAAAGTATATAATTTTAGCACTAATTCTATCGATTAATACTATGGTTTGGAATTCATTTTTGGTTTTCGACAAATAGTATTTAATTCCGTTAATTATAATATTGTTATACATTTCCTGTCATTAACTAATCCGAAAACAGTTATTATTTTCTCTAATGTTTCTCAACTTTTATCGAATTTTCACTTTTTTTGTTGTTGTTATCGTTTTTTTTGTGTCTGAAATTAAAAATTTCACTCTTAGTCGTTGCTATTAGTGTCGACTCAAAGGTTTCATTCCATTAGTTATGTCTTTCATTTGTCCTTTTATTTAGAGATTAATAAATGATTTGAATTAATTTAATTGAAAAATATTTCATAATTTAATTAAACGACTGTATATTTAATCGAAATGAAAAAATCAATTTTCAATCTTTTAATTAGTTTTTTCTGTCATTTCTTACATTTATTTCGAGAATTAAAGTGAAATTCCGCTGATTTTGTCGACAAAAGGAAATCTAATTTAGACTATAATTATGAGAATTTCTTTGAAAATCGTCTCATTTTTCATCCAATTAATTGAGAATTTAATTGCAAAACGAAATTCACTTTTAGATTGAAAAAAATTTTATTGTATTTTTTCATTCAATTTCAAAGTTATAATTCTCTTTAAACTTGAATTTCTTCTGAAATTGTATTTATTCAACGAAATAAAGTTAATTACAGGACAGGTCTCACTATATGACGACTACGAGATCTAATGGCAATTAAATTTGTAATTATAATGACTCACAAAAGACATTATTATTTTTTTTTCTTCCACAACATATCAATTACTTTCTCTCCGAAAGACTTGACTTAAATTAAAAAAATAAAATAATTAAAGTCTTTCTTCGGCTTTACTTAACGTTTGTTGGATTTTATAATTCGTTTTTTGTTCTCTAAATTTGCATCAAAACAATTAGAAATATTACTCAAAGAGATCTAAAATACATTTCAAACATAAGGGATGACAATAATTACATGACTTAAGCAGAGATACTGAGCTTAATGTGAAATAAATTAATGAAAAAATCTTATATAAGACGGCATTTTATACATATGTAAAGAAATTTTTTCTTTCATATTGATGTGAATGTTGTGAATGTTATTAAGTTTACGCTTTACTGAACGATAATAACTGAGTGTTGGCGCAGTTATGGCCCCAACTCTTAATTAACACAATTGAGAAAAATCAAAATTATTGTCTGTCCTTCAGTTGTGTTGTGCTCTGGTGTTCGACCTCACGATCTTTAGTTATTTGAAGCCATTTCCCATTTCAAGGGTAATTTTGGTGAGGAGTGAGAGGAGAGACAGTTCTGAAAATTACAATTATATTCTTCAGACAATAAATTCCTTTTTTCTTTCGATAAAAATCTTCATCGAAAAGAAATCTCTATTTTATTGAGTCCATCAAAACCAGTGTTTATTATATTCTTGTTTTGAAGGGAATGTGAGAAAAATGCCGATAATATTCATTTGATATTTTTTTTGGGTAACAATAGAGGCAAAGATCCAGTCCTTTTAGTGCTATCCATGGCATCACCTTTTCTTGGTTTTTAGTTTAGTTCTTTGACTTACCTCTGATTATAGACTAATGCCTGTCATATCTCACGCATTAATGACAACGCAATCCTGATTACAGAGTTTGGGTCACTTTACTTATGCACGAGTTGTAGCTCTGGTGTAGCTCTTGTGCAGCTCTTGTGTATCTCTTGACGGGTTGTAATTATATCGCAACCAGTCATTAGAATAATGCAGATTTGAATTAAAGATAGAATTATACGAACAAAAACAACAACCAATCAGACCTGTGATGGAATACACCAGTCCTCTGATGAGAGAATAGCGCCCATCCATACACTTTGTCTGACAGACAGAGAGCACCGGTAGAGAGAGTTGAGTTGAGAGCAGATGATTGCATTGTCTTCTCTCTGTGTTCAGTCTATCTTCCAATACGTAGACATAAAAAAATCTTTTTCTCATAAAAACAAATTAAAAATAATAATAATAACAATAAAAATAAGAGAAGAATAAAATAAATGACAGGTTTTAAGAGTTTGTTATTTTATAATTGGAGACTAACTGTGCGGTAGAGAAGAGAAGTAGACTTTATTTTTTGAGAAGAAATCACTTTTTTCTTTCTTTGGAGTAGTATTAGTGTCAAAATGAAATAAAAAGTAGACTTTCTCTGCATTTGTCTGCATTTCGGTCGCTTGTGATGCCAATGATGCCAGAGTTGAACAGTTGAACAATTAATGCGCGAAACTTATTATTATTTAGAGACCAAATGCAGACCAATGGAGCCGATGTTGGCTCTAAAACCCATTATAATTACAGAGGAATGAGAAGAGAATCCAAAGGAAAACGTCACGACTTTTAAGTTTTGTTTTGCTTTGCACTTCACTTCACTTGCCATTGCAGTCCGCGCTCTACCATTGCTTTCTTCAATTGGTATCTGAGCTGACTATTGCCAAAGCTCTGGTATAGCTTAGGGTGCGTTAATTGTCGGTCTGATAATGATGGTAGTGATGGTAGTGATGGCCAACACACAAAAAATCGAAGTTCCGGGAAAGAGAACTAAAATTATCATTTCTTACCGAAACATAATTATTATGAATTCACAATCGTATGCATTGCTATACATCGCTATCTCTTTTATACATTGATGTGTGTCTGGCCTTCACTAACCATTACACTAACGAATAGATTGAAAACTCAAAAACTGGTTCCAATAGATTCTAACGAAAAATTATTAAAGAGAGAGAACGGGAGAGAATTGGGAGTAAATTAAAAGTTTTATTGAGAGTAAAGAAGAGAGGAATGGTCTGAACCCTAACTTATTTAGAGTTAACAACACATTTGGATGAATGAGGTTTCGTTGATAGCACAGCACTTTCATTGAGTGCAATAGAAGTCTAACTGAATGTAAGCTCAATGACCACATATTGACCACACATTGACCATCGCTTACTACTAACAGATCGAAACAAATCCTTTGAGTCCCTAATGTCCGTTTGAGAGCAGTGCCAAGTTTATCGATCTAATGCAAGGTCGTTATTGGCACACACATTACCTGTGAAGGTCAGTAGGGCACAGTTAGGGCACTCTTGACTATTGCTCTTACTTACATGACTTTGGCTCTGGTATAGCACAGCATTGGAATCACATGAATTGAATAGCGTATCGCAAATGAAGTGATTTGATGTACTATTGAATGAATCATTGAATGACACTATCGTTCAATAATAGCTATAATAGTGTTATCTGTTATTCTGTGCTTTTCTTGTGAGCGAAGCCAAGAATTTAATACATAATTCCGATTGATTTGTGGCGCTATTATTAGCTCTGATTTTAATTATTTAGAAAAGAATGTAATGAAATGTTTGCATAAATTAATAGTTTGCTGTCTTTCAAACTGAATCCGTGTCTGCGAGTGACTGATTCCATGTCAGCCTTTAATATCTAATAATGAAGTAATAATAATAATAAACTTTGAATAAAGTCATGCATAGAGTCATTCAGACTAACGAATCGATGGAAAGCTATGTATCCATATTCTGTGCCACAATATATTAGCGAATCAACTAATCAGACGAAATGATTAAATTTTATTGATCACCACTTTTTTCAGGCTTCGTGTGTGAGTTGACGGCCAGTCGTGACTCTATTCTGTTTACATTTGTTAGCCCTGTGTTAGCCCTAACAGAAAATGTGAAACCAGAGACTCAACTGTTAAATATTGGTCGGTATGGATGGTATGGATAGCTTGGATACTATGAAGAGTGTGGAGAGTTAGCAGAGTTTGGGTTGTATTGAGAACATTCAGAGTATGGATAGATGAGTGCCAGCAGTTGTGTAATCAATGAGAGGCACTACATATCACTATTGGCTTCAGACATATCTAAGTCAGAAATTATCAAATATATTATATTTTGATATTAGGTTTTGCAGTAAAAAAGCTGTGGACTGACTCTAAAATGCATTAATGTGTTGGAAATGCATATTTATGTTCAAATTAATATTGGAAATTGCAGTGAAACGCCTGCTCCCTGTGCTTATAATGTGTTATATGAGTTGGCAATACTGAGTCATTAAGATTCTGTGCATCCATAAGAGCATAGAGAGCACAGACAGAGCAATAGAGAGCAGAGGCGAACACTTATTCTCATTCCTAAGTCATTACTATTGCACTGATTTATTAAAAAGTATTGTATTGTGTAATGGTTTGCATCGCAGTCTCTCTGATGGCAGTGATGCCGGTGCCTCTGCCAATGCCCACTCTGCCCACCGCATGCGCCAAACAGATTGCAATTAACTTTTGAATAATTAATTAGTAATAAATTTGATGCTTTTGATGCGCAAATGCAACAAAACAAGTGAGTGTCGGCTCTTATTAGATAAACAGGCGATCACTCAAAAAGTACAGTAACTTCTCAAAGAAGACTCAATACTGTTGTGAACACATCTCTAAGATTGGAAACACTATTGAGAACTATTGAGAAACAGTTGACTACAAAAGCAAAAGACAAAAATCAAATAAAAGGGAAAAGTCTCGAACCAAACGAAATACCAAATATTCGTCATTCAGTCAGTCATTGAGTTTTGTATAATATCTGAGACTACTCTCGTCTGAAGTCAAAGTTAGGCCAACATTGGATCCGAGGGTAAGTAATGATGAAAAAGAGAAAAATCTATATTTTTTAGTTAATATGTTAACTCGGGTGAGGTGTCAGCAGATGGAGTACAGTCGTACAGAATCGCTCCATCATTGCTTTTGCTCAGATATTTTCAGTGCTCTTATGGCACTGGCAATGGGTTTAAGTGATGTTTGGCTGCAGTAGTGTCTGCTTTGCTCAAATGTGTCACATTTTCATCGGGCATTAATTCCCCCGCTGTTAATGACTTTTGGTGGCTCTGAAAAGTCCATTCCTATCCCTACTCTTACTCATTGGTGCCTCCATTCACTCATTACATCAAACTTTACGACTATTCCTATTATAAGTTCCTAAAAGATGTTATTTTCTGAATAAGAGAAACAAAAATTCAATTAAAGTATATATGAAAGCAATGAAAGCAAAACTGTGTGCAGAATAAGTCAACTCTGGTTCTACTCTCGGCATCACTTCTTTGCTTCAAAGGTAAAACAAATTTCATTGATTTTTCACCAAAACTACGTTAGGTTTGCATAGAGTCAGAGGCGATGATGTTGTCTAACAGTCAGTCACTTCTCTGATTGAAAACATTTTTTTCTGTCTTTTTCTGTGTTGTTATGCCGGCGCTCCTCGTCTCCAGAATATGACAGAAAAAGTGAAGTAGAGTAGAGTATGTCCCTCCCGACTGCTCCCCGACTCCCCCGCTTGCCTTAAGCACAGCATCTCTAGTGTTGTGCTCCTCTCCGCGAGTCTACTGTTTTTGTGTTTCTCTGGTTCTCTCCTCATCTCTCAGTATATGCGATGCTATTCATATGCGAACAGAGAGACTGCATATTAGTGTTGAGGGAGGCTTTGGCTGTGCTGTGCCATCATTGCCAACACTCTCTGGAATCCATATTTGTATGTTTATATAAGAGCCATAGAGTCTGTCAATGACTTCAGATTCACTCCATGTGTCTGATTGTGGCCAATGTTTGCCAAAGAATTCTTTTGACTTCAAGACATGGATTGGCTGTTAGTCTAACATTCAGTCACTCTTTTGTTTTTCTCTATCAACTGATTCTCATTTATTTAAATTAAATGAATATATTTTTGCATAATTTGTTTGAATTAACCATAACTTGGGTTTATATCCGAAGGAATTCTTTGAAAACAAAGAACACAATAATTGAATGAAATAATGTTCTGCTGTTTGGCTGAGACTCAGAGACTCAGAGACTCATATAAACTCATATTTGTTGTGATAGTCTCTGAACTCAATGTATAGCTTATACCACATCGAAGGCACACAACAACAGAATGGGTTTGTTTCTGCTCTGCCACTCAACTGCTCCATTTGACATATGATGGCCATCGCCTTGTGGTCGGCCACTCTTGATCTGACCATTTTATTCTGAGCGCAAAACAAAAATCTGATAAAAAAGAATACAAAAACACATTTACTAAACACCAATTGTGTCCGACATTAAGACAAATTCAAATAAGAAAACAAATGAATGTTTCGATTATTTGATCCAATACTTGAATTCAATGGAAATAACAATTAAAACAATAATCAAAAGCGATATAAAATAAGAAATATTTTGTAAGAAATAGGAAAACAAGAAAAACTAATTTCTTATATAAGTGTTATCTAATCATTATTGGCATTATTGATACGAAACTAATATTTTAAATGAAGAGCTGCTCAACAGTTTACATACGAAAATGTCGTGTACTCACAGGTACTGAAGAGTCTTAGCAATTGACCTCAAGTTAGACGTGTCTGAGCTGTATATTGTGCTCAAACATACCAATAGAGCTTTATTTTATGTTTACATTTTGTTATTCCCGTAAATAAAAAGAGGAATAAATGTGAGAATAAACTAAAAACAGTTTTTGACTCAACTTTTTCTCATTCCGTAAAAGTTTTTTTAATTAATTTCTATTCAATTAATTAAAAGTATAATCAAAACGAATGATAGTTTTGGGTTATCTATGTTTAGGACTGTTTGCTTACGCTATGGTGAGATCGACCGGTGCTGTCCTTTAAATAAATTTAGGCAAACAGTACTGACAGGTATAATATTGTGATTGTATACGTTAAGTACGAATACCTGAGGCTTAGACAGCTCTCCCCTGTTCGAGTTGGTGCGTCTCCCCATTGATGGTGATGTTCCGTCCTTTGAATTGTATTCCCCCTAATGTGAAATCACTTTCAATTGAGTTGAATTGAGATTTTCCCCCACTATATCTTTTGACGGTTGTGTTTATTTATTGGTAGCTCCTCCTTAAAGCCCCGTCTCAGTTGTGCTAAGTTTGGTTGGGGATAGTTTGCCAGTTGTAGTGAACGCTGTAGTATATGCGTGATATGCACCAACACTGGTTGGCATTCATGCATGATATCTATGTATGTGTGCTCTCATAGCTCTAGTATTTCAAATCATACGTGAATTTGTTTTCAATGTTAATACATCTCTAAATTAGTGATAGTCTATGAGTGCGACTAATGAACACATATTCACACAAATCGCCAGACGATCACCAAATCATTAAACATTATTAACACTGTTTTTGACTAATTTTCCTATTATTTAATTGTCGTTCAATTTCGTGACTCATTTAATATCATTTATTTATTACCATTTGATTGTCATCACTGAAGACAACAACAATTTTCAATTGAATTTTAATCTTCATTTGCCGTTCAATTGTCAAACCATTGGAGAAAACTTTAATTTGAAATAACTTTTGACAAATAGTTTTGAAAACAAAACAAAATTTTGTGTCAAAAAAAGTTTTTGTTGTGTTATGTCTATCGATATATAAGTTATTTTATTAGCAAAAAATTATTTGTTGTGAGGATTATTAATTGTGATGAGAAATACATTAATCATTTGGTAAGTCCACTACTGATCACATTTTCTTGTTTTGAGCCTCTCTTTCGCTGTCAGTCCAGAGATGTTAACAAAAATAAGTGTTTATATATATATCTAACTTTATATATGAAATCAGTGACCAATGTCTATACAATTGAGTCAATAGTCTTCACAATAGTGGCATTCGATGAGAAAAAACCAGAAAAACATTATATGTTTGAGCGCTTGGCCTCCGCTTGTATTTTGCATGTGAGGCAAATGCCGATCAGCTCTGCCTCAACCTTAAGACATGTTCTTCTGCTGGTCTTTTATGTCATAGCCATTGGCTAAAAGTGATACCAATTCTTGTATTGCTATCTCTGTTCCTGAATTGCTTTGAGCCTTACTTTCACTGTTGAGAACCACTTTTAGTATTACTATTAGTGTTTGTATTTATATTATTATTAGTCTTTCGATTGCATTCCCAGTCATATGAAAGACAATTGCAGAGAATGTATAAGAAATATATGAATTCAGTGAAAAAAGAGGAGAAAACAAGAGATTAGAGCTGAAGACAAGTGTGTGCACTACCGAAGTGTTGGCCAATATGTGAGGTTGTGCTGAGAGTTGTGTCAGAGATAACTCTCATGCGCTAAAAGCGTTCGGTTTTTCTTTTTCTGGTCTTTAGTTCTCAACACAAATATATTTGTGAACGCGTTTAGACCTACTCTGAGCTCAGCCTCACATCTCAGAGTCTCACAAATATTGTCGATCAGATTTAGATGTGGCTCTACTCCACTCATTCTTAGACTCCTTCACGAGTAATATCGCCTCCAAATAGCGTATCGACAAAAATGAATGAAATGTTTGTATGAATCGTATGAATGAGAGTTTGACTCCGAAACCACTTCTCGCCTGAAAGTCAACCATTTGTTTGTTGTTTGGTTTTATGTGTATTTGATTTCGGGACAGTTTTTGTTGTTTTATTGTTTTTCATTGACTTTTCTGCTGGTGTTCAAAGTTTTTAATTAATGTTAGAAATTCAGTGCCAGTGCTGGAGCTCAGGTGGGATAAGACAAAAGGATGCTATTGTTGTCGACGCCGGTGCAGTCATTAGATGAGTCGTGATTAGTGGGATTCGCATTGAAAGATGGTGTGAGTGGCTTATGCTTATGCTCTTAAATGTTGTCTCATAATGGAGGCGGGTATCACTTAAATCGGTTTTTTAGTTAATTCAAAGTGGCCGACACGAGCGCATGCACTCCAGGACCTGGTGCTCACCCTTTCGCTAAATACTCTTCGCCATAGCCTTAGAGTTATCATCGATTGTAGAAAAGTTTTCTTGCAGTTAAAAAATGATGGGAAGGGAGGTATACAATGGTATGCATTACTATTTTTGAGTCAACTGTTAATTCACTGCTTTGGCGCGCATTTGCGAAGAGGAGGACATTGTCTGACAATCCGTCCAATAAAATATGTCTATTATCACAAGTGATGATTATAATGGCTGTTAATCACATTCTTCGCGACATCACATCTCAATATCTGATACTCAATGACCAGAGTCTGAGTGGAAACGCACAAAAAATGCACATTTCCTATGATTTTAGCGCTGAATATAATTAATTCATGTCATAAGAGTCGACAAATATTCTGTTCATAACTTCTGACAAAACTTTTTATGGTTTTCATTAAAAATAATTGTATTGACATTAATTAGTGTTCAGTCACTGCAGACCAAAAACTATTGCCTGAAGACTCACTTACTTATGACTTATCAATTGTTTTGTGGTTTTTGTTGTATTTGATAAAAACATTGTAACTGATTATCACACAATTTGTTTGGACTTTTAACGTCGCTTAACGTCTCGCATAAATATTTGTGACAAATCTCTCATAACATTCATTCAATGTTTCAACAGTTGAGGTATTGAACTGACAAAAAATTATCTTAAATATCAAAATAAACTCATATTTCAAAACAATCTAATATTGAAATAAGTTTCAACACATTTGATGGCATATGTATTCAAAGTAAACGTCAAATCAATAGCTTTGCTATAAATTTAATAACATTTAAGTAAAGAAATATTCATTATTTTTATTGAGAAAAGAAATATATGTTTTAATATCGAGTGTGAGAATAATTTTGAGGACAATTTTGTTTTAATTTTGATCAAAATGTTTGAAATGTTTGCCGAAAACGTTTTGAGTTTATTTTGAATAAATATTAAAATTTGTTTTATTAGTAAATATTATATTAGTATTTGTATGACTGTATGAGTGCGTGTTTTTAAGCATTTCAGTATTGAATTGCATAATAATATTGAGTTTATTTCGGTTATTGGTTAGACATATCTCAATGGAAGCCATTGTCATCTCTATTGTGTTTATATGCATTGTTTATCGCACTTATCTCTTCTCTACCTTTGCTCTAACCATTTCTCTACCATTGGTTTCACACTAAATATACTATTGAGTAGAGCACAGTCTGAAAGTGCAATCTTTATACTCACAAACCGCTGATAACAATCCCGAATATACTCTTATGTTATGTTTGTGATCACAGAACAGAACAGTTGCTGACGTGAGAAAGGTTTGCGATATTAACTCTACACTCAATATAAACATTGAAATCGTCTCTTCTCTGGTTCTCTGCATCACTTCCAGTCCTCTATAAAGACACTAATAGACGAGGAATGAGAGATCAGAATCACGACACGTGAGAGAGAGAGAGAGAGAGAGAGAGAGAGAGAGAGAGAGAGAGAGAGATTTGTGCAATAAATTTGGTCTTTTCAAACACAATTCCAATACAATAAACACTATTCTTGGAGCGACTTATTTGATGAATAAATAATTTTTTGTATTAATATATTGAAAGGCATATAATTGTGGTCAAACATGTCAGACATGTTTTGAACAAAAATTTTCCCTCAAACGCATAGAATTAATAATTTTGTGTTTCCTTTGTTTGATTCCAAATGAAATCTATAATTACATGAAATGAATACAGAAATGAATGAAAAATATTTTAGATCTAATCTAATGGTTATTGTGGTTGAGATGGTCTGTAGGGTCTGTTCCGATGGTTTGGTCTCATAAATCTCCCTGCACTTTGTTAATGAGTCAGCAAATTTAATTGTCCTAATTAGGTCTGACTCTCTTTTCATTAGAGCTGAGCATTATATTAGGTTTTCCCAATTTATTTGTTTAGGAGAGCAGTCAGTCAGTCAGTAGTGAGAGATGTAAGTGCTTTGCGAGTATAGCGTGTGATCCAAAGCTAAATGCAATGTCGCAGCTGTATTGCCAACAGCACAGCACAGACCAACACAATACTGGCCAATACTGTCGAATACTGTATATTCAATATGAGTTTATTCAACGATAGTTCTGTCTTTTGTTATAATATATTAATATTTGGCTTATTTTGTAATGACTTTACTTTATTTGTTGTTATTTTCATCATTAATGCCTAGTTTGCGTTGATTCAGGTGCTCTCCAAACAAATATTAATTCGCATTTGTATTAAGGCTTTTATTTTACTGCTATTTTCTTTTCACTCAAATTAACTAAAAATGAATTTTAGTTTTTTATATAAAAACCATATTATAGCCAAAGAAAACATTTAATATGAGTCATATTCTCAACAGTTTTTCATTTTTATCTCAAATGTTAGTTACCAATGCAATGAACAGGTATGCACTGGTATAACACGTGCTGCAGTTTAAACACATCACCTGCAGGGTATACCCGGATTAGGAGAATTCAACAAAAACCTGGTTATTTAGAAGAGAAAAAAACAAATCTGAATGAGTGTCTCAATAGCTGTCGCTTTTCTCATAATTTTTTCCATTAAAAAATCAATTTTATGTCCAGTGGTCTGATTGGCTCTGATTTGGTCTAAAGTCTATGCAATTCTTTAATGGCTTTTATGTTAAATGCATTAAAAGATTGAGGGCTTCGATAATAGACATCGAGTGAGACATTAAATTGAGATAAAATGAAATCCAATGAAAATATGATCGCAAAGCGAAAAAAGATGTATCGCTCGATAGATATGAATAAATGATCGAATCGTTCATTCATTTAGAGACCGCTCTGTCTGTGTGTCTGTCTCTCCAATACTTCATTTCCATTATTGTTGTAATACTGTTTGGCGCTGGTGTCCGGCTTCAGGAACAAACAGGACCAGCGGTGCGATGACCTAATTGATGCTCAAATTGATCGCCAATGCCTTCGCCGGCTATTGTTATCGAGTCTGCACTCAAAATGTTTTGCCTCAAAATCATTGATTAGTTTTGAGCTTCGAGTCAAACACAACACATAATATGTACTAAACATAGACTCACTCCAAGTCAATCTCTAATAGGGATCGATATTTGCAGCAAAAAAAGTGAGAAAAGGCTCTTTTGGGTGACAAAAAAGTGAGAGACAGTGAGTGTGGCAAAATAATTTTTCCCCTGAATTTTATTCCTATTGGTTGTGATTATCTGTATTTTTTTGCCCAGAATTGACTTAAAATCTATTGCCTCACGAAATACTTAAAACTAAATTCATTTTTTTGTAATGATTTTTCATATTCTGTGATAATTACTCCAATCGTTAATCGTTTTATTAATAGTTGAGTTTGTGATTAATTTTCATTTAATGCCTAAGAAATGGACTTTTTTCGGGTCTGCCATAAAATAATTCCACAATTATTGGGAAGATTTTGTTGCAATAATTTGTTGGCTTTCATATCAAATACCAAAATATTCTTTAAGCACAGGCTTTGAAGTGTTGGCACAAAATTGTGTTTCTTTTAGAAAACAATTATCAATCAGAAAAGATGTCATCCTTTAAGACAAGTAATAATAATATTTTGCTGGTTATGTATAATCGATTAGAAAAGCGGTGGAATGGAGTGCATTGAGTCCATTGACACCATCACTACTCAGATCATATACTCAGATGATATATGGAAAATAGTTTGACTAATAATTGTTAAGATAGCCTCAAATCTTGTCCTCAAAGCGGAATGATTTTAAAATCAAAACTTTTTAAGGAATGTTTGGTCGCATTACTACTCGATATTTGTCGGATTCATTGATTCAAACATTCGTACACTCGATGTAAGACTCGATTCCTATTTATTTTTGTGTAATTCATTCGTATGTTTGACTCCAAGTCTTTAATGGTTTTAATGGCTGTTTATAAGAGGGGATCAAAATTGAAAACCTGTTAGTATTAGGTTTGGGCAGAGATTGGAACCTTCCGGGCTATTGATACTTTTGGAAAGGTATTGAAAATTTTTCTATTCTATTATACATTATTTTTGGTACGACTGCCAAAAAACAGGTTTGTTTGGGTCCTCCCACACGAACTTTAAAATGATGTGATTGACAGTATGTCTGTAACACTGGCAGTGAGACTAAAAAATAAAATGCAGGTAAACAGGCTCTGGCTCTGGCCATATGAACTCACAGGTAAGGCGACTCTCAGCTGGAGTTTTTTGTTTGAGTTATTCACTGCTTCGGAATCATCACCACTGGAGGTGCGCTCGCATTCATTGCGAGTACAGATTTTTCTTAAAAAAGTTATCTTAAAGGGGACCCAAACTAGTGATGGGGGGCAGTAGTGGCAACACTGGCAACGCAAGTGTATGTATGTATGTGTATGTATGGCTATATGTATGGCCACATAAGACATCTACTCGTCTTTGCCTGAGTCAGTCCCTCATCGATCATTGGGACGTCAGATTGCGTTTATATTGTATATCTTAAAACAAATATGTGTGCAAAATAATATAACATTAGCTACAACTCAGGCACAGCAAAACACTGTGGCTCAACTGCACTGACATACAAGACATACAACTCTGTTCTGTCGGACGAATACATTGAAAAGACTATCGCTTTAGGCTTTAGAGACGTTTCGATGTTTTACTGAATTGTTGTCTGCAATAAAATGTTGTCTAAGTCTGTGCCACAGAATAACCTTAAATACCATTTCTAAGACTCACTGCTCCTTCTTGTTAAAGGTGGAGGAGTGCTAAGGGGTGTATAGCGGAGCAACATGGCCACTATGGCACAGCCACCTTCATTTACCGCCCATTTTTTACACACTTTGATTAATGTCTTTTGGCTTTACTTTGAATTTATATTGTTGAAGCCAAAGGCTCGAAGCACTGGCAGTTAGTTATCCATTCGTTTATACCTCACTCTATCCATCGTTTGGACTGCCCTTCCACTCACTCAACACACTCTCTGTTGCTTTTGACTCACGTTTTATATTCAGTTTTGAATTTTTCTTAAACTATTACCGAAAGAGTCGGTATTGAGGGGTATAGCAAACAAGTGAACCGCCGCTCCACAGCCCACCGCAACCATTCACACCTGTGCGCGTACTACTCCTCCAATTCACGATATTTGCTACTATGTGTGCAAAAACGCATTTTCCTCTGAACTTAACACTAAATTTATTGTTCACTTCTATTCACACAAACATTAACTCATTTTTCAATCCCTGTATCGCTTCCGGAATTGAATCGTTTGTCTTAAATATGTTTAATATCGGTCTTCAGATGCCATTCAATGACAAATCAATTTATTTGAAAACGTTTTTTTGTTTTGTTTTCTGAATTATTTGTGAATTAATTAAATTTATTTTTCTCTTCAAAAAATTGTTTCATTTCTTCATTTCTTGGCCTTAATTTTGTTTCGAGTAATGAACGAAAAAATTGATAAATTGATTCTCTTTTTTCAATTTGATATGTGTTTTGATGTAAATGTAATGTCTCTTATATTCAGTATTTTATTTGTTTGTCTTTTTTGTGTAAATATTTTTGTATTTAAACAGAAATATATGGAATTTTATGTGTATTAACAAAAGCTTAAAATTTTGTCTGATATTATCATTCGTTAGAAATTTATTATTTCACTCATTTTATTATTAAATTAATATTTAGTAATATTTTTTGACTGAATATCATCAGAGAAAGCCATAGAATTCCGAACATTCAAAATATTTTTATAGATTTCAATATTACCAAACACTTGGCATAACTTTAATGGTTTGATATATATATTTCTGATGTAAAAAATTAGTGAAATTGATTCTCATAGAAAACCAGAGCTCTTTTGAATTGAATGAAGTGTCAGATGAGTTAAAGTTAGTCTATTTAAATATATTAAACGAGGTCTTAATTTGCGGATGCAAATCAAAGAGATACAGTTTCCTGCACTGGAAAAAGGAAGCATCACTTCATTCATTGACTCATTTGATCGCAAAAAGCTTTTCAAAGTCCCATACGATTGTAGTCGTAGTTAACATATTCTGGTATTCATTTGACAATTAAGCACTACTTTCTCTTCGCTCACCCCCAAGGATATGCCAGTTCTCCAGTTAAGAGACAGACTTCGAGTGTTGAAAGTTTAGAAAACTGTTCAAAAACTATCGCACAGATAGCTTACTGTTGACTAACTCTGGTGGAAAAGATTGCATATACACAGCAATAGAGCTAAAGCCTGTGCTCTCCTCTAGTCTTCAGTGATGAAGAACTGCACTAAATCCTGATTAAAGCACTGATTGTGATTGTGATGCCTCTGCTCTTCACAAACAAAACTGTATTAACTTTGCATTAAATGTTTTGATTCTTTTCATTTAATCCATTATAGTTTGAGAGGAAAAAAATTAGAGAAAAAAACTTTTTTTTTTAAACAGAATTCCATTAAAGATAAATATTTTGGGTCTTCTTTGAAGTTTTACTATCTTTTGAGTGATGACAGACTTAATTAGTGTTTAATTTTTAATGAAGAAAAAGTAAAAATGAAAAAAATTTCTTTTAATTTAAAGCATCATATTTTCGGTGGATATCATCAAAAGAATTTTTAGCGCAAAACTAATGCAACAAAAAATTTGTGACGAATTAAATGAATAGATATAATCAAAGACATGAAGTTTTTTCTTCGGAGTTAGACTTGATTTGAGTGGAAATAAATTTGAGAGTAGGGCTGATAATGGCATCGGATTACAAAATCGCTGATATATGTGGCTCTAAATATTATTCAACTCTATTCTTAAATTACAGTATTTTTTCGCTGCAATACAACCAGATTTGTAGTAAAAGAAGTTAAAGAGAATAACAGAATAGTGTATAGACTGGAGACAAATAAAAATAAAACTCAAATGAAATGAATCAATACTAAAGAACTTCTATCAGGAATAATACAATTCATTGAAAGAATGGAGCAGTGAATTGCATAAGTATTTTTGCCCCTCATTTTAGATGTCTATCCCTCAGTTGAGTACAGTTTTTGCAGTGCATTACATATATTGGAAGAGCGATGAAACCATTTCTCTGGTTTGAAGCGAATTCTCTTTTTTTGTATAACTCATAAACTGGAAGCGATTTCTGACCACCCCTTAGCATAGACTAGAGTGGGCTCAATAGACGTGACTGTAGTTAATGGTTAAGTAAGAGTGAGAAATGTATTGTATGTTTAGTGAATTATTTGTGATATAAAACCAGAAATAGCTGTGTCTCTGATTGCGCCTTCAAATAGAGCTCTGGTTTTATCTTTTGTTTATTATTAAATCTGGTGATACCAGACCTGGAATATGAATATTGGGAACTCTGTTGTTATGCCTTCCCATTCTTCCCCACAAATATATTTATTCTAAGGTTTAGTTTACTGTTAAAAGTTTTTCATTTAATATTTATTCGACTTCTTTAGTATTTTTCCCCAAAATTTGTGAAAAACATTCAGAGATTGAGTTTAGTTATGGTATTGTCGGCAATGAAATAAGTCTTCGGAAACTTTATCCTTCGCTTCTGTTCTTTAATATTATAAACAGTGTACAGATGGTCACCATTTCCACAACAAAGGAAAGACAGGAGAAGGAGAGGAGAGAAAAGAAAAGAATTGAGAGAAAGACACTCTTTTGGCTGTTTCTGTGCTCAACAAAAATATGCTAATGAGAGCTCAGGCATAGGTTAGGGTTCAATGCATAGAAAATTTTTTGCCATAAGATTTAACTCTATGTAATAATTGTGCGATAAAAGTGAACCCTATTATCATTCGCTTAGATTTGAAACTCATTTTATTAATCGAAGCAAAAAATATGTAATTTTTATTGAATTGTATTATGGATTGTATTATCCGTTCAATCCTTTTATTATTTGATCAAAAAACTAAATCTTCAGCCCTTTTATGCGAAATTAGGATTTCGTTTCACTTTATATAAGGTTTTCTTATCGTTACTCTATTACCAGCCCTTCTGTACATAAATTGAATGGTGTCTTTCCTCCACTCCCTTATTTAAGTAGTGCTTATTTGGACTGGATGTTCACACCTGGTCACTGAAGTGGTTATTTGCTTCCAGAGTAAAGGACTGTTCGAAATACGAAAGGCTTTTTTCAATCACTATCTCTACTATACTCTCTGTTTCTCTTTATTTTCTTCACTTGAGTTTAGTATTTCTCACGACTGATCCAAATCCCAGTTCTTTTATTTTTTGGTCAATTTTGTTCTTATAATGAAAATATAATTCCACTAAAAATAGCCAAATATCTGGTTCTTGTTTTTCGTATTTTGACAAAAAAAACTTTTTTCTCTCTTATTTTCTCATCTCTATTGTGTGATAGCCCTCCGATGTGTTTGTGCGGCTCTACCACTAAATTATATTATTGACCAGAAGGGGAGCTCCTGAATGCCTGTGCTTTAAGTTTCATGAAAACCATTTTCTTTTTAAAGGCCAATCATTAGTATTGGAAAAATACAAGACTTATACTCTTATTTGAATTTGAAGCACACATTCCTTAATTTACGTTCAATTTTGAAGCATTTTATATATAAACTCACTTTTACTCAGTTTAATGACTTTCAGTTCACAAAATTTAATAATAATTGTTAAGAAAAGATCCGGGTTTTCATTGAATGTTTTGATCGACTCTTTCAATAGAGTATACAATCAATGAGGAGAGAGAGAGAGAGAGAGAGAGAGAGAGAGAGAGAGAGAGAGAGAGAGAGAGAAGGCTATCATCTCTAGGCTCTCATATTTTGCTTAAACTGATTGACGCGTCTTTTTTAATGTGTTGTATATTTGAAATGATTCCCCAAATATTGAATTTCATAAATATTTTTATTCATTTGAAGTTTAGATTACTTTTGATTAGAAAAGAATTCATTTATTTTTCTAATTGATATCAAATTATACTTTTGGTTCTCATGAGTAAAGAATGTGTCCAAACAGTTGAGATGTCTGTCTATCCGATCGCTATTATATCAAATATATATTGATATTTGTTTTTTGATCTGAAATAGTTTGGCGTCGGATGAGAACAACTGCCATAATAGTGATCTTTGGATGTTTTTAGACATCGAAATCATATGAAGTGTTTTTTATGTGCAGAGCGTTTGCGCCGATCGGAGCGAAATTTTTTTGTCAGTCGGTTTAGATTCGCAGTAATAGTCTTATAGTTGTATAGCAATCGGTTCATAAAAAACGCTTTTATAGTTTGGATCTTATTTTTGAAATAATTGTTTGAATCCTAGATGGCTGGCGATGGCTGGCTATGGATCAGAACATAGCTTTGCCAACAGTTAGGTGTGATTCTGATTCAGTGGTGAACAGTGCTATCGGTGTCGGACGCGTGCGCTCACACTTCTCACAACGCGTTTCGGTGCATATGCGAGATGTGAGAGTCAACGGCATTAGACGACGACGTGATTGAACTGTTCTCTGCCTTCTCTACAGAGTTAGTGAGTTAGGCATAGGCGAGACCACCGCTAATACACCAAAGCATTTGCTGCTCAATCTCTCCAAAGTGTAAGTGCTTTGTGTTTAGACCCACCGAACGCTCATTCAGTGATCATTTCTTATGAGTTGCGATCAGAGTGTGACTTACGATCACATAATATGCAGATCCGATGTGAAAATGATCGCTAGTGTCGGCCCATAAAGGCATGAATTCCAATGATTCCAATGCGGCCTTAACTCTAACTTTAGTCCATACTATCGGTACTAAAGTTTTGTTGATATAATTAATTCAATACTAAAGTCTTGAAAAGTGAACACTATTTCCAAAGTTCCTATCAATCGCTTCTAATAATAAATATTTTGCTTATTTTTGAGTGTTTTAAGTGTTTTGATGCCAATAATGCTAAACAAAGTTCCTCAACGCTTAACACCACTAAATACCATCCTTTGATTTGTCGTGAGCTCTGAGGTAAGGCCAACATCTGATACCAATTGTTTTAGCGGTGAAGCACTGAATGTGTTTTGTAGTCTCGCATAAAGTTATCCATAGAGTAATGATTGTAATCCATTGAGTTATCCATTGAATTAACATTTTAATTGTTCGCCACAACAACTCTACCCAACAGTCATTCCCTTCATTCCCTTCAATGATGTAATTAAACTTATGGCCCCTTCTTTAACATTGAAAGTCTCATTCATTTTAGTCTATTCTGTGCTCTAATCTATTCATTCATTCATTCTGTTCCCTCTTTTGTCTCACATTTTATGCTCAAAAGTTTGAATCATCTCTTTTTATGCTCCGGTATTGTTTGAAGCGCTCATTACTTTCACCCCTCAATTGTATTGTTTTTTATATACAATTCGGGTCTAAAAACGGATAGACCTGACGCTGACTGCACTGCACTGCCAAACAACAAGGTTTTAATGAATGTAATTGAAGGCCCAATAAAATGTTGGCCGCACTGGGATTGGATGTCAAGTTTGAATCGTTTGAATCGAACCAAAATTAATTACTTTATGCAGATATCCTTGAGTTGGGCGGACTTCCAAACAGCACTCTATTCACTCTATTCAAAGAAAAAATTAATTTATTTTTTGATTAGAGAAAAAATTTTGCTTTTAATGGTATACCAAATGTTTTAATGAATTTAAACAATTTTTTTGGTTGAGTTTTAGTACAAAATCAGAGCATAAGTACAGCGCCTTCTCTTTCATATGGTTTGACACATGAAAAGGCGATGAATTGAGTGAAACATTTATTAATTGTGTGATCTGTTGACGACTCGTATCACTCGGTTGTGTCGTTTGTGTCACATCTTTCTATCAGAGAAATGCTAGAAATGTATGTTTTTGCTGATACCGAACAGCACGTGGTTTACAGTACTGCTCAGACATCAGACAGCGATGCCATCAGATAGAGAGTGAATGTGAGGCTATTCTCGATGTTTGTTGTTATGTGTGTTCTATCGTCTGAAGCGATACACAAACAGTCAACACGTTTTGCTCCTTTTTATGGCTTCTAATGCTCTACCAGTGCTCGCAATGCATCAAAAGGTATAGCAATTCAACAAATAATATAACGTTAGACAGCATTAGATTTCTTGTTGTGATTGTCTAACACTATGTCTATGACTTCGTGTCCTTCGCCTTTTGCACAGATATTTTCAGTGAACCACGTGTTCGCATAACTCAACTATCTCATTTTTATAAATTCTCAAAAAGTCATTGAAAAAGACATTACTTTTCTCATATTTTTCTTTCAATTGTTTTATATTTTTTGACTCAATTTAAAAGTAATTTTTATTTCACTGAAATGTTTAATAATCCAAAGCCTTATTACTGACCAAAAAAACTGATTGAGTGAAATGCAATTTCCACTAATTGTCGAGAAAATGATTAAGGCTGTAGTTCGCTAGTGGTTGGTGTCCTTCACCATTGTTTGCTTGAATGTTGGTTTTTCAATGATAATAATGTTTAAGATATAATAATGACGTATAGCTTAAGCAGAATATATGAAACTAACAATTAATTTAATGTCTAATGCATTGTATTATTAGTGATATAGAGATAGAAACAGATTATTATTTAAATGAAACGACAGTTGCAAATGAGTGAGAATTAAGTCCAACTTTCCGGACTCCCCTTCCCTTTGCTGTGACGGCCAATCAAAGCAAAGAATTGATATAATGAACGCTCAACAAGAAGTTAATTTAGAAAAGTTTTCTGCTCCGACACAACTCTTATGTGATGGTAGAGTCGATTCGTCGGTCTTTGGATAGAGAGACAGAGAATAACATTAATATTTTGCTTTTGTTAGTCAGTTGTGATGGCATTGATGTGACTCTGTTTGGGAGCACTTTCTCATAACATCCAACTTATATGCATTATATTCGCGATACACATAACTTATATTATATGCAATTTTCCAATCTCTACACAAAGCGCTGTCCCTTACACTTGGCATTAGAGAACAGAATGTAAGCCCCAAATGAGTACGCAATGGGTATGCAATGGGTAGTAAATTCTGGTGCCTTTGCCTCCAATAAGTAGACAGAGAGGGATGAAATGCAGGGGATTAATGGGTTATCGTTAATATAATATAATATAATATATAGTGGAGTCTACTTATAAACACTGAGAAACGCTTCCATTCATGAATTGAATGCGAATCAGTCAGGAGAGGAGATACCGACCGACTCTCAGACAAAATACAATTCTGTGCCATTAGTCCACTGTTTTTCACTGATTTTCACATTTATTTTATGTATTTTTGTCGTCGGCTCCGACTCGTGTCAAATGCAAATTTCAATCAAAATTACAAAAACTGATTGCATTCATAACTCAATTATTTAATTTATAGATTAAAATACATTAGATTTGAGTTATTTTTGTAGAAATATATTTTCTATTCAATTATTTTTTCATTTATTCGTTGGGAGAGAGAAATAATTTTCTCAGAGTATTAATGGAAATGATTTTGAGTGGAGTTCCAGTGTTTCGGTAGTAAACAAATGGGTAACAAAATGAGGAATTATTTATGTTTTGTTGTATCAGATTGTGTTTGGAGTCTGTATTCGATTAATTCAATGTGTGTTGTGATCAACACCTAGTCTTACAGCTAACGGATATTCTTAACAGTGTTCGGTCAGTTTGCTATGTAAAGGGTCACCGCATTTCCGTTCAGAGTGGTCTCAGAGTAGTCTTAGTGTTGGCTTTTTCTACTTAAACATAAACATGCAATAAAGCGATACACATATCCACAAAACAAAACTGAAGGTAAAGAGAAAAACCAAATGAAAAAAATGCCATCATTTGAGGCATTGCTACCACACTATGAATAAAGAGAATCAGATACTGAGCTCTACTGGAGAGGGTCTGAGCCTTTGCTATATTCCTCTCACGCACAGCACACACACACTCATGCAATACTTATTTGTGAGCAACTATTGTAGACAATCGCACAAACATTCACCTGTAAATTCAAATGGACATATTAGTCACGGCCTGTAACGCAGCCTACCAGCTCTGGTTGATGCCTGTCCTGTAGCTTAAAACAGCAAAAGTGTAATTAGATTTAATTAATATTTCTGCGCTGTTGAACACAATAGACTTTTTTAGGAGAAGGGCTTAAAATTTATTTTCTCCTCTTATTCTGTCCCTCTCTTAGTCTTACTCTTCATTATATTTAACAAACATTTGTTTCGATTGACGTTTAATTATAAGAAACCAAATGAAATGTTGCCTTCGAGTGGCGTTGAGGTCATTGTCATTAAACTTAATTCTTTGCCTAAGATTTGCCTCACTATTGAACAGTAATATTGAATTTGACTGAAAGTCAGACCACCAGCGCCTCGACATCGTTAACAAACTATTGTCATTTAGTACTGCCATTGATTGCCATTTGAGTCATTAGTCCGTCTCCTCATTTGACATTCTGGACGACTCGATCGCACACTAGACTCATATCAATCACTATTATAACTATTATTTTACAACAAATACTTTTTTGCCTTATTTTCGTTTTGGATAACAATTTTTGTTTCGCCTGTTCTTCACTTTTAGTATGAATTTCTCTTATTTTCGATATCCGGTTATTGGAGTATTGGAGGCTAATTATGTTTCATGTATTTCTTGTACACATCATGTCTTCATGTCTTTTCTCCTCAATTCGTAGAGAATCTCGTTTCGAATCTCTCTCTCTCTCTCTCTCTCTCTCTCTCTCTCTCTCTCTCTCCTCACTGTAAGACATTTATGAATTGGTTTGTGATATGACAAACACGAGAACCTAAAATATAACATAAATAGATTTTTTGCTGTTTTTCAATGTGTTCTCAATTGATGTTAACTACGGTTCATCTGTAGCTCTTTCGCAACTCATAGCTCTGTGTCTGAGCCCAACATTTTAGTCGTCTCTTTATTTTTTGATTCAATAGAAAACATATTGAAATTGGAAGAGTCTAACAGTTTTAGTGTTGATGACTCTCCCATTATATAATGCCTGAGCTTCGCATTCATCACACATTATATATAAAGGTTGAAAAATGCGATGATTTTTGTTCGGCAACCGCTTGTATTAATAGCATTTACAAAGCACTCAGTTGTCGAGTCTCTGCTCTGAACTCTCATAAGTCTGACTGGAATTCCCTCTCCTTTGTTATGATAGCGCCTCTCCCATCGCTCTCTAACTTTCGCTGTCTTCCAGTGGATCGCTCTCTGCCTGTGTTTGACTGAGTGTCTCAGAGCCGCATCTCTCTGTCGTTCCTCTCTCGTCACTCTCCCATCCCTTCGCAGTGCTCCCTGTGTTCCCTCTCAATGCATGTTTGGTAAGTTATCCTCCATTTTCTTATATTCTTTTATGCAAAAAGCGATCGATTGGTTGGAGAGAAAGCCTAAGCTTTTACCGAATGAGTCAGTTCTGAGATGTGCACTGAAGGGATCAAAACTGTGGGGAACGGCACAGATATATAATAAATAAAAAAGCGAAGGAAATCAGCGAATGTTGTGCTCCATATTGTGCTCAATGTTTAACTATGAAGACATGCCTTTGAGCCAAGATTTTAGTGTGAATTCGATTGAATTAATAGTCCCAGAGTTGAGTGCAATTAAAGGCATTTGAGTCATTGCAGACGCAATTAAGCCGTTTCTGTTAATTCCAGTCTTCAGTAATTCCCTTCCCTTCAGAGACTTTTAATTGCGAGGCAATAAAGACAGGAGAGAGCGGTCTTGTCATGTCTTATGTAATGACGTGTTATATAGCTTTTGCATATATAATAGACAGCATATAGAGGTTAGCAGGTTTTGACTCAGGTTTTGACTCAGGCTTTCCAAATGTATGGCTAAAACTCTGCCAAAAAACAAAAGTCTTTTGAAACGATCAGAAAAAGCAAACGTTTGATTAAAATTAAAGAGAAAAACACTAAAAGTCTAACAAAACTAACGAATCTTTGAAAACATCAAAACTGGAAATGCATTCAAAGCATTCATTATTGAAAAGGTGTTTATGAAAAATGTCTCAGACGTAAAGCTGGCGATCTTTAAATGGTATTTCTTGTTCTAAGCGATAATATTGAACAACGCCCTGACATAGCCATAGCCCTATTGCCAAACCAGTGCCAAACCATAGCCAAACCGACCCCACAGGTGTCATAAACCACGAGCCCAACCCGCTATCGAGGAGGTCTTAGCAATAATTAAAGCTAAAACATTGAGAATGGTTTGAGTCGTCGACCTCTCCATAAGTCTTAGATATTGAGATGACAGCCGGAACTCAACTTAATTCCAAAATTCTTAATTCAATACTAAATACTAAAACATTAATAACTAAACACTAAATATGGAAACGAAGTTCAAATATTTTGTCTGTCAGTGATATATAGCAACGACTGTCTCACTATTTGCACCATAAATATGACACAAAAAATAACAACAAGAGATACGAATTATTAATTAGTTTTTAGTTTTTTATTTTTCTCAGAAAAAAAATATTTCTTTCATTTCGTTGAAAAATATTAATTCCTATCTCTATATCTGTTGTCTGTAATAATTATTATACGAAACAGTAATAAATAAATTCTTCAATTCAATGGTGTTCTCGAGTCTCGCCACTCGCTTATGACCCGATAAACTTTGAGGAATGTCCTCTCATGCTGGGCACCGGCAATGGCGAAACTCAATTAACGATTTCTGCTTAACTCTAATGCATATATATTTTGGCACTACCTCTAACTACCCCCACCTTTAGAGAGCCTCACATTTGACCCTTAAAAACACACCACAATTTCCAAACTTTAAAAAAATGTTTTATTTTTGTTTCACTCAATTCATAGTTTTTTCCGACGGCTCTATCATTGATGAAATTAAATGAGTAGTAGTTTTGTGGTGAACTCTGCCAACAGGTATTTTGTCGCAATACTAGTGCAGGTGGTGTTGCCTTAATATTAGGCTTCACTGCTGTTTATGACTGACTTTATTAAAATTTTTGCTTAACTCCACAAAAAATTTGCTCTAAAATAGTTTTAATCCATTGAATGATAGAATTCGTGACTTTGCAAGTGCTTTGATAAGCAGTTCTAAAATTTTTAACCATTTTATGGTCGGTTACTAACAAACTGAGTCGAACTCATCTAAAGTTATTTCAATTTTCGTTAACTCTAGATATAATGTATTATAAAAATATTTTTGTTTGATTTGATGTTGAAATGCATTGAAAAGCATAAGATGTTAATAGAAGAGCGATATTAGAGTAATATTAGAGTAATGTTAGAAAAGTTCTAAAAATAAATGTCTGACAACAACACGAAGTGTAGGAAAAGAACAAAATAGACTCAACTCTGAGAATGAGATGAAGTAAAAAAATATTTATGAGTTAAGACTCGGTATTGACTTAAATCTGTTCACTATTTGTTTGATTCATCCATTTATAAGTAGTGATGCTTTTTGTTTGCCAAAAACATTGAAGGATTTGTTTGTGTGGTATTTGTTTGGCATACAGTCAGACATAACTACTGGCACTAAAGGGACTGCTCTTATCAAACATTAGACAACAATAACAATAATGCTATCATTTATATGTTGTAATTCAGTATAAACTTAATTGATGTCATAAAATATATATTAAATTTGACTATAAATTGATTTTTCCGACTAAATCCGAGAACTTTTAATGTATTTTCAATTTTAGTTTTTCAATGAGATTTGATTACATTGTTTTCGATCGTCTGCTAATCAAATCAATTCTGTTTTACATTTAATTCAAGTTTTTGAATAAAGCATTGAATTCGTTGCATAATAAATATTATATAACACTATTATTTATAGCATATATATTGAGCCAAACTTAATAATTATTGTCATATTATTAAATATGTGGTTATTATTGAATAATAATTGATAAAAATTTTCAGAGCGTTTCATAACTAATATTCATTTTCTTATTAATTTGTTTAACACATTATCACAAAATCTCTTTTACTAACGAAAAAAAGTTATTAATATATAAATGAGTTTTTCATTTGAAGGAAAATTTTGCCTCAATTTTCATTACATAATTATTTATTGTTTAATCAATATTTATATTAGTTATACGTAATTGAATTTAATTGAATTTTATCATTAATTCAAAGAAATATTAGTCATTAATATTATTTAGGAAAATATGATTCAATTGAAAATGATTTGAGAAATATTGTGAAACCAATGAACTAATAGTTTGGCTGAGAGTTCGGTCAAACCAATTACTCGACTATTACTCGAGTATTACATTAGTATCCAATTGTTTGATGCAATCGTTGGTCCAATTGTTTGATCGCCTGTTGATTGAGCCCAACATTAGTCGATGAGAAAAGAGTATCACTTTTTCTTCACTCAATTCTCAGCTATACTTCTAATACCAAATCCATTGGAGTAGAGCTTTGTATGGATAAGTTGTGAGTCAATTGGATCGCTCAGCATTTGATTCGCTTCTTTTCTGTCCTCTCAGGTGTTTGAGCTCTTTTCCCAAATGCAGTCAACATTAGAGCCAATAGAGTGAATGGCAATACAGCAATAGAGCACATCATTCAGTGCTGTTATGCCTTCTCAAACAGTAAATGTTCACTTACTTACACACAGTCCTATCAATTTTGTGGCGAACCTGACCCTGACTTTTGTTGCTTTTCGCCAAATACACACAACTCAGACATACAGACAAATCCTATCCTCAAAGATAAACAGTCGTTCCAATCGGTGAAGGGATTTGAAGAAAAACATTTTCGTTGAGATATCATTCATTTAATAGTATTTCTCGTCAAAAGTTTTTCTATGAAATTATTTTCTATTCAAAGCTATTCTGAGCTAATATTTTGTATTTTTATGCTTTTTCTCAACAAAAACAGGGCTTTAAATGAGAGTTAGAACAGAAGGGAGAGACTGAGTGACTGATTCAACCCAATGCATGATTTTGGTTATCTCTTAGCGCAGAACTGCGGTCCACTGGGCTCTGATGTGTTGGGATGTGTTTGTGATGAGTTGTGCCTTAATTCATATTAGACTATTATAAGTGGGGGTCGCACTCTTACACAGGGATATGCTTTCGTTATCTTCATGTTCTTTGCGTTGCTATAGCAGTCATCTAAATATGTCAGTGTTTCTATGGAAACCTGTTAAGAACCTCTTCTCATTCTCCCCTCACTTTTTAACAGTTGAGCCCAAATTGTTCTCACAATATATGCAGTACTCTATACATAAAAAGTTGATTCTATCGCCGACTAAATGCATCCCTCGATCGCTACCAAAGCGATGCAAAAAATGGGTTCATATATCCAACAAAACCCAAACAGAAATCCAATACTCAAGTGATTCCCAAATTGTAATTCAGATACAGAACCACTCACTTTGGAAAACACTTACGACTCTAACAAATTCATATATCGTGTTAACCCTCTCTCCTTCCAAAACAGAGGAAGACATAGAAAATTTTTTTAACTAAATTTGTGCAAACATTTATCGATTTGTTTCAATACGCGGAGATTTTTTTTCATGAATTTCTTATGAAATAAATTTGGTTTTGCATAATATATACCCTATTTAGATGTCAGCCTAATTTCAGAGCAATATTTTGTGTCTTATGTGTAAAACATTGAGAATATGTTATGTCTTCTGTTTATACCATAATTTTCTTGTGATTGTGAAACGAATATTAGTCGGTATGTGTGAGTGTTGGCAGTCCTTCTCATTCTCCATCTCTTGCCATCTCTAACAGTTAGACAGAGGAGTGCTATGAGTGTTATGCAGAAAAAGCTCATCTCTCACAAGAGTGGGGAGAGAGAGACAAAAATCGATAAAATAAGTTATAACTGCATCGTATGAGTAAGGCTTAGGTGATGGGGGAGACGATGGATGTGGAAAAAAGGCTCTGCATTGCAGTACACACTATGAACACTACTGTAGTGTATATAACATAGTCATAGAGACGAGAGACGGGCTAATTAACGGTATATCATTTTTTGACTGCGCCTATGGAAAGCTGTTATCTCCAAAGCTTAGTGAACACAATTTTATGCGTATGGCGTATGCCGTGCGCTCAACACAACAACCAAAAAGATATAACATTACTATTATTGCAAGATTTCAATCCAGACCTCTGATGCTTAAAAACCTCTTGAGTTATGCCATAATAATATATTGACAACTGATACGCTTTGATGCCTAAATTGCCAACCAGTTTGCCTGTTCTCTCTCTCTCTCTCTCTCCTCCCTCCATCCTCCTGTCCCTCATTTTTGCATATTTTGTCTTTTTTTCTGTTAATACTTAAAAATATATTCTCTCTAATCCTTGTCTTTAATAATATTTTCAATCTCTCTATCACTCATTGAGAGGACTGGTATTCCGCTTCTCTTTCTTTGCTTTTAGTTTGAGTGCAAACAGCGATGAAAAGAAAGAAAATGAGAGAACATTTTTAGTGAGAAAAAACATTTTTGAACTCTGTTTACAGAATTCATTTGAAAATATTAATAAAATAAAAGCAATGAAAGCAAAAGAAGAGAACAGTATGTGAGGAGAGGCACTACTTTTTTTGAATTTTTACTTTTGAAGTCATTCTTAATTCTTAAGAATAGTTACGACTATAAGTCTTAAGATCTGTTCAAATAGTAAACTGTGATATATATGACTGTCCTCTCATCCCAACTGAATTTGAAATAAAAGAAAGACCTCCTCATTGCTGTTGTTATCAGCAATGGTTTGGTGTTAGTTCAGCAATAATATGACCTTTAAGTGCACACCTGGTCTCAGTCTCCTAACGATATATTACAGCGATATATGACTAAGAGTAGGGGCGCTGAGGAATGACGATTTCATGCCATGACGAGAACCTGACGCTGATTACTTGCAAACTAAAGGTGCAAAATAGTGTCCCCAAATGCACTGGTTTTGATTGGACCAGAATTTAGTCGAAAACTTATTCTTAGTTATGTGTTGTGTTGTGTAGAGTTGTGGGGCAATGCTTGGAATGGTCTGAACGGTTCCCACGATCATAAAGCACTCACTAGACTATGTGTGTCTCTGTATGTGTGCAGTGTGTGCACATCGGTTCACATTTTCAGTGCTTCTGTTCCCTCTTTGCTCTGATATTCTTTTATTGTGTATCCCTTATCCATAACACTCCGATTCAATTCATACCTTGAGTTCACTTCTTTTGCTGTGATTTTAGAATAACTAATTATGTTTGAAAAAGTAAGAGCCATAGAGAAGCCATAAGGGGTCTCCAACATCCATACATTGCCATACATTGCCATACATTGGGGATTGAAAAACAAGGGGATCGACACTCACTGAGACCTTTAGTTTATATATCGTTCTCTTAACTATTCTTTAAGCAATCGCTCGAATAATGCAATCTTTGGTCATATATTGCAATGTATGCCAATCTCTCTGTCTTTTCAATTGATATCAACGTTTCAAGTATTTTCTCGACTGTTTGTGCTCTGCATTTGCGACACAACACTCGTCGAGGAATTTAACTCAACCTAAAAATTTTTTGGACAATAGAAAAGAGAGCTCACAAAACATCAATAATAGTAATAATAATAAGAAAAATATTTCAATGCTTTTTCACACAAAACTAAAGTTTCAAATGAGTGCAACAAAATTGATGTATTCCTTCAGAAAAATGATTTTTAAAAAAAAGAGACTGAAATATGGGACTCGACTACAAAAATGTTATTTTTCTTTTGAGTCATTAAATTCGCTTTTGTTGTGCGGATTGTTTTTGTCTGTTTTAAAATGGATTATCTGTTTATCAAAGCGTTGTTATTCACGGCATTTGACAAAACCAAATAACATTAACATTTAAGCACAAGTACTCAGAATATTGTGATTAACTTTTTTTTGCATAGCCTTGAGTCGGAAATTCCCTTTTGTTTAATTATTGTCTTTCACTCGAATAAAACCTCTATATGTGAGCCTCAGCTCAAAAAGCCTTAATGAGAGATAATTAGCACCAAAGCACCAGCACTACAGCAACAACTTTCGTCTCTCTGTCTCTCCCTTTCACTCCCTTTAATTGCTCTCTCTTTGTCTCTCCCCATCCCTCTCCCAACTGTTCCCCGTATTGATTGTCTGTTCCTCTCTTTTCTATTTAGTTTTCTCTCGTTTTTTATAATATTGAACTTCAAAGAGCCAACAGCTCAGAACAGAGGAGAGGAGAGCCAGAGTTGGAGCTCTCTGTGTGTGTGCTGGCTGAGTGTCTGAGCAGTATGTATGGTTAATTGCGTGACTTCCTCGACTTAATGAATGTTTTTTGTTGGGCTTAATTAATGCCAGAAAGCGCTGAGGCTTTGCTTTATTATTGTTCGTCCAATGATTCCATTATTTAGGTATTTCTCTCATTATATTAGTCGATGCGATGTTGTAGTGACTGTTGTTATTGTCTTGTAATTAGTTCTGTATTATGTGCCAAACAGACAGAGAGAGATAGAGAGAGAGAGAGCCATATGAATAAAAGCAAAATTACCGGTCCCTCGCGTTTCCTGGTATTTGTAAATGTAATGTAATTTCATAATTTTCTACTCATTTTGTTTGCGTTGAAAAACATCAAAATTTTTTATCTAATATTTAATATATTTTTTGTGTCGCGAAAAACGCCACTTTGTTTTGAATAAATTTTTGTTGCGATGAATAATATGTTTTATTTTGCAAATCAGTTATAAGTTATGAATATATTTATGAATAAATTTGTTCTTATTTTTGGAATTTTTTTTCCTTTGGTTTTTGTTTTGTCTCAAAAGTTTTTTCATAAATTCTCTGCTTTTAGTTATTTCTTATTTGCTTTTCAAATATTTTCAGTTCAAAAACTAAAAGACATAAAACTTTTAAACGAAAATATAATGAAAAGAAAAATTTCATAAAAGACTCACAATTTTAAAAGATGTTAATCTGTTGGTGCGTTCACTAAGTAATGTCACTCAGTTTTAAGGCTCAAGTTTTTATGTTTGCATTTTTCAAGACCTCAACTGATATTCAATTATAAGCCCAGGTGTGCAGTTGTGCTGCGCTTAAAAACCCATTCACTCACTGAACAGAATCTTTTGTATTTGAGATTTCAATGATAATTGTTTGCGAGGCTCTGCACTAATCGCTTGCTCTGCAAAAATTTGGCTCAACTCTCAACTACTGAAAAGAATTAAAAATATGAGTCTTCTCTCCTGTCCTGTGCTGTCACGGGAAGAGAGAACGAGAAAGAGATGGCAAATGAGAGAGAATTCAATACATAATACAAAATAAACTTAAGAAAGACTGAGAGCTCTGACTAAAAGAGAAGTGAAATTCTGTTCAGACATTTACCTTCAGGGGCTTAGGCGAGCACAAGGGGTCGCATTGGGGGCAACCAATCGATGGGGAATTAGTATTACACTACCACATATACATTGATAATCCTGATTGTGTCCCCCCATTAACATAGGTATCCCAGCACTGGCAGTATTTGCCGTTAACTCAGGTGTGCCCTTCAATAATGGCCATAAGTCGCACCCCTGCTGTATGTGTCACTTCTTTTTTTCGATGCAACTCTTGGCAGTCCTTTCCCCCATCGTTCGCCTCCGACCCCTACTAGCAGTCCCTCGAGAGATATTTAGCTCAACTCCTGTGGCCATTCAATACGACATTTAAGGAGTTGTTGTTTCAATCTATTGGATGTACTGATTGCCAAAAGTGACAAAAATTTATTTTTATTTTAGTTATTCTCCCAAAACATTGAATACCTGTTTTCAAAAGTGAAACTCAAATTTTAATCTCTATTTTGAGACTCATTTTCAAATTGAAATCATTTTTTTCTGTTAATCGCTTTCAATGTCTGGAAAAACAACAAAAATTTTGGTCTGGACTACAGTTCCTATTATTTGTTTGAAAATTGTTTATTGATGTGATTCGGAGCCAAAACTATTTATTGGAGTTTTTTAATTACAGTCAAAGTACTAATAATTATAAAAAATCTGAACGAAAAAAGTCGTTTCCCTTCAGACCCGGATATTGTCATTAGTGTTGGCATTAGAGTTGGCGCTGACTTAAGGCAAAAGTAATTTAAACGTTTGTTGAGTTGAATCTCACAAATATATGCATTAATTTGTGTTTTTGGCTTTTTTTAATGTCTTGTCTTGTGTTTCATGTGTGCAACACAAGAGAGATGCACACCATTTGGGGCCGTCCGCCACAGAGTAGGAGGTTATGCTTCAGAGATGATCCTTATAGTGAAGAGAACCTCAAATATCTCAAACACAACACTCTCTGTGTCTGAGTTTCTCACTCATCAAAACCACTTTCTTATGGATGAGTTAAACCTACTTAGGCTATAAATGGATGACTGCCATCACTGTGCCATCACTGCCCTCACAAACAGTGCTAGTCATCCAACACCAGTCAATACTGAGGACCGATTAGTCTTTGATTTCATATTAAAACTAAATAAAAGCCGAGAGTTGACTAACACTTGCTTTTAGAGCTATTTTTCTGATTTTGACAAAACGTTGAGCTATTTGTGTGCAGCCCTTTAGGCAACGTATGTCCCCTCACTCTTTCGCATCCTTTCTCTCTCACCTTTTTATATAAAGCGTTTAACAACATATTTATTTCAAGTTGTGTTAGTTCTTGACTATCCTTCTGTTGTGTTATTTGGTTACAGAGCACTGGTAGCCATCCATCACTGGTCAAGGTTGAGGTTTGGCTGAATATTTGCCACTCAATATAGAAACCATTGATTCCCTTCTCTTTTCTGGTATTTTGTTGAGTCCCAGAGCGTGGGTTACGCGCACCGACTCTTATGAATGAATACGAATATTGACCCCAAAGTACCTGAAAATTCGTCACTCTTTTGCACAGACTTTTGGCCATTCATTTGTCTAAAGAAATATTAGAAACCAATGGCAGGCAATCCCTTAACACTTTAGAAAACTTGATCTCAAACTTGAATTTAATTGTTTTTAATGTTAAGAAAAAATATTTTTGAATTTTTTGCTAAAAATTTGATAAAACTATTATCTGAAGCAATAATTTATATTCTGTGCTAAAGAACTGTTATTATTATCGTTACAGAAAAGGTAATGACGACCAAAGATGCGAATCGAGTAAATACTTATGTAATGTTGGGATGCGTTCAAAACCTTCGGTGACGTTCCCATTAAAGGCAACTAATTTATCGATAATTATCACAAAACTATGGAATCGACGGCTACCACAACAATGGCAGCGAACGAAACGGCGGTGTCATCGATATCGAGCACAATGACCAGTAGAACCTCTCCTATTGTAGACACGGGTCAGTTCTGTTCGGTGCCTCAGATGTCGCCAATCAAAGGTCAGGCCATTAACTTTTCGATCAAAAGTCCGCCAAAGGAGACGGCGTTAGTGTCGACATCAGCTAAAGATAGTAATCCGAAGACAACTAACGACACGGAAAGTGTTAGCAGTTCCTTAAGTGATGTGGAGAACTTCACGGGTAAAATAGTGTACAATCCGGATGGTTCTGCTTATATTATAGAAGGGCCCGACTCTGAGGGCAGTGATGTCGAGGCAGAGATCAGTCAAGAGGGCAGTATTATTGACGCGCGCGGAATGACCCCTCCGTACGGTAGGGGTAATGTTGTCTTTCCTCAAGTCGTATCAGCCTTTCATATAAGCCGGAGCTCAGCCGCCGCTCTATACAGTGCTCTTTACGGTCAGGCCTACCAAAACATTTTACAAGAGAATAAAGTTCCTGAAGTACCGGTTATGCACTCGTATCGGGTCTTCAATCTGAGGGACAACTATAAGACTAATTGTGACGATCAGACCAATGCCACGGACCTGAGTAGCGGTACTCTCGATAAGGATAACAACAATACGATTCGGTCGACATATTCGGAGAGTTCTGCGGCAAACAGTGCGAGCAGTTGTCAGACGGTTCCCGTCAAACCTATTCTCATGTGCTTTATATGTAAACTATCGTTCGGTTACTCGAAATCATTTATCGCTCACTCCATTCAAGAGCACAGCATTGCTCTGAACGACGAAGAAAAGCGGGTCCTATCAAATAAGAACTCTTCGGCCATCATTCAGTTGGTCGGTAAAGACAAAGAGCCGTTACTGTCGTTTTTGGAGCCCAAACAGAGGCCGCCGGCGCTGAACGAAATGCCGGCTCAGTTCCAGCAACAGCTCGAAGCACAACAACGTCTGTTGGCGTCGGTCGCGGCGGCGGCTGCCCTCAGACAAAGCTCATGTTCCAGTTCCTTAACCACTAGTGCGGACAATAAAGGCTCTAATGTGGCCACTAGTGGGTGCAATACGGCCATTGGCAAGACTCCATTGGCCAGTGCCGGCACTCTGGTGTCGTCGGTCACGAGTCCAGTCACATCGACGGTCGACATAAAAGTGTGCGAATCTCAATCTCAGTCTCATTCCTCCTCTGCTTTAAGCTTTGTTTTGCCAAAGAATGGCGACGAACGCCAATACGAACGCTCCAACACAACGCCCACCTCTCGGGAGACGCCCGAAGCTGACAGTTCTTTTGGCCCAGAACTGGCAGATTTGGCAAACCTCGAGAAAATAGCCAAAGCGGCCGCTGCGGCCGCACAACAGCAACAAATTGAACAAACCTCTCAAATGGCAGCCACTCATCAAAGCCTTCCTCAACGTTCGCCCTCACCCTCAAAGCAGTTCCCGCAGTCGGCGCCCTCACCGAAGAGTCCGATAGCGTCGACGACTCCCTCACTATCGCAATACCACTCCTCTCCGTCTCCGACCAACGCGTCTCCGTTCATGTGTTCGGCACATCCGGACGGTAAGACCAATGGAGTTGAGTGTCCTAAGTGTGATCTAATACTGGGTTCGTCGCGTTCCTTAGGTGGACACATGACCATGATGCATTCCCGCAATAGCTGCAAGACCTTGAAGTGTCCAAAATGCAACTGGCACTACAAGTACCAAGAGACCCTTGAGATTCATATGAAGGAAAAACATCCCGAAAATGAGATGAACTGCATATACTGTTTAGCCAATCAGCCGCACCCACGCCTGGCCCGGGGGGAGACATACACCTGTGGTTACAAACCATATCGATGTGAAGTGTGTAACTACTCGACCACTACTAAAGGAAACCTCAGTATTCATATGCAATCAGACAAACACATAAACAATGTCCAGGAGTTGCAAAACGGCAACATTCCGGCCGAACATCTGCTCCAATCGCAAGCATTAGCCGCAGCGGTGGCCGCGTCTGCGACTGGCGTCCAATCAACTACTTCTTCAGTTCCTACGACAACGACCAGTGCGTCCTCTAACGCTACGTCTCCAGCGCCGACCACTCCAGTGGTGGCACCGACTAAGACGCCACCGATTGCGCCCAGTAGTGGAAGTGCGCAGTCGGGACAGCCCTCAAAGCAAAAGGCCACGTGGAGGTGCGATGTCTGCAATTATGAGACTAATGTCGCACGAAATCTAAGGATTCATATGACGAGTGAGAAACACACCCATAATCTCATGGTTTTGAAGCAAAACGTCTCACATATGCAGCAGTTGACTGCTTTACAACAGGCGGGTATCATAACTCCTGAACAGTTGTTCCAATTCCACCCTGGCATTTTCGCTGCTGCCGCAGGTCTGGCCACCGGTCAACCCGGAGGGCCGGCAGATAACCTGCAGCCCGAGGCAGCTCTGGCCGACATGGCGTACAACCACGCGTTGCTGATGATGGCGAGTCAACAACAACAACAGCGGGCAATGGCTGCAGCAATGATGCAACAACAGCAACAACAACAACAACAGTCACAGCCGACAACACCGGGCAATAAATCTCCAGTGGCGCGGATGAGCGGTTCGGGTCCTCAGCCGACGTACGACATCGAACACCCGGACCCGTCTCTCGGCATTCATAACGTTCCGTACGACGACACCTGCCGTCTGTTTCAATGCTGTGTTTGTGGCATATATTCCAGTGATTCGATCGAAGGTTTGAGTCAACACATCCAATGTGACCGAACCCGACAAAGAGAGGACGAGGTGTTGATGGCAGTGGGCGGCAGTTATATTTGCAAATTGTGTTCCTATAAGACTAACTTAAAAGCAAACTTTCAATTGCACTGCAAAACAGACAAACATTTGCAACGATTACAACACGTGAATCATATTAAAGAAGGCGGCACTCAGTCTGAATGGAAGCTCAAGTATGTGAACGTCTCTAATCCGGTTCAAGTGAGGTGTAATGTTTGTGATTATTATACAAATTCAATCCATAAATTGCAATTACATACGGCTAATGCCCGACACGACGCCTGTTCGAGAGTGTTCCTCCACTTGCAATTGGCCGAAACACTGGTCAACGGCACCCCTAATAAGCATTACTACTACTGTGCGCTCTGTGCTCACCCCTCGCGCACTAAGATATCACTCGTACAACACATCAACTCTATTAAACATTTAAGAAACGAAAGCCTCCGACAACTCAAACAACAACAGTCCGGAGCCATCGGAATGAAAGACTCAGAGGAAGAGATCAGAGAATTATTTCAGGTCAAGGAATTGACTCCTAATGAGAAGATCCTCTTCGAAAGCGGTAAGACTTCTTACAAACATCCAATTCATTGACTTTTAATTTACTTTTACTTCAATATTCATTTCTAATCAAAATATTAATATATTTCGCGAAAAAAAAACAGAAATCAGAATAAATTTGAAAAACAATTTTTCTTTTCTAAAAGTCTTTGATATATGGCTTGCAATCAAAATATGAAAAACGAATGAAATGATAATCAAATGCTTTCTATTAAAAAAGTTGATATGACTTCAAATGAAGAAAATTTTAATCGCAATCACAGTATAACTCATTTTATGAGAATATATTTTCAGGTTATATAAGACTTGTCTGCATTTGATTATAAGAATTTTTATTTCACTCGCGAACAGAGAGAAGGAAAGGGGGAGAGAGTCAGGAGAGGAAAGTAAAAACTGATTTTATTTATTTTCATTAAAATTTTTATTTTTTGATTTAAACTTTGACTCTTGTTATCAGTTGTAGTATATTATAGGAAAGTTTTGAATTAGAAGAGAGGAAAAAATCCTTATCTTTTGCATAGATTAGTAAAAAAAATAAAATTAAGTTTTTCTTAGAAGAAAAATAAGGCGATCAGAGATGTGTTGATTTGAAATACATCACAAATAACCTGATATTTTTATAGCCCTCAGCGCATGTTTTGCTGAGAGGGACAGACTCTTCTTCTTTTAAACTCTCTCTCTCTCTCTCTTCCCTCTCATATCAATATCTTATGACAAAAGTTTTGGAATATTTCGTCGAATTAATGTTGAGATCAAAGACTAAATAATATTTATTTCTGTAAAATAATAATCAAATTCTTGATTTTTGCGCGAATCTGAGTCTCAATTGATTTGATGAGACTTTTCAAAGCAATAGTTTAGTTAATGACAGATATATTTGAATCCATTATTTAATGAAAGCCTAGATTTGCGTCAAATTTAGTTTTATTTTAATATTTTTTGCAACAAATCAGACAATAACTCAAACGATGACATTTCGGATTCGCCTCCTTTGGGATCAGTTATTGATTCGGCAAATGACTCAATGCTGAAGAACGCATTGATGGAACAGCTTAGTGGACAGCACGCAGTGGTCGCACAAATGACCGCTAAAATGAACAGCGAGTCCTCGTCAGGAGAAATGCATTTCTGTCCGTATTGTAATTATTCGCACACCTCTGAAGTGAGGATCCAAATGCATATCGTGTCCACACATTCCAAACAACATCGCAGTAACACAACGACTCCTCCGACCTCTAATGCTGTCACCGAACAGACGATGTTATGCCCCTTATGTCAGGAGGGCTTCAAAGAGAAGACAAAACTGGAGTCACATCTAATAGAGATTCATAACGTAAAACAGGAGGGACTCCAAAAACTCATGCTTTTAGTCGACACCACAGAAGTGGTTAACTCAAAGCTTGTGCGACACAACTCTCCTCATTGGTCTCAAAATGAAGACTCTATGGACTCGAAGTCAGAACAAAGAGAAATGGACGCTAAGAGTGACTGTTCCGGTGATAGTGGCTCTAAGATATGCGACGACGAAATCTTCGACTCAAGCGCTCTGTCGGAGAGCCTTCTATGTCCCGGTTGTCCGAAAATATTCTTATCTCTCGACGAATTATTCACTCATATCAATAGTGAGGGTCATCTCAAACTGACTGAAGTGTCTCCTAATGCCAGAACCGGTTCTATTGGTAACGCAAACAGTGGTTACCAGTGCTGGAAGAAGGGTTGCGGTCAGATATTCAAGACTATAAGTGCGACTCAACTTCACTATAAGGAACAGCACGCCATCAAATCTGGTAAAATCTCCGGCGCAGCCGTTTCTGACCGACACGTTTACAAATATCGGTGCTCTCAATGCAGTCTCGCCTTCAAGACAATAGAGAAACTGCAGATCCACTCACAATACCATCTGATCCGCGCCGCCACTCAATGCGTACTCTGCGGCAGAAGTTTCAGATCAGTGGAAGCCCTTCAAAAACATGTGGAGAGCAGTCATTCAGAAATGAGTGAAGAAGAGTTGGAACAGTATAAGTCCTCTTTAGTCAATAATCCTCTTTTATTCAGCGGTCGAAACGGTGGCGGAATTCTTGACCCCTCGACCACTGAATTGCTTAAAAAAGAGTCCAATCGATTGGATGACATCAATAATGAAGACGAAGCCATGGATTTGGTTCTGAGCTCTTCTAACCCTAATTTGCCCGAAGATGCCGACGAAGAGATGACTGATTTGAGCGACAATAGGGACGGAATGGTTGTTAATACTCAACAGAACTCTTTAGAAGACTTTTTGAACTCTCAAGCGGTGGCTGAAGACAGTTATAACGACCCGAACCGGAAGTACAAATGCCACCGGTGCAAAGTGGCCTTCACTAGACAGTCGTATCTGACGTCACACAACAAAACACTTCTTCATAGAAAGGGAGAGAAATTAAGTTATCCGATGGAGAAGTACTTAGACCCGAACCGGCCCTACAAATGCGATATTTGCAAAGAGTCGTTCACTCAGAAGAACATACTTTTGGTTCACTACAACTCTGTCTCTCATTTGCATAAATTGAAGCAAACAATGAAAGAGAACAACAATCAGACGTCTAATCAGACCTCAAGCCCTGCCATCACTAACTCAGCCACAAATGTCTCAAATGCTAGTAATCAGAATCTGAGCTCAAGTGAAGGGACAGTCCAGTCATCCAACGCTAATAATATGTCTGAGTTAGAGAAGAAGCCCTACAAATGTAATATATGTAAAGTCGGTTACACTTTAGGCACAACTCTTGACATTCACGTGCGTTCAGTCCTTCATCAGACAAGAGCTTCAAAACTGCACGACTTGGCCCTCACCGGTCAGATTGATCTGAGTCTCCCTCTGATTGAGAGACCGGAGAATACCAGTGAGACTGCAGTGACGGCCACCACTCCAAGCACTCCCAACTCAAGCATTCCAAACGCGACCACTTCTTCCCCGCCCAAAATGGCCGGTGACCAGAGTAAGCCGAGTCCAGGCACACCGTCTCCGAGCACAACCCCTAAATTCCAGGAGACTCTGATGTCGTTTAATATGTCTGACCCCCAAACGTTACAACAGGCGGCGGCTCTACAACAGGCGGCTCTGAATCTTGCGATGAGCGCCGGTAATAACGGTCACAACCTATTGTTGGGCTCTCCATTCCAGTGCCAACGATGCGGCTCAGCATTTATATCACATGAAGCACAAGTACAACACCAACAGTTATGTTGTCTGTTCAGTCCTCCAAATAATAGCACTTCTAATATCAATAAACAGTCGGCTATTAATCAACAGAGAAGTCAATCGCCTCAGACTAATGAACAGCAGAGCAGTGGAGCGACGGCTCAGTTGGCCTCCCAGTCCATCAGCAGAACTCCAAAATTCTCGAGTTATGCTCCGGTTTGCAGAAGTAAACCACCGCTTTATAAGCACTTACTCGAGACCTGGGGTTTCGAAATCGTTATGCAATTCAATGAATGCCATCAGAAAAGAGTTAAGAAAGAAGTCAATCAAATAGATGTCAAAAAAGATGATCTCAACTCAACTCCCAGTGAAGCCAAAGACAATACCAGTGCTAACACTGATTTGGTCAACAAAACTGAAGCTAAAGACTCGGAACCAAAGAGTGAAGACTTGAAAAACAATTTACCGGAAATCAATCGCTCGAAATGCGATAAATGCCAGAAAGAGTTCTCTTCTATTTGGGTCCTTAAGGCTCATAAGGAGGAGATCCATAAAGACGTCGTCCCTCTAGAAGTCGTTGAAGTTTTTGCTGACGACTATCGCAATGAATACGAGAGAAAGTGTGCTCTCGAAGAGGAAAACGACGTCTCCTCTGATCAGATGACGTCAAATATTAACGAAACGCCACAAATAGCCGCCGGCGCTAACATCGGCTCTTCAAACACACCACCGCTTTCTATGGCTAATAATATGGTTAATAACAACTCTTCTGCAACACCGGCAGATATGGCTGCGGCCAACCAAATGGCAGCCCATCTCCAGTTCAGTCAGTTATTAATGAGTATGGGTTTGGCCGGAATGGGAATGCCTTTGGGTATGAATATGAACGCTATGAATATGAACGCAATGAATATGAATATGCCTTTCGCTGCGGCGGCTGCTATGGGTCTTCATCCACAACTCATGCCTGTGATGATGGCACCCCATTTGGACCCAATGATGGCGGCCGCCTACAACCTGCCCGGCGCCGCCCAAATGGTTAACCAGACGTCTTCGTCGACCTCCGCTCCGAGTCCAATGTCTAATCCGGATCCGAATTTTTTCGCCGCTCAACAAAAACTTATGCAACAACAACAGCAACAGTTAAATGCCGCTCAACAGCAGAAGAGGGCCCGAACCAGGATTAGTGACGAACAGCTCAAAGTCTTGCGACAGTATTTCGATATAAACAACTCTCCCACCGAAGAACAACTGCTCGAAATGTCTGATAAATCGGGTTTACCGATGAAAGTCATTAAGCATTGGTTCAGAAATACTCTGTTCAAAGAGCGCCAAAGAAATAAAGACAGTCCCTATAACTTTAATAACCCTCCCTCTACTTTCCTCAATCTCGAAGAATATGAGAAAACGGGTGAAACAAAAGTCTTAACACTCAATGAAATAAAGAAAGAAAATGACACAAAAGATATACCAATTGAAACCGAAAGCGAGAAATGGACGGTCAGTAACGCTCCTGACCTCAAATCTTGCTCATCGACTAAAGACACTGATTATGCGACTTCTGATGACGAGGCTATAAATGAGGCCAAGAAAAAGGATCTGAATATTCAGAAAACAGAGCAACAGATTCAGGAAAAATTTGAGAACCATATCCTTCAGCTCCAGAAACAACAACAGCAACAAATCCAACAACAAATTCATTTACAACAACAACAAGAGTTTGAGTTAACCAAAGCTATGCTTAACGCCAGCGCTCAGAGTCCACACACATCTGAGTCATCGATGAGCTCTCAATCTGCAGCTGAGAACAGCGCTGCCTCTCTGTTCGCAGGTCTGCCCGGTTTTGCCACATCTCTGGCTCCTCCGTTAGGATCAGGTCCTCTTCAGATGGCCATCGATGCCGCTCATAGATCTCAAATGTCGGGCGCATCCAATGCTAATACTCCAAATAGAAATGAAGGGAACGGCAACTCTAATAGTGGGTCGTCTGGGAAGAGAGCCAACAGAACCCGTTTTACTGACTATCAGATTAAGGTTTTGCAGGAATTCTTTGAATCAAATGCTTATCCAAAAGACGATGATTTGGAGTATTTATCAAAACTATTGAATCTGAGTCCACGAGTTATTGTCGTTTGGTTTCAAAACGCGCGGCAAAAGGCTAGAAAAGTCTATGAAAATCAGCCCCCGGTTCCTCAAGAAGACGACGGCTCCGGGCGTTTTCAACGAACTCCAGGTCTTAATTATCAGTGCAAGAAATGTATGCAAGTCTTCCAAAGGTATTACGAACTAATTAAACACCAGAAGAGCGCCTGTTTTAAGGATGAGAACCCTTTGGCCGCTCAGATCAGAGCAGCGGCTGAATCACGAGCGCAGTCGACATCGCCCGGAGTTAGTCGTGAGGCGCCTTCCATTACACCGACACCTGTAGACAGTGGGCGAACCTCTACGACACCCGACAAACTGGTGATACAGCAGTCGCCTCAACCGACACCGACCTCTCAGTCACAGTCAGGGCAGTCCTCACAACAGCAAAGTGTATATCGTTGTGATAAATGCAGTTTAGTTTTCAATCGATACGACTTATGGCGCGAACACCAATTGGTTCATCTAATGAATCCAAATCTGTTCCCAAACTATCCGCCGTCGACTCCATTCGGTATTCTTCAATTTGAAGCTCAACAACAGAGCCCTCCAACAACTGCCTCGACGTCTCCCAATGTTGTCAACCCATTGAGTGCTTCACTGCAACTCTCGTCACAACAGCAGTCGATGAAACGTAAACTTCCAGAAGACGAAGACTCACACGATTTTGATTCACTCAGTGGTGGTGTCGGAGCTTCCAATGAACAGCCGAGAGACAAAAGACTGCGCACCACTATATTACCGGAACAATTGGATTATCTCTACCAGAAGTATCAAATTGAGTCAAATCCCAGCAGAAAAATGTTAGAAAGCATTGCAAAAGAAGTGGGCCTTAAAAAGCGTGTCGTTCAGGTCTGGTTTCAAAATACCAGAGCCAGAGAAAGAAAGGGTCAGTTCAGAGCACACCAACAGGTCATTCACAAGAGATGTCCCTTCTGTAGGGCTCTCTTTAAAGCCAGATCTGCGTTAGAGTCGCATTTGGCGACACGACATGCGGACCAATACACAAAGGGTGACATCAATATCGATGCTCTACCCGATGGCGACCCCTCCGATATGAACGACACCTCTTCAGCCGCGGACACAAACGACGACTTAATGAGAAGCGCGAACGTGAGTGGAATGACAGCCGAGGCGTTGCAGTCAACTATGAAAAAGTATTACGAGGACTCACTTAAGAAGTATTTGGAAGAACTGAACCTTCCCGGCAAAGACGGTACGAGTGGTTCCATTCCTTCTGATCTCAGTCTCAAAATGAAGGCTGCCTTTGAAGCCAGTGGTCTGTCAGGTGAGAGCACACCACTCGATCTCTCAAAACCGGTTGATTTGTCACAACCCCTCCGATTCTCTGTCAACGATGACGAGGGCTTCGATGACACCCGCAGTGATGGCGATGACTCCGACTCTTCCGAAGAGTTGGAGTTTGACTATTATTTCTCATCAAACCCGACATCACCGGCTCCGGGCTCTACGACATCTTCAACAGCGTCTGCGTTGCGTAACGCGGGTTCGGGACCAAACACTCCCTCGAACTCTAATAAGCGATTCCGGACTCAAATGACAACAGTTATGCTTAAAGTCATGAAATCGATTTTTGCTGACTATAAGACTCCATCGATGGCTGAGTGCGAGTGTTTGGGTCGAGAAGTAGGTCTTCCGAAACGTGTGGTTCAGGTGTGGTTTCAAAATGCGAGAGCGAAGGAGAAAAAAGCAAAACTACAGTTCGCGAAGACTTTTGGACAGGAATTGGAGTCAAATACGAAACCCATCGAAGAGTGCAAAATATGTTGCGTTAAATACAATTTGAAATTTTCCTCGACATCAATGCAGGATCACTTGTTCTCTAAGAAACATATCGAAAATCTGAAACTGCATATCAATTCCGTCAAAAAACTAATTGAAGGTCAGGACGACAACAGCGCAGACTTTCCCATTGCGTCAGGTATTGTGCTTCCAGTCATTCCCACAATCGGTCAGAACAACACAAACAGCACATCCGAGACCGGCGACAGTCGATCCAAATCGGCGGCCAATTTGATGCAACAGTTGCAGCTCATGGGTCTGTCGGGTGCTCTGCCCGCAGGCTTTCAATTGCCTGATGTGACCGTCAATGGAGGAAACACTAAGAACTTTAACGATTCCATGTCTGCCAAGTCGTCCCCCGAAAAGACTTCGACGACAAACGTGTTAACAACCAATAAGGACAGCAATTCGAGCGGCAGTAGTGGTGGTGGTGTCGGTAACTCAGAGGGGACGGACAACTCAGGCCTTTTCAACTACATGTATCCTGGTCTCCAGAACTACTACGCCAATGCTGGGGCCGCCGCCGCATTCCTGCACCCGTCGATGTATGGGACAGCTGCCAACAGCACAGGTAGGAATAAACTTTGAGATTAGCCGCGAATCCCATTTGTGACTGAAATTCATCGTTTAATATATGACTGAAAGCGATATCAAAGAGTCGTTCCTTCGATTTGACACAAAAATAGCCAAACATTTGCAAAATTGGAGATATATTTAAAGTCGTTGTAAAAGAACTTATATTTTATTATTATTTTGAGAAATAGTTCCTAAACTCACACAAAGTGTTACCAAAATGTGAATTAAAATGAATTTTTCCGATAAATAATTAAATGTGAAAAACGAAAGACTAAAACAAAATTAAAAGAAATCGACAGAAGAAGTGAGCGATTGTTTATTGACCTGAATTTGTTTGTCGACATCTGATTAGTCTTTTAATATACAGTATATTATATTTTGCACTATATTTTAGTATTACATATATATTATAATGATTTCGATTTTATTTTTTATTTTTATTCATTATTTTTTACATATTATGAGAAAATTGTTGACGACTTGTATTTTGAGAACAATTTTTTTCGAATTGCATTTAAATTGAATTTCATTAATTGAAAACCAGACTAGACTTTGGTTAAGCCGCTCACCAAAAATCATTGTACAGTATATTATAATTGTGAACATTATTTTATTAGGAACGCCATAATAATTAAATATTCATACGATTTCCTCTTTCATTGTGAATATATCGCGAAAATAGATTTTTCCAAATAATGTAAAATAATTGAGTTTTTCCTCTTTTCATCACTTTATTCATTGATTACACAAATCATTACTGTTTTTAATTAATTAATGAATTCCTTTTGAATTGATTCTAATATTTAAGAAGAATAGAGGATTTCAATTGACATTCGTTATAATGAATTTTTATTGATAGTGAAGATCAGATTAATTTTTATTATTATTGTCTCTATTTATTGTTATTTAAAAATTACAAAAACCTAAACGATATAGTATTTTGAAGAAAGACTTGCAGTTCATTGCATTCATTACTAAATACATTAAATTGAAACAAAGTATTAGATTCGGTGTAGAAATCAATTATTAACTCTTATCTCAAATAAGAATATCAGATATGTCTTAATGTTTTTGATCTTAAAAATTATTATTAGTCTTCAGATAATTAAGTTTTGAAGAACTATAGACAACATTAAACACTAATATATAAAAAATCTTCTCCAATGAAATGATAGGAAATTTTCAGCCAAAATAATTTGGTTGATATCAAACACAACGCTCTCTCTTTACAACTAAACTCCTAATAGTATTGATAGCCTTCAAAAAGTTCTCTTACACTAAAAGTTCCTACACTTTTGAAAATTAAAAAATCCTATAAAAAGCATTTCTCAAAACTAAAAAACTACTAAAACTACTACTGACTAATCATTAAAGTGTATCCGGACTATGCCTTTGCCTCTGCTTTTACTTGTCTTTTATTATTATCCTATGAAAAGCCAAAAGAGAAATAATAAGTTGAAAATTGAGAGAAAAAAATTGTAGAATTACTCGAAGAAAGTTTTTCCCCTATATTTAGAAATAGTATCTATGAATTCAACGAGAATTCATTGTTGGCCTCAAACAGACTCTTTTTTAATGAAAACCTCTTTTTTCTCTCGATTTTGATGAAAAAATTTTAATCTCTTTACGTCTGCGATATATTTGAAATTTGACTTACAATGAGTTTGTAGTTATAGTCAAACTTTAATTATATAATATATTAAAAATTTATATCTAAAGCAAAAACCATATTCTGTGTGTTTTTATAAGAGAAATGGCTCCGAAGCGGGGGATGCAAACTGTGATTATTGCCATTCATTACAACCAATATAATGAACGGACGGGTCCACTATTATTTACACACTAAAAGATACCTCCTCCTCAGCCCTTAATTACAGTACGATTTTGCAATTTTCTGATAACATTTTTCATTTTTCCTTTTGGTTGCAACAAAAAAATAGTTGAATTTCGCAATAGTTTACTCACATTTACAGTAAAAATGATTAAAAACGTGAATCAACAGTAATGACCGAAAATGACATTACAATAGCTCTGAAAAAATTCTTTAATAACTGAAATAAATGAAAAGAACGGCTTCTTTAGACTCCAAGAAAGTGAACATTACTTTCAGTGGCTCTGGTATTGAGGCACTGGTTATGTCTGCAGTGAATGCCACACACATACACATACTCTCGGTCTTTAGTATGCAATATATTCAATACATTTCTAAATGTCATGAATTGCTCAGAACATGAAGTATATGCACATTAGATATCTTCGGATATATCTCAACACCGGTTAGTCAGTAGCACTGGTATACGCGATGTCAGTGCTCTGACTCAGACTCTCCTCTGTTGCCAAATCTGTGCATAATATGGAGTATTTGTTGGGCTTTTCAATGCTTTTATTCTTTAATCAGAACTGTTTAGACCATAATTTGTGCGACTCTTCTCTTCTCTACTATTCTGTGCTGTTCTCTACCAGTGCTTCAATCGCTGGTCTCTTCTCTGTGTTTATTCCCGGATGTGAACAAATGCAAGATATGAATGAAATGGTCATACATTGCATGCAATACTCTATTCACTTGTCTTCAGTTTTGTTGTCTGCAATCGTTATGTTATTTGTTTGAGTGGATGCTCTCCTCTCTCCCCCTAACCTCTTCTCTATACTCTAACATTGCTCTCCCTCTTCCCTCTCCTTTCCATTCAATTGTGTTTTTGTGAAAATTTTCGTTTTCGTGGAGTTGTCTCTCCATTTGTTTGTATCTAAAATAATGTCTAATTGTGTTATATGTTTGTCTCCATTAAATTGGTTTTATGTGCTGTGCTCTCACTGTAAGAGAATATATTAGAAGCAAACAGAGGCCAAACACATACCGCCAACACATCCACACAGTATTATAATCGCAATTCCTTTGAAATATAAGACATTTATTATTATAATTGCGATTATATTTGATTGCATTTATTCCCGGATCCGAACCAATCCCTGTCCTGTTGTGACCCAATCGACCCAACCGTTTGCATTTTGCGTCTCCCAATTCGTTCTCAATTATTATTTTGAAAATGTATTAAACACTTATATCTATTGTTTATTTTTTTGTTGTATTTTTTTGCAACAAATTTTTGCTGCGAATGAAAAGCAGTAAATTATTTGATATAATAAGAAATTGTGATGTTTTGTGAATAATAATAATATTGGGAATGAATCGAAAGAGCCTTTTCTTTTATCCGCTAAAAATCATGTCTTTTTTGATTTTATTTTGATTTCAGAAAATAATTTTATATATAATTTTGTATGAGATTTAAGTTTAAAATTTAAGTTGTGTTTGACATTTCCTGTCCATTTCTGTATTAAAGAATGTTTTTTGTTGTAATAATAATTTGTTTGATTGAACAAAAGCACTGAACCAAGACTACATACCTAAGCAGTTAAAACATTGTCAAAATTAATTGTAATAATCATTTTATTTCTACTTATTTATAGCGAAAAAAAATTATTTGTCTGTTTTTCTGCCGAAGTTCTTTGTATTTTACAATTTATTGTTAACTAATATTAGAAAAAAATATAATAATAAGTAAAAAAGTATTTGTAATGAAAAAAAATGAATTTCTTATTATTATTCTCATTAAGAATGGATTCCGAAACTAAGGATAAGTAAAATCGACAAAAATAAGTGAAAAGCGATAATAGTTTTGTCATTTTCTCTCTCTTTTCTCTATTTTGTTGTCGTTATTGTCGTTATTTTGGTTATTACTTTAGTTTTCTCATTACTATTACTATTATTATTCATATATTAGTTCTAATATTTTTCACTCATTCTCTTCACCCGTTTTTTTTGATCAATTGATTTATTTTCGTTTATGATATCATTTCATTACTATTAATATTAATAAGAAAACGTCACGTCATTTGTTATATAAAAAACTATAGCCTTTTGTCATATAATTTATTTTCAGTTTTCTTCATTATTTTCATTTTTTTGTGTTTGCCATTAATTTTCCCCTCATTTTCGCATTTCTTTTATTATAATCCCTGCAAATGATCCCTTCTCTTGGGGTCGGCCTGTCGTTAGGCTTTTTTATGCGATATCGTTGGCTCTGGCATTATATGTATGTTATGTCCCTTTAATTTTTATAATCGATTGAATCCGAGTAAGTAATGCATTAGTTGTTGAGAAGAGAAAGAAAGTGAAGACTAAAATAGTTTTTAATTTATTTTTGTCGTCCAATTGCATGCCTTATATATAATCATTAAGAACTGGAAAAAGTTTTTTTTATAAGTCGATTCAAGTCTTTGATTTGATGGCTAACATTCATCAGTACAGCTCGAGCTGTAAGTTTCACTTTTTCACTCCATTTCTCAGAATCCATGTGTGCTCTCAGTCTTACAGTTTTTTCATCCGAGTATTTCTCTGACTCGAGTCGAGTGTCTGATTGTGTGATGACTTATTGCTATTACACGCAATCACTAACTGAAACACACGATTTGCGTCACACATATCCACACATATTCGCCTACAAAACACATAATCTCTAGAATTATTGCATATTTGCTAATAAAATGTTCACCATTTGAATCAACCTTTTGTTTTGCCTTTCATTTTGTCGATTAAAACAAAACCATTTCTCAAAAGGCGTTAAACACAATATTGTTTTGTCAAACATTCAAAACATTTTGTTTTAGACATAAAGTTGTAATTGTTTTAGAAGTTTGTTAGAAGTCTTGCAGAAAGTCTTCGCAATTATTGTTATTTTTGTGTTTGAGCTCAATATAGTGGTGGAGGTCCTCTAATTTTACTCATTTCGTGCACTGAAACGCTTCAATAGATTCTCTTAGTCTAAGAGATGTACTAAAAATAATACCTAAGTTTCAGTATTTAGTCCGTCTGTTGATTCTCTACTCATCACTAGAATCACATCAACTTTGACTCAAATAATCATTTTATTCGTTTCCAAAATCAGGTTTCAATCAATTCTTGGCCACAATTTTTTCTTTTGTTTTTTCGTTTTTTATTTCAATTTCTATGAATGGGTTTATCCAAAAGAATATGACTTTTGAAGAGTTCAATAATTTAAAGGCAATAAGTTTTGAAGAAATTCCTTTCCTTTGTCTGAAAGTTATTTTAACTTTTTTTTGTTGTTTTGTTTTCAAAGCCAAACATATCATAAACTGATTGCAATAATAAGAGTCTAAAAGTCAGGCAAACTGTGTATTAGCAGAGAATCGCCACATCTCTCATAATATACGATAATAAATGTTCAAAAACCTGTCGATACCTGAACTGTGATGTAAATCCCCCATCAGGTATAGATACCCCTAACTTGTCCCGAGCACTGGCATATAAAAAGCCAATGCATATGAATCTCATTATGAAACCCACCCCCACTTCTAAAAGTCAATAACCGTCCGGAAATGGCGAGCATTAACTGCAATAATGATTAGTTTTTTAGAGAATCGGTTTATTTATTTATTTAAGACTATAGTATGGTATGGTATGCTTTGCTTGACTAATGTAATCTTGATTACAATCAAATGTTTTAATGTTTGATTGTCTCCTCATATCATATCATATTCACACCGAACTATATTTATACCCATTTTTATGAGACCGACACAGACTGAAGGCTAACAACTTTTCTCACAAAAATATATTTATTTTTGTTTAAAATTAGATATAATAATATTTAAACATTTTTAGTCTAAAATTGAAGTCTCGCTTAATTGAAGTTTTATTATTAGGCATTAGTTTAATGTTTTTCATTATAATGTGATATAAGATATTAACTTATATTTCGAATCTATAGTATAGCCCAACATTTGATCTAAACTTTGATAAATTTGAATCTTGTTTTTTGATAAATATTTAATTTGAATTGATTAGCGATGGAGTGAAGGAGAGCCCTATCTTAGACCATAAGTTCACAGAAAATATATATATATATAATTGGAGTTAATGTATATTTAATATAATTAGCATACGTTTAGAGCAATTATTAGATTTCATATGATTTGGATGTAGTGTGCAATTGAAGAAGAGTGGTCGAGCTCTCACAGCATCACTTCTAGCATATCACAGGCGCAGACAAAGCTCAGGCACAGCCAATGTTTCTAATATCAGCGTTTATGGCATCCCTTCTCAATCTTATTGTATCTGTAAATGGAATGACTAAAAGCTGAGCGCAATTCAAGTCTTGTAAGTCTTATATGTTTGGCATTAGAGCATAGACTGACTCGACATAAGACTCGCCAATTGCTAAACGACGTGAATGTAGTGAATGTTGAGCTGAATGTAGAGCCTTAACAAACGACTTATCGAATGTTTGAGGTCAGTGCGAGGCGTCTCCATCCCATCAGTAGAACCCTTAAACTCGATTATCCGTTAGCAGTGGTCACCAAATAGATCGCCTGATTCTCTAATGATAGCTAAGAGAGTAAGAGTGAGTACAGTCAGAGCACAGTCTACTCGTGTTGTATGTTCTCTACACCACTGGTCTGGCCTTTTATCACAAGTAGTTTTCTTTTTTGGTAATCTGTATCGCAAGCAATCCCTGGTTAACCATCCGAACGCCACTTGTTATGTTAAATTGGATCGCCCATTGCCTACCAGTGCCTACCAGTGCCTTATTGCCGCCACTATTGCCAGCACTGGTATCGCTGCCCACCCACTATTGCCACACATTATTTGTAATGCTATCACTTTTATTGCCATTTGTGTGAAGCAAAAAAAGTCAGAGAAAAAGAAGGAAAAGAAAATTTATATCTTTGTTTCGGTCTTCTCATGAATTAAGTCATATTCAATAAGACTAATCGAAACCATTATTTCGTTCAAGACTTTTGTGACAAACGTTTTCTCTGAGTTTAAGTAGCGTTTAGTCATTATGGAAATGGCCTCACATTTCATATATTGAGACTAACTTTTTGTGTCAATAATATAAATTAAAATATTTGTCTAAAATTCAATTGATTTACATAACAATAATAGTAGTAAATCTAAAATTAATTATCGCTCGGATTTGCATTAGTTTTCACCTCAAATGCATTGATGTGTATCGCAATCACGTCAAACAAATTTTAGTTTTTTTTCGTATTTCAATTCAATGAATGTCTACTAATTTATACGATTATGCGATGCATTCATTTCTCTTCAAAGTGTCTCTCATTTGTCTGATATATGCTTAATATGCAGTTAACATCCCTACCCCTCATAACCAGACCCCTCTGTCTTGTTATGTGTCTTTTAATGACGAGAACTCTATACTATATGCGGATATTTTCACTAATTGGACACTGAAAGGAGAGGGAGAGGGAGGGAGAGAGAGAGAGAGAGAGAGAGAGAGAGGGAGGGAGGGAGGGAGAGAGAGAGATTGTATGCATTAATGGGTTATAGTGAGGACCCAACTCCTAGTGATTTGATTAGTCGAACGAATTCTCTTTTTTTTCTCCAAATGACACTTGAATTTAGGGATAAGACGTGAAGACAAATGTTTGAAGAATTTACGTCTTCTACCGATTTCTAGAGATTTTTGACATAACATTATTAGACATTAGTTTCTATTCATTGAATTCATTTTTTTGATAAATTATTATTTGCGGACCGATTGTCACTATTAACAAAACATTTGCCAAATATCTCTTCAATTAATCATATTATATGAAAAGAAAAGAAATTGAGTACATATTCTGTGTAATGAATTTTTTAAACTGTGATATGCATTAGAAACCTGTGTTTGAGTTCCCAAAATCCCTTTTAGAGTCAATGCCTAATATCGATCTCCTTTTTTATGCTCGTTTAGTGACTGACTTCATAATGCATTTGCTTTAGTCTATGCGCATAAAAATCAATAAATGACTCGAAAGCTGTATATCTCTGACCATTGATTTGATTCATTTATAATAGAATTGCATAACAGCGACAAATAGACATATCCCTAACGCCACGGATTAATAACTATTTTTTTGCCCAAGACTTCCAAAGTCTCTCCAAAATAGACCAAAAAATATATTATTGTTATTACAGTCGTTATTATTATTGAAAGTTTGATTGAAAGTCGAGACACTGGAGACTTGATTTGACTGTAAGACCGGTAGTCGTTAAAAGTTATTAAAGTTTCGGTCTTTTGTTCGGATGCCATAATATTCTTCATTTTCATCGTATTCTTCATTTGAAGTTTTTTTCAGCCGACTTATTGGCGCCCTAGAAATTACCCTGTACTAATTTTGTTTGAGATTCTCTTCCAGTCTCTATGATTGGATAATTATCATCAATGAGTTCGACTGCCGATCGACTGTAAAATAACACATTTTTAGTATCCGTCCCTCAAAACAAGCGATGGTTCCAATAGTATAAAGAAAAAGAGAATTAACTTTAGTGCCACTTATGTCTAGTAAATAGTATTTCTGTAGTAAATACTTCTCTACTCTTGTATTTGTAGTTCATATTCATAATAGAGAAACACATATAAGACTTGTCTGTAAAATGAAGTCAATGTTAGCGATGTTTTGCTTGTTTTGCTTTTCGGTCATTCATTTCATTCTGATTTATCAAATCGTTCCCTCAATCTGTTCCCCATTTCCATCCTCTCCACAGATCAGCTAAATATTCATTTTTTCTTCCGGAGAGGGAACCAATACAAGAGGGGAGGGAGGGAGAGAGAGAGAGAGAGAGAGAGAGAGAGAGAGAGAGTTTATTAAAACAAAATTTTGAGTAAAATATGGCATAAATTTGCAAATATGTTATTTTTATGCCAATACTCCTATTTTTGAGTCTCCTCTGCATATGTCCTGAGCTGTCAAATCGACAGATCGGGAGATGATTTCATAGTTGTCTGTCCTCACCATTAGATTAGATAATGTGCCCAATAGTGTACTCGAGTGGAGACAAAGAGAAACTCTGAGATTATTAATAGAAAATTATGTTTTAGTGGAAGACTTGGTGCAAATGTAATGCTTTAATATCCCTTATATACGGATATCTATTTAATTTGCAAAACTCTGACATCGCTTAGAGAAGAGCTCCGGGCTATTAAGCAATTAAAAGAAGACAACTGAGAGAAAGAAAGATCCGGTTCTTGATTTAAAATGTTTATGAATATTAACACCACAATAACTTTACTTCAAATGCCAAACGTTTCAAATGTTTTCAACTAATCATTAGATTCCAGTCATTAAAGTCTAACAAAGAATGCAATCAAAAGCTGATGAACTTAAGACTATTAAAAACGTATTCAGACTTTAATTTTTTCCCCAAAAAAGTTTCAAATGAAATGATTGTCTGAAGAGTGAAGTGACGAGAAAATCATTTTCCAGGAGTTGTTTAGCCTCCGACTCCTTACGATTATTCCATTTGTGAAAATTGGGTGAAATACTAATAATAGGCATTCGTTTTGTTGTATTGGAGAACAGTTGATGGTCTCTGCTATTGGTTTCAGACTTAAAGGTAAGGTATAGTTGAGGGTAACGACGAATAACTTGTAAACATTAAGAGCAACCATTGCAACCATGATTGAGAGCAGTCCACACAATATCAAAATTATTTTTCTGTTTCTATGACTACCAGATGAGGATACGGAGAGAAATGGGAGAAATGAATGAATACGAGGCAGACATTAACGCTCTGACTCAGGGAGAGACAGACCCATCACTGACAGAGGAAGAGAGAGAGAGAGAGAGAGAGAGAGAGAGGACTGAGATGAGATGCTGTGCTTAAATTCAACCAAAAAAGATTCCTTATGCAAGAGAACGAGGGATGCGCTGAATATCTGCACACATATTGTCTATTGAAGTGAAACTGAGTATAGAATATAGAAATTAAGCGAAAATAAATGCAATACAACCAAAGAAATGAGAAATAAGTGAAATGAATGAAAACAAAACCAAATAAAAGAGAAAGATATGAGAACCAGCGCTCAGACAGTCAGACAATGGCCAGCAATAGTTTATATTATAATTGTATTGTCAGCCAAATCAATGTTATCGTCGCAAGAAATACATATATTTTTCATTTAATCGATATTCTAGTGTTTACTCATTTCAATTAAGAATGAAAGTCAACCATAATATCGAAAGTCACGAATCCATGAGAACCGTATGGGAAGTACTCTTTTGAATCTCTTGAACAGAAATCCCTCTCTCTTTTCAACATCTATTTAAAGCTATAATTAATTGAAAAGAAATTCGAGTCATTCGTACCGACAGTTAAAAACATTTTTCAATTGAAGTTTTTTTACTGAGAATTGAAATTATAATTTATGTTTTCATATGAATCCGAAAATTTAAATATTTATTGAGGTTTTCATGTTTTCAAACCTTTTAATCAATGGCTCAAACAATATATGAAAAGAAATGAGAAAACAAATCAAATCTTTCACGAAATCGTATATAAAATGTGAATATAAAAGACAAGACTAATATATGTATTAATATTCTAAATTGATTTCGACGCTCAGCCAAAGGTATTTCAAAAGCAAAGAAAGGCATACAATTCAAAGGAATCGCTTTTCTCTCAAACAAGACTTATGTGACACTTAGTTATGTTATGCTTTTTAATAAACACTTATTTTCATAGGAATTATTGATTTCCATTAGTAATCATCAAAAATATAAATCAATACAAGAATTCAATTTCGGAAAAATAATTACTATTTATAATCGTTTTGTTTTTTCAAAACTCATCCGGAATTCGAATATTTTTTTGCAATTAAAGAAAAATTTCAGCCAATTATAGGTTATTCCGAATAATTTAGTTTTGTTTTGAAATTTGCACTTTAATTAAGACCAGAAACGAAACAAACGAAACGCAAACCAAAAAAAACTTATTTACTTTACGAGCGATTTCTCTGTCTATTGCTTCGGAAACTATAAAATTGTTTTTTGAAGTTTTCTTTTGATGGAAAAACAACTAATTAATAATAAAATGGATTTTTCAGATATTGTTATCAAATGATCGAAATTCATATTTTTGTTGAGAAATTCAAATATTGGCCGTAAAATCAGTTCTCGTGCGGCTCTGAATATTTTTCAAAAGCAATTTTCCCATCATTTCTGGCGATGAAAAAATTCCAATGAAATTATAAAATGTTTTAGAAGTAAAAAATTCCTTATAATTAAAATACATGAAGAAATGTTTATCCCCACAGTTTTTTTCGGTGTGTATCCCCTGGCGCTTATGTCTTGAGAATATTGACATGACTCGCATTTTATTATTATTATCCATCGTTTGTGAACTGCATAACATAAACTTAGCCGTAATTATAAATTATCGCATGAAAGACAAACGCTGTGTCTGTGTGTCTGTGCCATCAGTAGTGCTAAAGAGAAGAGTATATAATAGCGATGTCTAATCATAAGGCATATAATGCATCGGAGCCTGAGTTGAATGCGTTGCCGACGCCAACCAGTGCTGCGTTGATGTCATTTTGCCATAATTAAAGTGCCATTTAATTAATTACATTATATAACATCATAATCATTAATGGCATCACTTTAACTCATCCACTCATTAATGACTCGTTTCTCACTAATTATTCCTAAAATGAAATGCAATGCAAACCCAAATCATTAACAAAACCTTCTCTTAAATCAATTGTTAGACTCATTACTAAACTCTATAACAAAAGCCGCAAATTGTGCCCTTAATCCCAACCCATCTCTACATAGACTTTGAATTTCACAAATTTATTGGCGATTGGTTTTGAAAGAAAGACTTTTCGCTTAAAAATTTTGTCTATTTTTGAGAATTTTAACATTTTTTTTGTGTCGGCCTCTCATCCTTTCCGCTCCATTGAAAACAAGAAGAAAATAGTTTTCTCGTTAAAAATCGTTAAAATCTTATTTCTTTCTATCGTTTCTCTTATTCTGAGTCCAGTTAAAGAGTTTTTTTTGTATTGAAACGCTTTTTTGTATTATAACTAAGAAGCGAATCAATAGGCTGTCGGTCAGCTCGAGTCGAGTCTTGCGGGAGAACCGACAAAATCAACTTTTTTTTAAAGAAACACAAAATGAAACGAAATGTGTTAGACTCAAAATACGAATGGAGTCGACAGCTTTTCGACTCTAAAATCAATGCAATACTCTTTTTGATAGTTTCACCAATACTATCAATACTACTACTCTCCCCTTATTTTTAAGTTTTCCCTTCAATATATGAAATGATAAAATCCCAGAAGACTTCCAGCAATAGGTCTTTGGCTGAGTGGACATCATTTCTTTCATTAGAAAAAATAGAGAAAATGTTTTGCGAAAAGATTTTAACTTAAAAGAGAAAAAATAAGATAAAAGAAATGGTTTTTAATGTGGAGATGACTTATCGCTTCTCAAATTAAACGACTTGTCAGGCAATTCAAATAATTTTAATGTAAAAAAGCAGTACTACTCCCACACCCATTGATTCATATCAGACATTATTCATCAGAATAAAAATTATTAAAAAAATATTTCATTTTATTTAATTCAGAATTAATTTTCTTTAAGGAGAGGACAATAAACCAAAAATTTTGTTTTATTCAAAATTTGGATAGTTATGGTCTAATCCCTGTCCACTTTAACAGATTTCCTGTTGGAGGGGTTCATATGCATAAAATTGAATGATTTGAGTGAAGCATATCTTCAAGTATTGAATTTAAAAGGCATTAATCCGGTGGCGTTCGGTTGTGACAACGCCTCGTCTAATCTCAATACTATAAGGAACTGTTGAACTGCTCAGCATTTTATGCATTTTTTTGAATACATATATTGTTTTGACAATCAAATTGAAAAATAAAGATAGCGAATGCAGTTTTGCCACTGAGGGCCAGTTATACCCCCTTTCTCATGATATTGGATCCTCGAATCAGATGTGTTGTGTTCATTGGATGCCAGTGTTTGTGGTGTTGTCGACCCCCACTTTTGGCGCCGTCCAAGTAATCGTTTGACGAGCCAACTAACTATTAGGATCCGCGTTATTACTGTAATTACATCTCAGTTTCGTTCGGCTCACCGGCGCTCACATGCGATTCACTCTAATGCTCCCCAGAATTGTTGTGAAATCAAAGAAAAAACTACCAAGTCTTTGCCACTCCAAGGGATAGTAGTACTACTACTCCTGGTTTGCCACTCTCTACCTGACTCTACTTTAGTCTACCCTTGTTGTACCCTTGTTAAAATTCTTTTATATCCTCATTCGGGACAAACTCTTGTTATATCATTTATATCACTAACACTTGGATTGTGCTCTTGGATGCATGTGATTCATGTGATGCACATTCACTTCCATTCAACGACAAAAATATTAAGAGAATCTCAGAATGAGACCAACTTTTTCATTATATTACTCTATTATTATTGACTCTCTCTCTCTCTCTCTCTCTCTCTCTCTCTCTCTCTCTCTCCATCTCCTCTTTTAAGTGTTGGCATTGAATGCCTGCAATTATAAGGGAATAAACTTTCTTTTGATGTTAAGGTATAGTATTTTTTGCTAAGAAACAGATGTATTATAAGAATAACAGACAAATATGTAGTTTCTTTCTCTATTGAAATTTTTTTGAACTTTTCCCCCTTTTCTGACGGATTTGGTTTTTTTTAGATAAAGAAAAGAATTTGAAAATATTTTTCTTAATGTAAATTTTAATTGAAATATGATTTAAAAGGTGTGCAGACTATATATGTTTATAATTCCTGCTGTTCTTCAGATGAAAATAAATGCATTTTTTCTTTTGCAAAATTATTTCAGTATTTAATTTTGTGAATAAAATCTGAAAAATTCATTTATCATTACTTTTTATTTTTAATTTGAATTTAATTTATAATAATTTATACGATTTAATAGTTTTGATTCAATCGATTATTAATTGAATTTAAACAAAACTAAAATACAAGTCAATGGTTGACACAAAATAAGAATTATTTAATTTTTATTATAAGGAAGTCATAAAAGAATGAAAGGGAGGCATGACTTGAAAAGTCAGTGGAGTCCTCAATCAGTTTCTCATAGTAATTAAGTGTCGCAGTGAACAGACCTCCACGAAGATTGTTTACGATAATTATAAATCACTCATTGATTTAAGATATTTTAAAATCTTATCAAGAGCAATTTTGTGAAATACGTGAAAAAATTACCGAATGATTATACAATTTCGATAATTTCATAACCAAAACAAAATTTCGATTTAATAATAGATTTAATGAAAAAAGTGATCAAATATTTGTCTGAATGAATTCAAATGAAATTCTTTTGGAATGCTTTGAATTTTAATTTTCATGTTTTTGAAGGGAAATAAATATTTTAGTTTTAGGATTGATGTCGAAACTAATGCACATTTAATCTTAATTAATGAAAAACTTTCTAATTTATAATTCAGTGAACGCCACAAAAATTTAATTAATTTTCATTTTAGCGAATATTTTTTGACTCTCTTTTTGGGCTAACATTTCATTGGAAAAACATTTTTAGATTAATTCGATTAAAATGACATTGAATTTGAAGCGAAAGCAAAAATAATTTCATAAAAACCAATGTATTCTTATCAGAGTGATCAGGGTCTCCTATTATCAGTATAGTTTTCCGTCGAATTTCAGAGTTCGCTAATAAGAAGATAAAAAAACAAAATTCATTACTTTTACCGCCTTTTATACGAAAAGAGGAATCAATTGAGTCGTTAATTGAAAGAAAAGGAATATCTTTTGAATAGTTAATGAATATCTGAGCCTAACATCTGCTTAGCAAAGGATTTCTATTCTGATCCGACAAATGCTAACAAATGTTAATGTGTTTTAATTCGTAGTCTTTTCTAATTGTTTTTGTAAGACATTTGTTCCTCAATCTCACCAATGATTTAATGAACTCAAATGACTTTTGTCTTCAATAGCTTTCTCTTTGCTTTTGATTCATTAAGGACTGAGAAAAATGAAAAAATATATAAAGATTTTTGATAGAAATGATAGGAAACGCTAACAAAAGTTTTATTTCATGTTCACTGTTCAGAAAAGCGTAACTCTCTCTCTCTCTCTCTCTCTCTCTCTCTCTCTCTCTCTCTCTCTCTCTCTCTCTCCCTCTCTCTCTCCATCTCTCTCTGCTTGAGATGATGTAATGTAGTTATTATGACATCCATTCATTGGTATATTAATGTGAACGAGAGTTTATATATCAGCTAAAGTAACCTTTGTTTGATTGTTTGATCAATTAAATGCAATGAATGATCCGTCTCATTCTCGGTCTCATTCTTTGTAATCAAAAAAAATTCTTATCACTATATATATGAAAGTGAAATAAAAGTGAATTCAATGCGAATGAAAAAAAAGAAAATGAAATGAATATAAAGTTTTTTTTTGATAGACTTGTTTTGAGTTCGACATCATTAGTGATAGTTCGATGAAATTCGACCAAAAATCACATTAAAAGTACTCGACATCAGAGATATTATTATTACTCTTACTATTAGACACTTTTATGATATTAGAACTTAAGTTAGTTTTGATTCTTGAGTCAAATGCAGACAATTGTATACAATTGGCATATAATGTGGTAATATGTGGTAATGAACTTTGTGTTGTTGGAGCTCAGGCTCACTATCATTAGTGGTCTATCATTATTACATCTGAAGAAAAATTTTCTCTATTCTTTGTGATGTTGGCCCCCATTTGGACCCCATTTATAGTATTATACTTTTTTATATAATATTCAAATTCGTGATTGGGAACACCCCATTGGTCGTGCAATTTGATTGTTGAGCTGTGAGTCGCTCAGTCAGACTTTACTCTTTCATTATTATCTTGGATAGAGAGCTAATAACACCTATTTGCAGACTTTCCAATAGACAGCATAATTACACTCACCTTTGAAGTCAGAGCTAATTTCGGGCCATTCGGCTGTATGTATGTCCTTCAGGCGGTGATGTGCTTGTGTTTGAGCTATAGCTCTGCATAACTATAATTACTGTATCAAATTATGGCATTCACCTATAGGGGAGACCAAATCTATTCTACTATTGACTCTTACCAATGCCTGTCCAATGGTGGGGGAGTTCAATGAAGTCTAAACATATATCAGAATTGAAACTTTTCTTTTCTAATAACATTTCAAAAGAAAATACAAAAAATTACTAATTTTTTCAATTCTTCTTTCAATCGTAAGACTGGTCTAAAAATCTCGTCTCTATTCCATTCAATTCTCAACATTTAAGTTGAAAATCAAAAACTTTTTGCTAATCATTACATTCAAAGTCTAATGCATTTCCAGATCTGAGACAAAAATATTTTTCCTTTTTTGAACTCAAAATAAGAGCCGATTATTATTAGGTTTGAGTGAAGAGATCCAGTGGTGATCAGTAGAGGAGAACCACCCACTGAAGAAATTGTGACAATATATCTTCTATTGCGTCCATTGAATTCAAGTTATATATATGTTGTTTAAATAGATTATTATATGAGTTTATATACGGAATAGAGAGGCAGAGAGAGTGGCAAAGATGTGATATCCTTGAAATGTAATTGCGATCAAATTAATGTTTGGCATTAGTCGATATCATGGCCTCAAATGGCCCAACCATTTACTCAACTGCAATGACATTTCAAACACAAAAGAAATTTTCTAATTCTTCTCACCATCAGAGCCCTGTGTTCACTGAAAGTCCAGTTGAGCTCTACTTTTCCCAAAAGTTAATCAATGATAGAAACGAATGCAATATTCTTTGAATTAAAAATTAGTTGCAATGAAGTCAAACATTATAACAAAAAAGTGCAAAATTTTTCTGTTTTTTTTCATTCAATTTTGGTTTTCATTATTTGGTTTAACAATGTTTTATGCTTTCAATTATTTGATATGTAATTAGAAAAATATGCAATTCTTTGCTATATTCCAGTGCTATATCCGTACTATTCCTAAGCATATGGCAGTTCTGTATCATTAATGACGAAAAACAATATGAATATAAAAGTTGTTTCGCAATATTGCGCTTAAATTATTAATTGTGTTTCTCTAAGGCATTATACGAATCTATAGACAATTTTTTTATTTAGTCAAACAAAAGCCAGTAATGGTTTAATTAAATATCCGTTTATTGAGTGCTTTTATCTTCTAATTACCAGTCATTTGGCGCTAAACTAATTAGTCAAATGCACTTTCATTTCATTACGCCTTTCATTAATTTAAGTAGAAATTCATTTTCATTAATGAATTGAGTGAATAATCTTTAAATAAATGCTTTTTTCGCTCAAATAATTGCTTTTAATTTGTTTTTGAGGTTTATTTTGGAGTAAGAGATAAATTGCGATAAGTGTTACTACAATCAAATGAAAGTTTCGACAATTTGTCTGTTTGTGTGTCTCTCACCTGTTATGTGACTGTATTTTCCGTTCACTTAGAAAAATGTCGTTTCGTTTCCCTTTATTATCGTTATTATTATTATTATTTCATTCTATGATTAATAGACAACAAAAAGAGGTAGAAAAGAGAGTGAGGATTGACTTTCTTATGGCCCAACATTATGTACGTTACAGTTCATAATGCAATAAACTCTTGTAATGTTATGTTCGGTATATATCGGTAGACCATATATAGCACACAAACGTCGTGTTCTTTAATATCATATCGACTCTAAACAACAAAATGAGAAAAATATAACAAAAAATAACTAAAAGAGAGAGTGACTGAAGAGAGAGAGAATCAGCCAAAAGAAAGAAAATAATATTATTATTACTTTACATTTGCGGATAAATAAATGTAACACAAAATAAAAAAAAGGACTACAATAGGGAAAGACATAGTTTGCAGAGAAAGTAAAGTTAAGTTAATTGGATATTTGAGATCAACTTAGTTTCTAGCATTACATTAGAATCGCGTTATTCTCTCCTCATATTTGTGACCATTCAATAGCATTCATGTCCTTCTCATTCACATTCAGATCCCTCTCCCGCTGTTCCCTCTCATTAGTGCCCTTCATATGAACCCCTAATCACTAATTATTTTTAATTCCAATTCTTATTCCTGAGTGAAATCAAATCAAATTATTTCTGAGATTTTTTCTGAATTCACGAAAATTCGATAAAAAACTGGATGTCATGCAATTTAATCTCAATTTCAGTCCTCTTATAATGAATTTGAATGCAATTAATTGGCTTTTAGTCTTGAATTTGATTTAAATAGTTATATAATTATGTCTTTAATTCAATTAAATCAAAATCAAAGGCAAGATTGCGTGGAATAAATTGAGCAATTACATATTATCAATAAGTTTGGTATGTTGCTCTTGGTCAAATATCAAATGCGATTTGATTCAATATTTTTAGATCAGTTCATATATTTCAATGTTGAGGGGGAGGCAGAGAATCACATAACTCTGATACTCAAGAATATACACAATACTGAGGGAAAGGGAGAGAAATCATTGAACTTCTTCTTATGCATCTATTATATAAAGATAGACCAAAATCGTAATATTGGATATAATAGGGGAATGGATGCACAACTGACTGCGAGACCGAAGCTTTATTACAAATGGTAATCGTTGTTCTCCTGTTGAGAAGATATTGATTTGTATTAGCCGTTAGTCCTATGGATATCACATTCTCTAACAATACGTTTAAGTCTCAGTTCTAATGCTTTATGTCTTCTTATTTGTAGTAATATTTATGAAAAAAAGACAAAAAAGAGACAAAATTTAATTTAAACGAATATATGTTTGTTATCAGTGTTTGCAACGACTCATATGTGACGATATGTTGAAGAAAAGCCTTCCATCGCTTGTTATTTCCTGCGTTTCATATGATATGCGTTTTGTCTCTTTATTTGTTATTTTGTATAAAAACTATAAAAAGCGAAATTGATATGAGAATCACGACTCGAGTTAAAAGACAATAATTTCAATGCAGGCATTCCTACGATTGGCTCCATTTTTGTATTTTAAAGTCATTTTCTTATGCCTTTGCCTCAAAAATAAGAAAAATAACGAATAAATTCAGTAATATTTTGAGTGAACATCAGTTTTGTCTGTCTTTCAAATCATTTGTTTTTCGCATAGTTTGGGATAAAGAGAGAGTAAAACTGAATTTGTATTATATTTGGTGAGAATGGAGTGAATAAAAGACATTATTGACAACATATAGTAGGGAACGACTACTACAAGGAACTACTTGTTAAAAATGTACACATTTAGAGCAATAATGCTTTCAACACATATCTCAATATATCACAAAATCTATTGCCGGCTCTGGTATTCATATTTATCGGGTGCTATATATATGTGTGATCGCAAGTGAATCCTTTCTCCGCTCTCTTTATATTCTGTGCGTTTTTTAAAGAGTTGAAGCAATACATCATCGGCTTTGACAGGAACCAGACCAAAACGATTTGCATTTGTGAGACTCGAGAGCACAACCAGTTTATAGTTATATAACAATATTTATATGACTCGGAGGGGAGACGATTGAGGTGTAGGGCGTTTGCAGTCGAGTATTGCGTTTCAATGGCTTTATTGCCTTCACTACAACTTACTTATAAAAAGGGTTAATCGTTCGCACAGTGCGATAGTCAACTGATTTTTATTGAGAGGAGAGATGAGGGCAAACATTACACTTTAAATAGCAATACTTGTGTTGAGTTATGCGCTCTTTATAGCTCTAAATAAACTGTTAGTGAAGAGAATTGAAGAGAATTATAAATAACTTATATTTAGTGAAAATACTGATCGAAACCCAAACCGAAAGTAAATATTTTTTCGATAATTCTGTCCCTGTTTTACATTAAGTTATGTTTTTCTATCGAAATCTGAATAATGTTTTCATTTATTTATGGTTTTATTGATCACTAAAATGATGTGATGTTCACTGAAAATATGAAACAGTCCGTCACATCCCGACTCATACATCGGTTCAGCTTTTTTTTGCATAACATTAGGTTCGGTAATAAGTGGTACGACTTCTTATCTGCATTTCATTAGAATACGGGCTCAGACTCATAAACTTTAAGGCAAAGCGGTATGAGTGAAAAAAACGATGGAAGTCCCCAAAGAGACAAACAAATTCTGTGATCTTATAATTTCATAAAATGAGAGGGGAGAGAGAGAGAGAGAGAGAGAGAGAGAGAGAGAGAGAGAGAATGTGTGGACGAGCATAACAGGCATCAAAAATCTTATTTTACAGCTTCCCTTCCCTTTTCTGTCAGATCTTTGTTATACTCAAACAGTGTTGTGTAGAGACTGTGCTGTTGTTTGGGTACAAATTTTTTGTACATTTCTCTCGATTTAATTCTTGCGTCGGTCTCAGCACTTATTGCTTTGCATTCATTGATTTTTTAATGTTCTTCATGTGAATCATGTGAACGAATTTATTAGAAAAGAACGAGAGGGGGACGACATCACTGCACAGCCTGTGCAAGCATCGCAACTCGAGCCGCTTTTTTCTTCACTTTTCTCAGTAAAACGTAGCAGTTTTTGCTCATTGCTCTCTCCATCCCTCTCTCCATCCCTCTCTCTTATATTACAGTTTTCTTTGAGCCGTAAAAAATGTTGGGCAAAGCAATGCCTTCTATGCCTTACTGACACATAGATTGAACACTACTGTCTGAGGCGCAGGCACTCAGAGCTTGTTTTTTAAGCCTAAAGCCTTGTTAACTCCTTTTTTGTATGCAATGCTATTTCGTGTTATTAGCGGAGAAGAGAGTCTCTCTCTCTTTCTGTTTGACTCATTTCTGCTGTAAATTATGACCAAATTACTAGAGATGCAAATGAGAGCACATATTATATTAACTATAGGTTTGGTTTGGATTATGAAAAAAATTGACGCATAAAATGAGAGGAATGAGAGAAACTAAAAAATTAAAGCAAATGAAAACCAATATATTGCGGGGAGTCTTAAAGTTATAAAAAGAAAAGCAAAAGAAAAAAAAACTAAATTAATTAGTTATCGTTATCGGAGTCATTCATCTCTTCTATATTTTAATGTTTGGCTTTAAGTAAAAGTGATTAAAAAAGTAGAAACTAAAAGAAAAGTCTGTATTAACATTTGCACAGCTTTACAATGGGTGTGCCAGTGCTAAGAGCGGAGACAGAGGAGAGTGAGAGGACGAGTCAAAAGTCGTTTGTATGAGGAGGCCAACCACCCACTGAGCCTTTAGTTGACACTGAAAAATGGACATTTTGTGACCAGAATATAATTTGTGTGATTCTTGGCTCTGATATTATGAGATATTATGAGATTTTAATTTTTAATAAAAAAATTATATGAAAATTGAAAAATTTTTGCATTTCATTTGATATTTAATTCTGATTCAGAACCGACAGTGCCATCTCTCAGAGTGAGCTCAGGTCCAACTATTCTGTCAAATTGAAAGCCCAATGCATTTTGGCTGCACTTAAAGCATCACTTGTTTACTGTCTGTGTTGTTAGGAATGGTTTGTTGGGTTTAGTCTCCAAATTCATGTATATTTGATGTCCGACAAAAAGTTTGACTGAATTTTCTGTTCGATTGCATAAAACTAGTTATGAGTTATGCCTTCAAATGAAATGAGTTATAAATTTCGGTCAAATCATTGATTGATTGATTGGAAAAGAAACTAAACTAAGAGTAAAACTATGAAATGTAACAAAACTAGAGAACTATCATAACTATCACAAGTATCATAACTACTACAACTGTGCTAGGCACAAATAATACAACTATCAGAACTTGTAGAATTTGATGTTGAGTGAAATTCTAGGCCCCCCTCCACTATGAATGTCGACCCCTCTCTTGATTCGCCTTATATTACGCTCAAATGAATAGCAAAAGCGAATGTCATATTTGAGAGTCAAAATGAAATAAAGAAGCCAACCATCGAAGCACAAGTAGACAGAGCTAAGCACAGGGAGGGAACCAGAGAGACATCGGGAGACAGACGACAATAACCGCGAGAGAGAGACTCATGAGAGAAGAGATGAGAGAATGTTTGAAACTATGTGTGAGATCGACAACAAAATGGAATATATGAGAGAAATACAGAAATACTTTTCTCATTGTTTGAGACCAGATATAAGTAAAGTACAGAATCACTAACAGAGAGAGAGACTCACAGCCAGTCATACGTCCAAATCAAATGAAATAAAATGAAATATAAAAAAGAATTCTTTGGTTTCCCCTCAAAGCCTGAGTTGAGTGGACTTTTAAAAATCAATACTTAGTTTTTTACATCACATCACTAACTAAAGCCGGATCTCATGATAATTGCAGACATACGCGCAGTTCAGACAAGTTTAGAGAAGTTGAGAGAACTGTAAATTTAGTACTTTTTAGCCGTATTTTTATGTCTATCGCCTGCTGTGATGTTTCATTGAACACCTGAGTCTAAGCACAAGAAATTTTAGTAAACGTTTATCTTAACGATGCATCGACTTAGCACAGGCTCACACACACACACACACACACACACACACACACACACACGACATTCACACACAGAGACATATCATGCAATTGAAAAAAAAATAAGGCAGAGGTAGGACCTGATTGCCAGAGCGGACGACACGCTTCTGCATCGCTTTGTAAGATATCCAACACTTTGCGACGATTTACGCCCCAAACAAACTAAACATGAATTTGAAGCCACAAATGTTCGCATTTTATGTCTTTTCTGGCATTTTAACCATTTTAAGAGTCCTTATGAAACAACTTTTACTAATTGCGGCAAATCTTTGCAAACATTTTATAACTTTTCTCTTTTTGATTCTCCCATTTCTGTCCTGTTCTGTCCTGTGCCGCTCCCTTTCCATTTAATCCTAAAATCAATAGTTCCATCCGGGAGTAACGGATCCCCAGCTTCGGGACCTAATAGTGGACAAAATGTATCGCCGGTCAGCAGTGGACCCCTTCAACCACAAGAGTCGCACCAACCCTTTGCTCAACAGACACCCTCACAGCCATCACTCGCTCAACAACAACAGCCACAGACAGCGACGGGTCAAATGGGTGGTCAGAGTAGTGGCGGGTCATACTATGCGGACACAAGCAATATGTACGGCACACCTCTGAGTCTACTTCAATTACCACCAAATATTCTGCCGGAGATTACGACAAAACTGAATCAAATGGGGATAAGTAGTGTCCGTTTCATGCAAGACGGCCGCTCTATCGATGAACTCCGACCCGTCCTCTCTGATTATGACTACAAAATGATTAGCGAAAGCGATGTTGAGGTAGGCTATACCTGCAAGAAGTGTCATATGACATATCCGGCAGAAGTTCTTTGTTTGGGACATCAAAGAGCCTCTTGTTTTGCGAAACAAAGCGCAGACATAAAGGCGACCCTAAAATTGGTACAAATATATATCGAGTGTCGGGCCTGTCGTGAAAAGTTTGGCTCAATTTTTGAATACAAATTCCATTGCGATTGTGATCGACATCGAAAGAGGACACAAAAGCTGGAGATGACTACAAACCCTTCTAATGTGGTCACAACCAATGGACAGACCCTAACATCGAACGTTGAAATAAGTGCAAACACTTTGGCCGATATGACCAGTCTTTTCATGAATGGAAACGATGCAAATCTTATCAATTATTTAACAAAAAATCTGAACAATTCAGGCGTCGCTTTCAGTAACATAAGTGATGCCAATCATTGACAGCAATAACCTTAAGGTCTAATGAGAAGAGCTTTTCGACTATTGATTACAAAAACAATTGATTGCAAATAATTTGTTTTAAATGATTAAACAATACTAAAAAGGGCTGAAATTATTGCAAAAATCATTTAGTTATACAAATATTTGCATCAATTAATTCCTAATCACAAATAAACACTAAAATTGTTTTGTAATTCTGTTCCTCTAATTAATCCAAACTATTGTTTGACATAAAATTACTAAACATTTGCGCAAAACGCGTAAGAATTGTATCTAAAATGCGCTGAAAACACATTAAAGGAGTTCTTAATTATATCAGAGACTGAATATCAGGTTTGGGCCACAAAAGACTCCGATGGGTTCAGTCATTAATATTGAGTGAAAAAAATCTGTTGAAATAAATGAGAGGACAAAAAAAATGATTGCTATATATATTATAATTAGCGAATTCTATTGATTATTATATAAAATATACAGAATGTATACTTCAATACAGAATCTGAATTATAAGGCATTTGAATCCTATAAAACTAAATGACTTTTAAACTAATTTTAAACGTTCCTAAAGTTGAGGTCTGTTTTTGTCGGACTCTCGCGGGTCTTATACTATGTTTGCAATCAATCTTTTTTTCATTTCTTCGGATAACTTAATCTCAAGAGTTATGCCAAACGAAAATTCAATGAAAAATCTCACATAAAAGACAACAACTAATGAAACATAACCTCAACTTTTATCTCAACTAAAAAAAATACTTAAGAAATGAATACGATTTCCAACTGTTAAACGAAAAGAAAATAATTAAAATAAAAAAACTATTAAACTATTAATTACTAAATATAAATAGAAAACTATGAAATGACAGAAAGTCACCAAGTTCCTGCTTTTTTATTACTGGAATACTTAAAACTGTATTAGAAATCAGAAAAATTTTATGATATAATGATCTTGATACATAAATATATATTGAATTGAAAGTTCCCTATAATTAACTTTTGGTTTAGACTCAAAAAAATAGCATTACATTAATTGTGTGATTCATTGATTAATATTTGATTTTCTCATTGATTTTGTTATTCGTTTGGATTATTCTTTTCTAACAAAATTATAAAAACATTGAATTCATGCACAAAAACAAACAAAATATCCATAATTATTGTAATAATTGTAAATGTCGTTTGTGTCGATCAGTCGATTGTTTTATTTTAGATGAACCGCCAAAAAGATGTTCTTTTGCTGAACAAAAAAATTATTAATGAATTTAATGTTTAGAATACAGAATAAAACAAAAAAGTATATACTCTTCGACATTATATGAGATAAAAAAAAATTACTTTTCAACAAAACAATTGTATTATTTATTATTACGAAAAAAACATTCCTCGGATTAATGACTTAGTTATTAATGAATAACTTATTATCATTATTACTAATATTATATATCGATTGTACAATTAAATGAATATTTATAAAAAAAAAACTCTTCCCAACAAACTATCTATTTATACATTGATTCTAATCTATAGAAAGGTCTATAGAATCGGCATTTGATGTATGCATTGGATGTGTTGGTTGGGAGAGACTTCCAGTTCCTATTTGATGCGATCGTCAGACTTTTGAATGAAATAAATAAAAATTGTTTTTAAAAATCGAAATATTAATTAAGTATTAGATTAAGAAGAAAATTATTACTCCCAAAACATTTATTATTATTAACACTCCGGTGCTTTTGATTACGCAATTTGTTGATTATGTTTGTGACCATTTTTGAGGTGCATTACTATTACTATAAGACATGTTGCGTGCAATATATCGAGTAACTAATTCCTGTTTAGTTTCAAAATTACCCCTTTCCTCAAGACATGTCAACCTGCTATACCTTTTCCTAAACCTTTCAAAATATTTGTTTGGATTCCGTTTTGATTTTCTTACGACTATTTGTTTTAAAACATGATTTTGAGAAAAATGATTATTATTTACCAAAATATTATTTAATGTATTATTTGTTTATTCCTTAAACTCAAAATTTAATTGAAAACTCTTGAGTAGTGTTTAGTAAAACATTTAAGAGTAGAAAACATTACTATTATTGTGAAACTAGGAGATCATGATATGATGGATAACTGTATCGGTATTACACAACAATTATCATGAAATACACAAAAAATTAACGAAATTTTTTTTCAAAATTCAAACCAAAATCTGTTTTATTTTTTCCTCATTTTATTCAATTGTAAACTTCTTTTAATCAATGATTTAATTGTTTTAAACACATATTTGTTTGAAGAGAACAGAAAGTAATGATTTATTATAATTGTGTTTAAAAATAGTTTTATAAACAAAAACACAAAAAATTGAATACAAACTAATGTTTGCATTGAATTAAAGCAAAAAATACCAGAATTGAAGACAACTAATAAAAAACACAAACGAAATGAGTGGTCCATTGAATGATATTTATATCGTCTTTGATTTCTACCTCAGACTATGTAATAACTAATTGAAAACAAACAAAACATAACAAAAATTCTGCACTAATTAATTATAAATCTGATCAAGATTAATTGAAAGTTCCTAATAAAATTTTCAAATAAAAAGGACCGCGAATTTAATTGATTCCTAGTTGAATAATAATAAGGTTTAAATTACCAAGTTGAATTTTTCTTTATTAATATAATGACTAATACAGAAATAAAAGTTCAACATTTGCTGTAAATATTATTTATGTAGAGAATCACTGAATAATTATTAATTTGTTTATAATTAATATCGATTTTGAATAATATTTTGGCCAAATTTCTCATTGAATTTCTCATTGATTTCAATTTCTTAAAAAAAATATTTTCATTTTTTAAAAACACTTCACTTCTGAAGTATTTTCGGTTCAAAATTCAATTGAATTTGAATTGTCGTCAAAATTTCAAACAACAAATAAAAAAACTTTTTCTTAAAATCTGATTTCCAATCGATTTGTCGAAAATGTTTTATTAAATTTCTTTTGAAAAGACTTATAATTAAAGGGAAAAATTGATGAAAAATCAAGATTTGAGCGAAAAGTAAGTTTATGTTTTATGCCATTCATTCATCACTTTTTCATTATATCTTTGGTTCGCATCTGACTTATGATCAAAAGAAAAGTCGAAAGTTTTTAATTTTATGAAATGGTTTTCGGATAAGTATTTTGATCTGATCTGCCATTACTTCAAACAGAGTTACACTTTCAAACATTGCGGCAGAGGCTGAGGTCCTCTTTATTTGATTTCTTATTACCAATTAATGTTGTGAAGACGTACTACTCATACACTCATTAAGATTTAATAGTAATTGTTTGAATCGATATATTTGTAGCCGTTATCCAGTTATGGCTGTTTCCGATGCTTTTAGTCAGAGCTCGGAATGAATTACTTTTTTTCGTTACAAAAGAATTGAATGAATATAAGTTTTCTTCAATAAAATTGATGATCGCCTGAAAATGAGATGATATAAATGCTAATTGTAAGAGAGTATCTCTCTCTCTCTCTCTCTCTCTCTCTCTCTCTCTCTCTCTCTCTCTCTCTCTCTCTCTCTCTCTCCAATAGAATTTATCAATTTGTTGACCCTACAAACTACCCTAGCACTATTTTTGCAACAAATAAAAACTAATGGATAGAATTTATTATAGAAGTATTATTTCTTTTCTTATTTCCCTTATTTTTAGAGAGAAATGCATTTTTCCTTTTAATGATTTCTTCTCTTTTTATATAATATTGTTTTTTGTTTATTTCGGTCAAAACTCTATTAAATCGTTTTATCCGCTCTTGGATTACAATAGAAGACTCGAAATTATTGATAATTGACTGCAATATAATAACAGATACGGCGCTTATTTGACTAATTCTGCCTCAAATGAAAATTCTTGCCTTAAGTTTAACAGTAATAACAATGAAATAATGGCAACCATTTTCTCGATGAGATAATTGCCTTAAATGTTTCTCACCACTATTTTCAAATGATCATGGTGATCTTACGTTCAGTTCAATGATATAATAGTGATTTTTTGTATAATAAATCTCAAATTAATTAATAAGCTCATTAATAATAATCAATCAATAATAAAAATCTGAAAATTATAGGAGTGTTTTAAATAGAAACAATTGAAGAATACCTTGCTCGTGTCTGAAAAGCTGTTTGTCTCAAACTTTGTTGTGATGTGAGAAACAACTTAAACGTTATGGCCTTCAATGAGACTAAAAACTACTGAAATGATGAATATTTAATATTTTTCAAATAATTTCTTTTATATTTTGTCAAATTTCGTGTAGTTTTGATGAAAATAGGGTTTTTGTTGGCACTAATTATTTTCATCAATAATTCAATGTTTGAGGAAAATTGCAAACAATTCTTCATATTTTCAATGCTATTGAAGCTATTCATTGATTTTTAGTTGAGTCACATTTTGAGGTAAAATTTCATAAGATTGCTATTCTAAAGAATAATAGGAAAGAGTAATTGCCGTAAAAACAATTAAAGTTGATCTTGATAGTTTTCTATTCTCTCATTATGAGTCACCAGATTTTAGATCCAATAGTAGTTAACTCTAAAATTGACAAACAATTGCATTGACTTTCATTTAATTGGAAGACTTTCCGGATTTTGATTTCAGATAAAAAAATACTTTTAAACTATTCTATTGAATGTTTGACTCAAAGACAATGTATTGAAGAGAATCTATTTTAGGTTCACTTTGAGTGGAGATTACTTCACAATTGGAGTTCAATTAAATGCGATCCGAAGCCAACGATTGTCGCATTCGTTGACTTTTTTGGTGTAAATAAATTAAGTATTTCTTTGTCGACAGTCTTTCCATTAGAGTTGAGAGAGAGAACACATTCTGAGCAGAAAAAGTCAAATTCTAATCAAAACTCATCAAAAGGAAAAACAATTTATTTACTTATTTTTTTCACTTTAATTAAATGGATTTCCTTCAATAGATAACCTGACTCTTAGTTCAGTTTAGTATTGAATATGATTTGTATTTTTGTCGTCGAATCTTATAAAAAAATGCTTTCAATAAAACTAATCAAAAATATATTCTTATCAATTTTAATTATTAATTGAATAAAAGAGAATATTTAATTAATTGTTTAATTAAATTAAATGAGATAGTTTAAATCTGAATTAAACAGAACTCTTGATTTTCATTAGAAGAGCAAAGAAACGAATGGCAAACACAAAAAGAAGAGATGTGAGGGATGTGAGGGATGTGAGGGATGTAGGGATGGACTTAATCTAACAATAGATACAGTGCTGCTATCCGTCTCTCATCAGAAATTCATATTTTCTTGAAATCAATTCTGTTCTCTAAAAATTTGATCTCTTTTGAAAGCCATGTCTTTTAATAAATGTTCCTGATAGATTTTTTAATCAACTATAAATTAAGACATGAATTCTTTTCTCCCATTTTATAAGTTTAATGAAAATTTTGATTTGTTAGCAGAGATTCAATCGATAATTCATTTCATAAATTTTAATGTTCTTTAAGGTCTTAAACCTAATGAACACATATTTCAAAACTTCAATTCTATATAACTTTTACATATTTTTAATGATATCTCTCTATTCTGTCTATACTTTTCTCAAAATGAGTCAATTTTTCAAAGAATTGCAATTAATTTTTGGCCAATTTTTTTACTTGAGCTCCAAAACTGTATTGAGTTTTGAGGCAACGCTTGTGTTTGTGATTTTAATGCAGTTTATTGATTGAGTTGCGCCTCACAGTGAATAAGAATGATGTGCACAAGTAGTCGGCCCTAGAGTTGCACTTATTAGTTGATTAGTTGCCATCTTTCGACGAAATGATGAAAATTCAATTCAAACCTCAATTTTTAGTTTTTAAAGTCAATCAGAGAATCAATTTTTTTTGAAATATTCCGATTTCATTGAGATTTCCGTTGAACTCATCTATAATTTTCATCAAAACGACAAAATAATTCGCCGAATCGTTATTAGGGTTTGAAAAATCATTTTTTGAAGAGAGAGAGAGAGAGAGAGAGAGAGAGAGAGAGAGAGAGAGAGAGAGAGAGAGAGAGAGGAGGCGGCAAATGAACTGATATTAGAAATATTTTTTGATGTGATTATTGTATTTTTTAGTGCATTTGAATTATAAGTTGAAGAGAAAAAGAGTGAGAAATAGTGTGTATTAAATGAAATAATGAGCGGCACTCTGTCTTTGTCGACATTCCTATGTTTGCCAGAGTTTGAAGAGCGAGGGGTCAGAGAATAGCAGAGAATGGGATACCCTTTAAAATATTGATTAATATAAAAAACAAGTGAAAGTCCAGCCATGCATAGACTAAATGAGTCTAAATTGATGCCAAAGTCATTTCAAAGCCTGTTATCAAAATTGTTTAAAAAATGAAACTTCATTTCAATGTAGACTCTGTGCGACCGGAGCTCTGATTATGGTGTAAGCGATGTATCACATGAATATATATTCTCAACCAAATTATACTATCAAAAGTCACTTTTAGCAGATATTTCATTGAAAAAAAACTTTTTTAAAGGAAATTATTTCTGGATGAATAGTATCACCCATATTGAAGAGCAGTTGATATACAATTCTTCATTTTCGTGTGCTGTCAGTGTTTCTGAAAGGAGGAGCCGACCAAATATGACACTATTTTGAAGTACAATAATAATCTGGAAATGAATAAAAAATTAATACATATTTTTAAGTGTCTGAGCGTTCATATGATTTGATGAAGTGATGCCAATCTAATCATCAAAGGTGTGGATCTATAATCAGTTTCTTCAATATTGAGCCTTAAGTGAAGTATTACTGTTATTATTAGCCAATGCTTTAGTTTTGACTAAAACTATAGTTTAATATCTGTTTAAGTCTGGTTTGAGTCGAATATGAAAATTGTGCCCAAATTGTGCCCAAATTGGTCATCGATAGCACTGCAGATGGTTTTATTTGGGTCACAATCAGTCGTCATTTGTCTAAACACTATTAAAAACAGTACTGTTTTCGTGTTGAGAGCCCATCACTGATCGACCGATTATTAGAGTCGATGAGTAAATGACTAAAACTTATTAAGTCATATGCATTGGCCATAAGTCATGATTAGACCCTCCGAACCGAAATTGGGTCAAAACTTTGGAGTTTTCACATTTCCATAATTAGTTTTCAACGTTTAGCCCAAAAGTCATTTTCTGATCAAAACTCAGCACAACTCTACTGTCTATTGTCTGGAGTCGTATCGGTTTTCATTGGTGTGAAAAAATCGTTTCCCGAAATCAGTCGACTTTCAAAGCCCTCAATAATTATTGTCTATTCTGTTCTGTTCTGTTCTGTTCTGAGCGCCAATTATCTCACTCTCACTGCCATTAATGATAGCATTTGATAATTACATAACAAAAACTGATTTACAAAATATAAGAATTTATTTAAAGAGCAAATCATTCGAAGTTTTTCTTATAGTTTTGAACAAATTTTTTGATTTATGTTTCGTAATAAGATCTGAATTAATGAAAACGTGATATTATTTCTTAAATCTTAATTATAAGATATGTTGTGTTTAGTTGTTATTTAAGTTCATTACTTATACACAAATTACTTGACATTCGTCTGCCCTTCACATCGATAGTACGTCCGAAGAAAAGTACAATTATTTCATTTCTGCCGAAACAGAGAGAAATATATTTTAAAATATTTAAAATTCTTCTTCTGGTGAGAGAGTGAGAGAGATAATTGGCGGCAAATAATTAATTGTGGTAGGTAATGGTTATGCAACTTTACACACAAATTATTTTTAATATTTTTTTATCTCAAAAATTCTTAAATTCAAAATACATATTAATAGACGACCAGAAAAAAAACAAATTTATTCGTTTCGTGCAATTATTTTATAGAAAATTATAACAATTTTTATTTTGTTGACTGAAATGAATAAATATATGAAACTCTAGATATGAATCGATTAGAGAAATGAAATCTTTATGCGTTTGAAAAGTTTTTTTTTGCTGTCGTTTCGATCAAATTCTTCATTTACGCCATTTGTGTGCAATTCTTTTGTGCCAATAGTTGTGCCAATAGTTTTCGTTTGGCTTTAAATGTGTCTAACATTTTATGCCAATTCTCTGTTTTCTATTTAAGCCCCATAGAGTTGGTGTCGACCCCCACTCCAACATTTTAAAGTAAAATGGCTAAAGCCTTAAAGATAGCTGTGCTTTGGCTCATCTGCAGTATGTGATGGAGCAGTACTGGTGCAGTGACCTGCATAGCACAGCACACAGTATAGCACATGTGATGAACACTCTCTTGCTCTCCAAGTCCTTCTCCAACCAGTCTTTCTTACATCTCTGATATACTCTCCGGTCCCTCTCCTGTGTCTTCTTTAGTAATATGATGATTGGGTTTCTATGGAAACTGAAAGATAGCCAAAAGAGAAGTTTTCTTTGCAAATATAGGATTTAAATTGGAAAAAGTTTTTCACTTCCCGCAGAGCACAGGGAGGACAGTGGATAGAGAATCAGAATCAGAATAAGATGAAATCAAAGCGATGGGGGAAAGGGGGGAATGAATAAGAATGAAAAAGAAAATAAGAAATGAGGAAAAGCAAACTTATAGAGAGAATGGTTGGCAATGGTTTGGCATAAGTTTTGATTTTGATTTTGATCATAGAATAGATTCAGTAATGCATTAGACTTTACTAGAGTTTAAGGTCTGGTCAATACCTAAAAATGCGAATCAATGCAAAAAAGTGCTCAACTTTTTCGAGCAAAAAACTTATTGGCGTTGAGTTGAGTCGGCTATTAATGTTTGGCAATCATTGCAATGGTATGTATTAGTGATGTAGTGTCCGCTCACACGCGATACTCAAATGTATGAGTTATACAATTCTGTCAAATATTATGCATTTGTTTGTCTATATATATGCAGATGAGTCCCATATCTACACATTTGGTTAATGACTAATATTATGATTTATCTCTACATTAGTAGTGTTTATATAACTCATAATCAAATCCCTTCTAACTATCAAATCACTAAATCCATGCATTCATTCATTCATTCATTGATTTGATTTGATTTCTATTCCGTTTCATTTCATTTCATTTGGATTCTCATCTCTTTTTCTATTCTGTTCTCTTCTGAGCTATTGATAAGATGCTGATGATGTGGCCGTCACTACACTGGGATTACAATGAGTTACTCACAGTGAGGGGGAAGGCATTCATCCAAAAATGGGGGGCAACTCATGAAAACATAAATTCCATGCGACTATATCTATGGCCAAAAGTTTTTATCGATTTTTGGCCAATACTTCTAAGATTAAGGTATAGTATGGAGAGTATGGATAGCACTGCTATTATAAGTGACTGGCGTAGGGATAAGGCATACACTAAAAAAGAGAATAACTTTTCTTACTTATTGCCAGCAGATGAAGGGGGAGTGGAGACAAAGGGGAGAGTAAGTTAAACGAGGGGGTCGTCACCAATGCAGCCAAAGATAGATAAATTTCACAAAGAAATATATATTATATATATCTTATATACTTTATAACGAGTTGCTCTAAAACTTCAATTCAATGGACTCCGGCTTTTCATATCAGAGGCCAACAGAAGTTTTTACAAACAATTGATTGACTGACCCGTTATCGGCTCTATTTGTTCTTCTATTGTGTCCATCATTTCTTATATTTGTTTACATTTCATAAAAGGCATCTCAACTCTAAAAATAAGATAAATTAAACATTTGAACCAAAAATCAAATAACATTTGAAGACCAATAGAAATGATAGAAAAGAAAAATTCTTCTAAAAATCTAATCAAATATTTATCAAAAAATTAGACAACAATTTAGTTAAAGCACTGAAATGAATAGCAATCTCTTTGAGTTTCTTTTAAATCTCTTCAGACGTAATTGAAATCATTATATCAATTCATTAATGAAATAAATAACTAATAAATTACTTTTGAAATACTCATTAAAACAGAGAATAAAAGACTAATTTATTTTTACAGTAAATTAAAGCTCATATTTGAGACACTTTTGAAACTATCATTTGAGAGATAAAATTGATTTTAAAATTACGACAATTTTATTTATTTTGAGAGAAAAAACTTTATTAAAAAATTCATTTCTCAGATAATTAGAGATTTAATTTTGTGATATTATAGTCACTAATGATTATATTTAACGCATTTAATGATGTATTTGATGAAATGAGAGCCAAAATAAATAGAGAATGAGGTCTATTAATTTATTCATTATCATTAAAGCACAGGTATATTACAATTAGGTTTTCCGTCTAAAAAACAGTATAAACTGAAAATTGGAAAACTTTTTACAGAAGTGGAGTGAAGTTGAGTTCATTATTTATTTTATCATTTGGTGTAATAACGATTAGTGTCGACTATAAGACTATAATTGAGTTTTACTTCACTGTCAACCGAACGGTTCGTTTTTCAACACATTTGCCGATTGAGAGACACAATGAACGGTAGTTTCTGTGCCTTTTCTGCTCTCAAATTAAATGTAAATGATTGCTATCATACCATCGATACCAATGAAAAGGTCTAAACACTGTTACGGCTCTCAATAAATGTTTGGCACTTAATGTGAATTTGCCTTAATTTGAATAATAAATTAAACTTCATTTGAGTGTTCGTGACATAAAACACATTAATTTTAGGCCTGACTCTCATTAAGACAATCGACAAATCAATAGGACTATTGTCAGAGGGCTTACATTTAATTAAATGAAACTGAAATCAAAGCCAATCTTTTCGTTTTGTGACAAATCTGTTTTGATTGCCCTAAAAATGTGCTCAAATCTCAATAGAGCTCTAATTGTAATTAATTTGATGACAGTTTTGCTTTCAATCAATTATTTATCCAGAATTAGGTAAATAATAGGAGTAATGCCTTTAATATCCATCAAAATCATTGTTTTTATGAGCAATAAGTTCTTCAATAATTGAAAAGTTTTTCTCTTCTCTATATTCTGTTCAAAGATTTATTGAGAGATATTTAATTAAACTCTTCTCTGATGGAGAAGAAAGAAAAATATATGTCATCAGTAAATAATTCAAAGCAAAAGCTGTATATAAGTATATAATTGCTGTGATTTTTGGCATTCAATCACTGAGAGTATAGCAAAAAAATTCTGATCGTATTTACTCTATAATTATATCAAACCAATGATTGATATGAAACGAAATTCTTTAATTAAATACTTAGTTTTTGCTTCAAATCTAATTCAAAGTATTTATTCTTCGACTAAATTCAAGATAAACTCGTATTAAGTTTCGATAAAAACAATTTGATTTCAATTCTAATTAAGTCAATTCACAATAATTTTGTTTTTAGGCATAATTTTAGTTGAATTGAGAATAACATCTAATATGTAATTATGTCTAAAATAGTGCTCAAAACGTGAATCGTATTGAATACTAATGAAAATTAGCGCAAAAAAACCAAAAAAGATTTACTAAGAATTTAAATTAATTCAAATTATTTTGGATTTTAATTATTAGTTTTGTTTCAACTTTAGAGGAAATGTTAATGTCGTCCCTCTTTTTCATCTCTAATTAAGAGGGAATGACTTTTGAATATATATTCAAAAATTATTCAAAACTAATTTTATTTGAATCATTCATTTTGAACATCAAATGCATTTGTTTTTATTAAGTCTATTAAGTCTAACAAACCATTAAATGCCAGTTATTCTCGTTTTCAGGTGTTTCCAAGGATTCTCTTATTAGGCAATTAAAAGAGGGTTTGGATTGTATTTCGGTATTTAAATGTATTTTTAAATTACAAAGAAGTGTAAAATAACAAAAGGAAGTGAGCTTGGTCTAATGTACACCAAATGTACCGCCTTTTATAATCCTAATTGTACTTGTTCCGTTTAGTCTTTTTATTTGTTTCAAAAGATAGTAATTTATTTTATTTGAAAAATCTGTCCGAAGGGCCGATGCTTTCGGTCAATAAGTTGTGTCACATTTCATGGCATTATATTTCAAAATTAAATTTTCTTAATTTCCGATAAAAATTCAGCAAAATTTCTGAAAAAGATATCAAAAAGAGATATGAATTTCGTTGAATTGTTGTCGAAAATCAATGATTCGTTATTTGAAACCTTAACTAAAGTCGGTATCGATTTAAACACTTTTTTACTTCCGACGATTAAAGTGAAAAATATATAATAATTAAATTGTGAAAAATTGTCAATAAATCAAATGTTTATCCGATTCTCTTCACTCTTAATATTTGCTTCAATTCAATAGCCGTTAGGATTTATGGCAAAAATTTTTATCTTTTCTTAATGTAATTTATCAATAATTTTGTGAACAAAAGCTGAGACCTTATTCTGTTTTCTTTTGTCAGCAAAAAATTATTGATTAAATTTTAACGAAATTATAGAATACTTGTGACAATTGATTGAAATTTAATTAAATTTTCATCTTTTGTTGTCTGAGTCATCAATTTAAGGCTATTTTATGTAATTATATGAATTTGATTACAAAAGAGTCTTAACATTGAAGTGAGACAATCAACATTAGAGAGCCGTTCCCTTAATTCCACTTTCGTTGCCCTTCACTTTGATTCACGATTTTCTTCAAAATATATTTTCAATTCAATATAATTGTCGAACAAATTAATAGCAAAACTCAAATAAATTATAGTTTGAAAAAAAATCCATTTAATCATTAGTTTATTTTCATTTCATGAACTGATTTATTATTTGAGTCAAATATATGACCTAACGATGGCTTTCCATTTAATTTTGCTTTTTTGCAAATCCTCAGTATTTAGTGTATTTTTAATGATTTTTTTTTCGGTCATTAATCTCACAAATCAATTATTGAATGAAATTTTAAAATCATTTGAACATTGACTCAAAACTTACCTTGATTAACTTCAATTGGTAGTAAAACTAAAATCAAGTCCAGTTTTTTTCAGTTTACGAATTATGATGGGAGTAAAGGCCACATTGATTTGTGACAACGTGTCAATCATTTACTTAAACATTTACCTAGGACTCTTATTTTAGTTTTCACGACTAATTTCATATCTGAACGAAAATAAAAAAAACAAATTACTGACAAAATTAGTAATAGTTGTGGAGTTATGTTCACATGACAATTACCAAGTTGATAACCTCAACAAAATAACTCATTTAATAAATATTTCAAAGGATTATTACATGATTTGAGTTTAAAATGCATTTTTGAATACATTTCATAACATATTATTAATATTTTTAAGTGTTATTCAGTTATTTGAGTGAAATATTCAGTTTTTCCAAAGAATTTAATCGAATCACGACTACAATCAATAAAATTTTTTGATAGATTAGATCATTGAACGAATTGAATGCACACAAAAACAGACCAAATATTACAAACTTTAGTAAAAAAAATTTTATTAAATATTTTTTTTCTTTAAATTTGACGTCTGTTTAAACAAATCTATAGAAAGTTTTTCATAATTAAAATCTTAAATAAAATTTAGATCCGGGTATTTATCAGTCATTTATTCTTTAAGTTTATATTAGTTTTGATTTTAATAGCAAATGAGTCGATATTAATCGTTTTAAAATGAACATGGTAATCGTACATTCATAGAATTTAAATCAATTACTTTATTCGTGTTTTAATGTCCTTATTGAGACTGATTTGAAGTATTGAACTTTATTTCAAAAGACTGTAATTTATAATTATTACTGAACTCTCTGTTCGTGTGAAACCCATTAATTGAGAGCTGTTTTTATCAAAAAACCATTAGAAGACTAAATCCGATAATTAATTAGTGATTAATATCAGATGAAAATAAAGGTATTTAACCGACAGTCTTAGGTATGAATATCTAATTATAAGATTCAAAAATAATTTGGAAATTATTGAATTTTTTTCTTTGATTTCTAACAATAACTAAACGTTTGGTATTTTAAGGTTTAAATTATTTAAAATATTTAAATGTATTAATCTTCTCACAAATATGGTCCCTATTTTCATATTAATGTTTAATTATTTTTAATTAATTTAATTAAATGACACTAAAGTGCTCTAAATATTCATATTTCATAATTTGACATACTTAATAACCAAGATAATTTCATTATTTCAAATAATTATGATTTGATGATTAATTAATTTTTAATAATTGCTATTATTATTTGTCGAAACAATCATTGAATGATATTTTATTAAAAATGATTTATAATAAACAAAAAAACTGAGATTTTATTTGAAAAGTAGCACTGGTTTAAGATTGGTGTACAGAGTCGGTGAATGGCGCAACTTGCAAGATAATTTCAATGGAGATTTAAATTGAATTCTAAATTATTGATCGGAATTCCTATAAAAATCGATATATTCTTAGATTCAAATTACAAACGATCCGATAGTTTGAGAATATTTTGAAATCGGGTCATATCTCAGATAAAATTTAAATTATTTGAATTTTAAATTGAAATCAATATTATTTTTTTGTGCATTTCTTCTTCAATAAACAAATAGATTTATTTCAATTTAAAAATATATTAAGAAATACTATTTATTTATTCATTAGTTTAGTTCTGAGTTTATTTGTGTTACGAGATTTCAATTTATTAAATTGTTGTCTGAAATAGAAATTTATTTTACGAATAAATTTTGAGATCTTTTAATGTCTTTGAATTTTAAACTAAGTTTTGGTACTAAACTTCTTTGCATAGGAGTCGAGAAATTTCATTACTGTCTGTCCTCCACGTCCTCTACAACACAGAATTGAAGAGAATTTTGTCTCTCAGAGGATATATTCATCGCATTTAGTGCTCTCAAACTCAAACACTATAAACACAATCGATATAAAAATCTAGTGTCGACTCAATGATTAATATATAGAAATATCAGATGATTTACTGCTCAAAAAACTTATTAATCAAATTGTCAATCATAACCAAAATATCAAATGCAAGGGTATTACTCATGACTTACGCGCCGCTGATTTCATTTAATTTCAATTTTTATACTGTTTTTGACGATTTGACAAAAAACTAATTAATATTATAATCACTTTTTATATTCAAAATTATTTGATTTTAATTTCAATTTTCGATAAATAAATTACATTTGAAAACATTGTTTGACAACAAAATGGTTTGAAAACAATAATCTTTTGAATTGAAACACAATTGCAGTTATTTTCTTTAATTCGTATTTTCTTTTGTTTTATCGATTTTTTCAATTGATTTTGAATTCTTTGTTTCTCTTTATATTTGTTTTGATTTTAGTTTTTCAGAAAAATTTTGGTCCAATTATTTGATCAAATATATAGTTTATAGTTTATCTTAATTTATAGAATTTTGTAATTTTATTATTTTTCTGTTGAATATCCCAAATAAAGATTAATTATTATTTTTTCTTCAAATCTCTTTCTTTTCAAAATTAACTAACATTTTTATCAATCATTCAACGATTTATCTAGATTTCTGGCCTAACCTTCCACAATAAATACATTGTTGGCTTTGTTGGCCAGGACCTTTCATTTCAATCTGATTATGAAATATTGTGAAGTCAATGAATGAAGAATTGATTAAAGTTTTTAATTAATATTTTTGTGGAGAAATGTGTCCGTCAAAGTGTTAGCAACAAAACTAATGCTTGAGTTTTCGTTATAAATGTAGAAACAATTTTGTTAGATATTAATCCAGATTTACTAAGTTATCAATTTTTTGATTTTTAGAATATGCATGAAGTTATAAGTTGAACAAGGCAACTTTCTCGTTATGGTCATTCCCAGACACATATATCACAGTTAAGATATACATAAATACACAAATTTCTATTCATAGTTGAGTTTATGGGAGAAATGAAATATATTTAAGCCCTTAAACTCTGTTCAATTGTGTTCGTGTTTTGTGACCCCTTTTTATATTTATATTTTATTTGATTATTTTGTTGTGTGTCGTAATGCCGTTGAAAAGTGACAATCTTTATAAACGTAAGAGTAGTGTCGTATTGTTGGCCAATATCTGTTGGAAAGCTATTTGCATGCATGAAGGGAACGGGTGGTGGAAAAGGATAAATGCAAAACATTTTTGGAGTGTCGACTCGACTCTCGCTGTTCTCAGGAAAAGAGGAAAACAAATTCAAAACTCATCCAATTCTGAGATACTATTATTATATGAGTGAAAGTCGGTATAAAACTATCACTTCTGAAAAACTCTTAAAAAATACTTTAGTTTGAGATCACACACAACACAAGGATTAAAATTAATCTTGAATTGCACGTGAATGTAGGGAATGAGAGGGGACGAGACTCAAAGGCAGTCAAAGGCAATAGAGAGGCAATAGAGAGGCAATAGAGAGGCAATACCTACATTAGGACTGTTGGATGAGAAACGTTTCATTGGAGACAATGATCCAATGCTTGTACGTCTCAATCCTTATAGTAGGATCAAAGTGCCATTACATAAAAAAGTTTTAGTTTTCCTTCGACTAAATCCTCATATATATGAAAAGTATATATAAGTATATATAAAAATCGGTGAAAAGAACACTATTTTAAGTTTTTAAGTTTGTGTCTAACGTTTTCGTTATTCCAACTTTCAATTCGTGTGCTTTCATTCCCTCAAGGATTTTAAGTTTTGTGCAAAACTAGTACTAAGTATTACTTTTTATACCATATATGCGATACTCCGATAGACTTCTATTTTTTTAGTCTCTATTTTTCCTTTCGATTTCTCTCCCATTCTTTGAGACTTCACTTTAAGCTATAATTACTGCAATAGTTTAGACCCGGAGCCCATAGCTATCAATTGACCAAATTATAGACACAAATAGAAATCAGCCATCAGTTGGTTCACGAAAAATACCAATTATTCTGTAATTAAGCGTTTCTTTAGCTGTCGATAATTTATTTCAAATCAAAACAACATTTCAAACAAATATTTATAAATTCATTTTAAAAATCAAAGAAACTCTTCGAAAAAATATTCAAAATTCAAAATTTTATTCAAAATGAAAATATATTTTTGTTACAAAATTTTTTGACAAATTATCTGATGATAAATGTTTTGTTAATCTATTTTTCATTTGAGTTTGATATGAAAATTGAGTGAAATATAAAACTTGTTTTTATTGAAACCAAAAAAAAATCTGATCTAAAATTGGGATCTGAAGGGATAACATCTGAATCAATGAAAACGTGATTTAATTTGGTTTTAATGACATTTATTGAGAAAATTTGTCGAAAGTATTGAATAATAAAACCCCTTTTGATACCCCAATTGATAGCAAAGTTTAATCAATGTTTGTGCTGTTCTCGTGCTGAGAGGCGGCGGTCGGTCCTGATATTGACTATACAGTCAGTCAATGATTGTTTAGCTATTTTGCATACTTTGCATACAGTGTGAGCACACATTTAATAAGATGTGTAATTTAAAAATGCATATCTCCTCCCATTTGGCAATTCTATACTTTCAACACTTATTTGAAGGCATGAAAGGCATGAAAGGCATTCCTCACATGCGTCACAAAATTGCTTTACACGAATGCGAACCAAAATTTAACAAAAAACTCAAACTAAGTCTAAGTCTACTCTTTCTCTATCACTAATGTCTCAGAGCTCTCACTTTTGCTTTACTTGCATTACATTAAGAAATTTCGATTTTCTCTCTCCAGCTTTGTGTCCACTCCCTCTCTGTTTCTTCATTCTGTGCCCTATTCTAAGTTTGCATTAGTTTTACTTTTATAGTCGTAGTGGTAGTCATGAGCACAACATTTGAAGCGAAAAATATTCTTCTTTTGGAGGCATTACAGGCATTACTTCGCAGAGAATTTGATTAAAATGGAAGAATTTATAAAAAAGGGAGGAAAGGGAGGACCTCAACATCTAAAGTGTAATTATCATAATAATAATAAAACGAATCCAAAAGCCAACAAAATAAAGAAAGAGAGAGAAAAACTACGAATCAATTCATTGGTTTTTATTAAAGGTCTTCACTTTAATTACACCTAAACTGAGAGAAAGCACTGAAAACACTAAAAATAATTGTGAACTGAATTGTTATTTGCAATGCGAAGGCCATCGCAATGAGACATCACTTTAATTATATCCCTTCTCAAATTTGATTGAATGTGCTAATTATGCCACACCTGTCCACTAATTAAGGCTAGATCTGAGAGCACCACCACAACATTTCTACCATTCCATATGAATTGTAGGCTTGGCTTTTGTTAGGATTAGGTATGAGTTTGAATATTATATAATTATTGTATACATAAAAGAAATACAACAAAAGTTATGTATAAATGTATAGTCATTATGTATTAGTCAATAATTATTTGAATTCGTGTTTTGCGGTCTTTTCTTAGATATCGAATAATTTTTTACTCATAAACAAAGGCCTCTGACCTTAGATTAAGACTATTATAGCATTGATTTTGATTTGATTGCAGTTTCAGTAATGCGTGAAAAGAGAGACAAAGGGATAAAAACATAATTTAAAATCCATTAAATGTGATGATCAGCGCCATTCACTCCCCCACAGACCCCAGCACTCTATGCATTGGAGAGTTTGATTGCTAGAGCAGTGCTTTGACTGCCAATTATAAAACTTGAGATGAGATCCCATTAAAATTTAACGCATTTTTGTTGATATAAGGAAAGTACCCAATCATAAGAATCCGGGGTTAGAAAACTCATTTGCGTAATGCCGACAAATAAGACGACTTATTTGAATGTCAATTATCCAATCACCACTTCTCACCACTTCTTCTACTCCTCAAACAATCAATTTTTAAGACATTACTTATTTTGGTTCAAAGCGTTGCGCGAATCAAAAATTCAGTCATTATTTGAACGAAGAAAATAATATTTGCATTAATAATAATATTTGTATTATTAGAATGACATCAAATAAATCCCTTATATTTCATAATATATTTTTATGTAAAGATATGGTATGGAGTGGAGGGAGGGAGTGGGGGATACACAAAAAAATATATTAATGTTTTTAGTATTTTATGTGTAATACTTATTGCACTGCATTTGTTCTAATTCTATGTCTTATTGTATATTATTGTGTATTATTGAGAAAAGAGTATTGCAGGAGTATTTCTAGAGTATTATTTTATTTTTATGAAAAAGTGGGTAAAAATAAAAACAAAAGTAAAAACATTGAGAAGAGAAGAAAAATGCAATTTTAGTGGATCTCGAATGCGATTCTTGCCTTAGATTCGCATTTTATATACGTTTTCGCATTTAAGCCTTATATACAGCTCTTAAAGTAATACGTTTTATGCAATGTTTGTTACGTTTGTTATTACTTTTGGCAAAACTGTGCGCACACTGTCTCTCCTCCACTGTTAGCATCTCAAGCAAAACATCAAAACTAAAGGCCTCTATATATATACATACAACACATATATATAATAGTCATATATATCTTTTAATAAAGAGTAGAGGGATTCAGAAATCTAATCAAATTTGTAGTAAGCTAAATTTTTTTAAAATTCTGGCGCATGAGCCAAAAAATGTGCTCACATTAACCAATTCCCTCGCTATTGCTCTATTACCCGCCCAATGGATTTAGATGAAAGACATTGAAAAAGTACATCTTTAAGAGTAATTTATTTTTCTTTTCTTATTATTGAACCAAATTTGCGAATTGAGAGGAACGGCATCTGCAAAATTTTGTTGCTCTTAAAAAATTACTCCAATATAACACTATATAAAACTATTTGAACTCCAGTATTAGGGAAACGCCAACTCCAGTCAACTCTAATATTAAACACTCAGTCAGTCATTTAGTCAGAACTGAATCCACGTCCAAACGATTCCCTTTTTTGAGTTAATAACCAGAGCTTCACTGCATTACATATGGGATTCACTGTTGAGTAGCATTTCAGGCATTGAACGACTGATTTTGGATTTACGCCAAAAATATATAAACAGATGAGTCGTAACAAAAAGACTTTCACACAATTTCAGTGTTTGTTTGATATTCAATGAACACCTGAAATGCAAATATATATTCAATAATTTTTAGTAACTTTTCTTCGTCTCTACCGTTTGCTTACGGGTCTGAATGCGTTTAAAGTGAAACACAATTGAAATACTTTTGTTGGCTTTGAATCATGGAAAAGGCGTTTTAGGAAACGGTTTTCGTCTCTTTTTTTAGTTTTTCCAAAATATTTCACTCGTTTTCAATGTTTACTGAGTCTCACGACTCACACAATGTCAGAGCACTCAATACAAAATCTTTTTTGTGAGCTCTGGTCTGCTCTCGAGTTTTCCCGCAAAGACTATCAAATCACGATATCTGTAAAGAGTGGTGTTCTCTCTGTTCCCTACAATTGCTCACTATTTGCCGATATTTGTTGTTAAAGTAGTTGATGTCGGAGAAGAAATGGTTGTGTCTGTAGTGGTAGTCTGTAGTCGCGTTAGAGAGAGAAAACCGACAGACGTTCAGTTCTTTCACTACTTCCTGAATCAGCACTCACTGCACTTTTGTGTTGGGTTTGGCTTTTATATACTGAACGGTCATATAAAACCCAAAGCATCACAACATCACTGCAAGAATGAGTAGTGCGGTCAAGGACAAGGTCTGGGCAAGGTCTTTTATGTTTTGGCCATTCACCAGCTCAAGGATGGGAAAACACCTCAAAACACAACTCAACAGTAATACTACTCAACTGAACTCAACTAAACTGAGCTAAACTACCGCCAAATCGCTTTCGATGTTCAGCACAAGAAATAAGCGAATAAAGAATGTTAGCCATAGAAGAGATGAACTCACAGAAACTCTGCACTAGTAGAGCACTGGTAGAGCACTAGAACAGCACAGTTAGCATTACATCGCTTTTATGATCAACTTATTTCTCAACTCTACAAATGTTCGCTCAAAATATCTTTTGGAGGAAAAGAAAAAAAAATAGAAGAAATAGTGATATAAACGCCAAAAACGAGACTAAATCGCTATTAAACAGCGTTTCATCAAATTTTGTTATACTTTCCTTTCGTCCGCTTTTTGTTTTCCAATCCTATCCCTAATTTCAGTCCATTTTTATTGAAACGTTTGTTTTAGAAATTTAAAATAAAATTTAAATTATATTTTTCGTTGGATTTTAAAATATTTAAAGTCAAACAAAAATCTCATTTCAGAAGAAATCCGTTTCATTGCGATTAGAATTGTATTCATTTTTATTTTTGTCGTTAAATTCAAAGCTAATGCCAGTCATTAACTTAGGATTTGTAAGTTTTATCTGAAAAAAAACATAAAACAAAACTAAACTTAATTTAAAGTATTGAACAAATAATAACAATAAAAGTGTACATCCCTTCAAAATAAATGACCAAATGTTTGGATCGATTTTAAATTTTAGATTAAATTCAATCATTTGGAAAAGAGATGAAAAAACAAAGAAAATATTTTTGTTAAACAATATTCAAAGTAATGGTAAGGCCTGTGCTCTGCAGACACTTGTTTAGAGTTTTTGTTCTACTTTTTTGTGTCTATCACTACATTTTGCACTTTAAGAATCCAAATATATATGAAAATGTATAATATATTTGGTTCAATATTTTTATACGTTATGCCCAAAGCATAAGGGAATTAGAGTGCAATGCAATGCACTGTATGTATGTTGTGATGCATTTTTGAGAAAAAGTTTGATTTTCTAAAAAGCAGAATATTTTAAGGAACTGTCACCCTTCACATTAGACAGGGCTCTTTATTGTTCAGTCAGACAGTGTCGTAGAGAGTCATACAGTCATCCTATTATTATTCGTGAGCTAAGCCCTCATATCTTAGAGTAGTTGAGTTCTGAGATAACAATATATATTGCATTCATATCTTCAAAGCCTATTCACTAATCTCTCTCTCATAGTGTTCTCTCCGTGACTCTCCTGTACTCTCCTGTGCTCTGTCTGTTGTTGTGCACTATTATATTAAAGTTAACATTGAGTCCGCAAAACACACACTCCATCTCCATCACCAGATGCAAAGACAAAAACATGTAATTAGGTTTTAGTCTGTTCAACATAGACTTAATGGACATATTTTTAGTGGACAGTGCACTGTAGGCAATACCAGTCCCACCCAAACATACAGAAACCTATGATAGTTTGCGTGAGAGACCACAAAAACTTATAGTTATATTGCTTTTGAAATACAGTTTTATAATATTAGAAAGAATTGAGTGAATGAATACACTTTAATACACTTTATTATAACTTTGTATTAGCAATCATTAAATGATAGACCAAATCATAAAATATTTTCACTAAAAACTTTTCAGAGATAAATCAAATTTCAATCCGAACTCAGCAATGATTTACAAAAATATATCAAAATTTTGTAATTTTGGCAAAAAAACAATCTTTTAGTAAACTTTTATTAAACGTCAGCTATTAATGAATTAATGAAAAAATATCACATTATTGGGAGTATTTTCAATCCTTAATTAATTTCGAAGTCAAAAGAAAAGATAAATTGAGAAAAAAGCAATAAATTTAGTTTAAGAAGAGATTTATTTGCGGCCATTGATCACAATCAATAAAAGATAGCTTTCTTTCATATTTCAGATGCATTGCACGTAAACACAACTCAACAATAACTGAAACTTTTCTGATGACTCATTAAATTTTTTCGACAAATTCAATATCATTTTGCTCTGAGAGCTGTTCCCAAATCAGAATCTATTTTTATCATTTAGTTGTTATTAAAGATTTAATTAATTTTCAAGTTTTTGATCAAAATTTTTTATTCAATTTGAAGTTATTTTTGAAAATTTTCTATTTATTTATTGAAAATTATTATAAATTCAAAGAAAAAATGAAAATAAGATTAAATTAAAATATTTTGTCGACAGAAATGAAATTTGTTTCTATTTTTGTACTTATATTTTACGGTTAAACGATACGAAAGGAAAGGCAGTGAGAAATGTGTTGTTGTTATGAAAAGATTGGAAATTTGAATAATTTAATTAAATGTCATTCAAAGGATGGAAAACTGATTTCTATTTTTCTTCTTTTTTTCTGAACATTAAGAACAGTGTTGAGGACTGGAAGGACTGTTAAGGAAAGGAAAGTCATATAAGACATATATTTTCTCTATTTTTGATCCTTTTTGTCGCATAACTGAATACAATGAAGAGTCGGATGAATATTCTGTTCAGAGCTGAACGAACAGTAAGAAAAGGCTGACTTATATTAACTGACCTCATCGTAAAATTTTCCATTAATATAGTGTCAAGCACAGGAAGTCTCCTCAAGTTATCTTAAATGCAAATTTCGAGTTATATTCTTCTCTTCATTTTCTCCACTTTTAATATAGTGTAAAATTTTTTTTGATTTTTACGACTTTCAGCCCAAAGGCAATTGATATTCGTTGGCATTCTCTCTATGTGTTGATGTCTATGACTAGTAATGCCAACAAATTTCTGGTGAGTTATAAGTTCTCTTATGAGGTGTCAGAAGATTTAGTTTACTTAGTCGTCAGTTTAGAGAAAAATAAATTTATAGAATATATAGAATAAGTTATTATATTTTATTTTTAGTTATGCCAACATTTCTCTGGCATTAATTATTGCTTTTGGCGCTAAAGGAAAATCAATTTTATTTTTTCTCAATTTTAAAGTTTATTTTTCTATACTTTGCATAAGTCTATACCAAACGCTAAGAAACTGATGGCTATTCAGTTGCCATAGAAATGGATATTCTTTTGCCAGAAGAGCAAAAAAATCTTAAGCCGTCAAACTGTTGTCAATAGCAACAACGCTTTTAATAACTAATAGCGGAGAGAGAGAGAGAGAGAGAGAGAGAGAGAGAGAGAGAGTCGGGTGGGTCACAATTTTGCCACTTTATTCTGCTTTTCGTTCCATTAACTGACGCTTCATTGCCCAACAGTATTGACCAGAAGAGGAATAATGCATTGCATGCCATTATTGCCATTAAAATCATTGCAAATACTACTATCGCTCAAAGAACTGGTCTTTTAGAAAATGTAATTTAGATCAACAATACATACAATTTTGAAGAATTGCCGACAGAATTGAAAAATATTCTCATTTTCCGACTTTACTGTAAATATTAAATCTGGAGTTTAAATACTTGACTTGAAATCAAAAATTTAATATTTGATTGCGCGGCACAACAGCACAACCAACAAAACTCAATCATTACTCAACCATTTCTTCAATTGAAACATTTCTCAAATGGAAGTTTAACTCAAATCAAAATTGAATCTATCTAATTCTTCTTTATTAAAAAACATAAATCAACTAATATTAGTGAAACTTCAATGAAATTAATTTATAAATTTCATCTGGCAAGCAAATATTTATGAGAGAGTGTTCTTGTCCAATTTCATTGAATTCAATTTCAAGACTCACAATTTTCAACAAAAAAGTCGTTTGAATAATCAATTCTTAAAGAATTCATAGAATTTTAATTAAAATTTAATACAATTTTAAAAAATTCAATATTTTTGAAAAAATACATAAAATTTGAGTCCGGAGTGGGATAGGGATAGGGCTTAGAATTCAATTAAAATATGAATCATATTTTCAGTTCAAAAAAAGCAATAAAATAGGAAGTGATGTGAAGTCGTAGTGAATAATAAAGTTGACTAAAATATACCAAAATATACATTTCAGACAGAAATTCAGTTCAGAGATGAAAATCCCCCCAATTTTGTCTGCAAACTGTGTTAACCAAGTCTGGGATCGGGTGCTCTCCAATGCTCTTCAAATCTGTTTTAATTCGTTGTTAGCGATACAAAAACCAACTGATTCTGTATTCAGACTAAAACACTGAACCACCGATAGTCTGAGGGAGAGATTGGAGAGAATGGTATTATATTATGGCAAATATGACTAACTATTATATGCTATACTTTTTTGTGTGTTGTGTCCGTTTGAACACATTTCAGAGGAGAGTCGCGTCTCTTTGATCTCTTGGGGATCCCAATGTGAGGGAGGAATGGCACGAATATTATGAATACCGTTACTTTGCTTTTTATATAGTTTTTATGCCCAGTTCTCTATGTGTTGTTATATGTGCTGCTCTGATCCCGTCACCCCTAATGCTGGTCTTTCCCCACGTGGTGAGTCTCCCCCACATAAGCGGCTCTTTTGCATCATTCAGAGAATTGAGAGAAGAAGAGATCAATTTTTCCTTTTTTAATGAAAATCATTTGAAAACTCGATTGAGTTTTGCTTAGAGTTCTCTGTATTAGCCCTTGGATTGAATTCAATGGAAATGTTGTTTTGCATTATAATCATTTGTGATCACAATATCTTCAGCATCTTCTTCATCATCACTATTGATACCAATATCCTTGGAGTGATTTTCCTCTTTTTTTTATTCTGAATCCGAGCCTTTCCTTTAATATACGGTGAAGTTTAAGGCATACATTGCTTTAGTTATGTAAATCAATTTTAACAAGTTTAAATCGAAACTTTCATCTCATCTCTTCTTCTAATAGAATGAAAATAGAGAAAAGAAAAGCACTGAAACGCAATACAAAGAATGATTCCAATACTAGGAATAGGTGTACATCGCGTGTGTCGATACAAAAACAAGCTAGTAATTAGACACTACAATTCAATTTCTATTGATTAATTTGGATACTATCAACTCTCGTTATATCGAAAAAAAATTTCATACAAAATTGCACTAAATCACATCGACGTTAACCACATCGACAAAATATATCGGAAAAATCCTTAAATCGAAATTATTTTTGTGTAAACCATGGTATCGATATTGTCAGCGTCGACAGTAGTCCTTTATAGTTTTTAGACAAACCTCCTTGTCCCTTTTGAATCATTTAAGAATATATGTTATTGTCAAACACTAGATAAGAGATCAGATTTTTTGGGGAGGGATATGTTACCATTTCTATATATTACTATTTTTCAACTGAAATAAAAAATATTTAGTATTATTCTGTTTTCTCTCTCGGATAGAGCGGAGGGAAAACATGAAATGCATCTCTAAATTCTCATATAATAAGAATTGGGAATAAGAGGATACACAGAGTCCTACTTTTCTCTACATATTATATAAGTAAGACTTGTTTTAACAAAACAAACAAATTTTGTGTCGAATGCACACAAAATATATATTTATTTGAAAAGTTTTTGAAATTACGTTCTCCTGATCTTATGTCAGACGTTCTCAATGTCTATGTTTTGTGGATTGCAATCGAAATCAGTTTTTATTAATAATAAAAAACGAAAAAACAAAATGAATTTCGAGTCGAGAGTAGAGAACAGTAGGGATTCCACTACTGTTTCGGTTAATTTCTGTTTCTTTAAACTTTTAACTTCAATATATCGACAATTTTTATACGAAACAAGAATTTCAAATATTATTAGCTTTTGAGAGAAAATGAAGTTCTCTCTCTCTCTCTCTCTCTCTCTCTCTCTCTCTCTTTCTTTCTTTCTTTCTCTCTCTCTCTCTTTGAGTGGAGAGCAGTACAAACAGTAGAGACATATAGACATCAATAGAGAATTATCAGTATTTTTTCAGTAGTGGCGACTCAACGCTAACTATAAATGAAAACTTTAAAAACTTATATGAAAAGAGAGGACAGACAGTCAGACAGTGTATATGTTATGTGCGTTGAAACGATTGAAAAGAAAATTTTGATCATAAAATTGAAAAAATGTAGAATCAATTCCGATTGAGTTTTACTATTATCCCATTTTTATAAAAGCGTTCTAACATACAAAATAACTTAGAGCTGTGCCGACTTGTGCACACTATCTCATCATATACTCGTTAAACTTAAATTTTGGTCATCGAATCATCCCTAGAGTATAGCTCTGGCAGACAAGACAAGAGAGTCAGAGAGGGATATATATTCAGTGGAGGGAACAACTCAGAGGACAGCGATGGGCGCAAAAGTTACGCTCAGATTAAGAGATGAATGAAGAAATGAGGAAAGAGAGAGAGAGAGAGAGAGAGAGAGAGAGAGAGAGAGAGAGAGAGACTGCTTTACAGAATCCATTACTGGTGTCCGTCACTGAATAAATGAAAAAATAGGGAGATTTAAGTGGAAACTGACTCTAAGAAAAGATCAATCCTCGTGGAAACGTCTCCCCCATTCAATATTACCCCTCTTATGCTGTGTGAAGGCTCGAGTGCTGATCGATTAGATAGTGAGGGCACAAGACATCTAATAAAAAAGGTGTATAGACTCTGAGAAGATCCTCAAATTGTCACTTCTGTTGTGAAAAAATTTAATTGCTTTTTACGTATGAATAATTGATCATGTTCATTCACCAACAACATTTAATTTCTTTATTTAATACAATTTTGATCATGGTCAATATCTTATAGAAAATTTTAGAAACGCTTAAATGAGGTCAAAATTACGGTCAGAATATTTGAAAAATTCATGAGATCTCAGAGTGAAAAGAAATTCTTATTTTCTTAACAAACAGTTTTGGGTTTCAATAATAGAATTGCTTTTCTCTCTCTCTCTCTCTCTCTCTCTCTCTCTCTCTCTCTCTCTCTCTCTCTCTTACATTTAAAAATAATATAGTATTTTGCGTTTTTTCCATTAGTAGAAGAGATTAATGTATTTCCAATTTATTGCATTACTTCACTTAAGCCAGAGGTGGGATATTTTATATGCAATCTTACGTTTATGAACATTTGGGTTCACTCCCAAGAGAATCGATGCTGTGCTCCGACAGCAGGAATCGACTGACTGTCGCACACGTATAATGAAGAGAGTAGTCATACGACTAGAAAATTGTCAAAATTAATAAATTTCTTGCATATAATTATGTAATACGATATGCATTTGCGTCGATATTATGTCGAATAACAACAAATTGTTTGTGTTTTATATCGAATATAATCTAATGGACTGATAATAAGTGTACAGTATATCAGTCAGAGAGAGAAACATCAATAATGAATGCCATTAATAACAGGTCTGCCAATGAGAACATGCAATATATCAGTTCATTAGACTACAGCTGATAATACCTGAATTAATGAACGATACGATTGGTTGGACTCTTTTAATTTGCATATCCGAGTCCCTACTAATTGGTTTAGTGTCAGGACATTATAGTAATAGACATATAGTAGGTTTCCAGTAGAGCACGAATGATATAATTTCATGTCTCAAATACAACTCTGCTCTCACCACTACAGCACTACCACTTAATTCATATAATTATTTTATTTTCTAATGAAATGCTATGATATGACCCAAAAATAAAAATGAAAAACATTTGCAAATCGTGTATCAGTTATAATGAATATAAAACTAATGATTAAATGGAAAAACAAAATAAAAAAAATACTTTATATGGGATTCAAATACAACAAAAGACTAAATGAGGGAATGAATGCAAAGTAATACGAGAGTTGTTATCTTCAGTAATATAAGTCTGTACTCATCGACGATTGTGTATTGGATGGCATTCCCATCTGCAATATTGATTTTTTGCTGGATGTGTCGAATTTCATTTCTTTAAAAAAATAAGAAAAAGAAGAATTCAATGCATTTCTACACAAACTATATATAAGTAGGCTTTGGATGCGTCCAGAAAGCAGTGAATGATATATAAGGCATATATGGTATATACGGCCAATTATTGATCGCCAGCGCACATGTCCACATACAACAGCCCAACTAACTAAGCAATGCTTCTTCTCTCCCACTTTTTAAAGTCTGACTCTCATCCCTCTCTTTGTTATATATATTCAAAGGACTGATGGCTGTAATGGAAGCCAAGTTTTTTAGCGAGTTTTGCATTCGTCTAAATTGGATGCTTTACTGCATTACACATACAGTCACTACAGATAAACGTATTTTCAGGAGATCTCAAAACCAAAATTTGTAGCAAATCATTAGAAATGATAGAAATATATAGAAAGGGTAATCTAATAATTCCAAAATATTTGTGCCTGGATAATTCCACAAAAAATATTAACATAAATTTCAATCATTACTCAATGAGTAATACATATAAAGTATAAAATATAGCGTAGAATAGGTTTAATGATTTAAATTTCACTCTTAGTTCGTTCATATGTCCGTTTGTCAAGAAATGATGCTCTTGGGTATCATTTAATGCAACGAACGTAAGCAGTCATTTGCTTTTACCAATTTTTATACATGGATTATAAAACAAGAAATGTTTTTCTCATTTCACTCATATGAAGCTCTCGTCCAACAATAACACCATTCTCTCTCTCTCTCTCTCTCTCTCTCTCTCTCTCTCTCTCTCTCATCCTGTGCTCTCAGCCCTGACTATTTTGCCTCATGAGATCCCATGAGGTCTGCAAAAACTAAAGCTTAAAACCATTGGAGCCATTAATTTAAAGTTTCCAAAGAATTTTTTAAAGAGTAGTTCAGTGATGGAGGAGAGGAATGGTATATTGGCTCTGGTATTCAGTACTGAAAATTTTCCCTAATAGACAATACAATACTTGGCTTTTGTTGGCAACAAAAATATTTTAGAATAAAAACTTGTCATTTGCACTGCTGTCGGAGGAAAGGCATAATAATATTGGATAATATTTTTTTTTTGTCAAAATATGGCAAAACTTTTCAAATATGAATCAAATGTATGAAACATTTCCCTCTAAAGTCTTCTCTCATATAATTTTTTTAGATTTGAATTATTACGAGTATTGATATTCAGACATCATTTTTCAGATTTCAATTTAATTTTCTGCTTTTCTTTTGAAATGATTTGAATTAATTTTTGGGATCCATTGATGCCTCCAATGATCACATTTTCTGGAATTTCTCAAAATATTTCTGATTTGAAGATCAAATTTTGATTCAAATTTCTTCAAGTTATGGAAGAGTTTGAATAATTTTTTGAATAATTTTGTGAATACTCTTCCACTGAAATATCAATTTATTAATTTTGAAGAGCCTTTCAAAGCCCTATATTAAAGTGAAATGAGGGCTAAAAATGCTTTTATTTCGATAAGAGTTCTGACAATAAGCGACTGAAATCATTAATCATTATATGTATGCAAAAGAGTGAACGCAAATACGTTTATCTCTAAACCTTTTTTAGATTAAGTTATTATTTGAGGCAATTGATAAAAATTGACAAAATTTTCTCTACTAGTCGAGAGAAAGGGTGCCGTTATTAATACGTTTTTACTTATAATGGTGTTGGGGTCGCGTATACAGTGTTTGGCATATTTGAAAACGATAGCAAATTATGCTAATGACAGTGTCGAAGGGCGAACCAGTTATGTTCAACTCTTCTCGCTTTACATAACAACAAGTCTATTGAATCTCATAGAATAGCATAGCTTTTGATGCCATTCATGCAGTGCTCGACCTTTTTTGCATACAAACCTCATCTCTTCTCCCCTTTTCTCCCCAACATATTACTCAACAAACACAACACTTACACACATTCATACTTTTCTCGGCATCACTTTCACAACTGGTTCTCCCCTTTTGCCTCTTTATATATTTGATAGAGAGTTAAACAACCGTTTAAAGCGTTTCTTCTTTATCGCGGTTTGTTATACCAGAATGACTTTCAACCCCTTTCATCACATCAGACATCGCGGGGATTGTCTAACGCATTATCCGACGCACAGGAAGTACTAAAAGGATTGAGGCATAACACAGACACACATACAAAACGCTTATAAAGAGCTCCGGGAGAATTCACTCTGCATACAATCCCAGCTTATGAGATGACAAATTGAATTTATTTATTACTTTCTGATCGTTTAGTTTTGGCTTATTTACTAAAATTCAAACTCTTTTATAATTTATTCATTCATTTAAACACTTCAACAAACATTCTGACAATAAATACAAGCCTTTCAAAAAACTGTTCACCCCTTCTATCCTCTCCTTTGAAAGAATGCAATAAAATAATGATTTAGTATTTTACTAATAATGTTAATAATGTTTATAACAATTCTTCAAATGTTTTTCTAATAAACAAAATTTGTTTCAACAACAAAAAAATAATCATAGAATTGAAAAATGTTTTGTTGTTTTCTTATTTGTATTTTTACTTTAAGTAAAATTTATTCTCAATTAAAGTGAAATTTCATTTGGAAAGTGATGTTAAGAGAGCTTTGTTTTATCGTTAATAGTATCTGTTTTATTAACGGCCATTCATTTGCAGTCATTCTTGTGCTGACCAGCACTGGAACACATTTTCAGCCCATCGACACGAATGCTGTTTCCCGTGAGACAATGAGCAGGGTGACACGGAATACTTTCATTATGTTTAACTGATCTTAGGCTTAGCTCAGTTGCAATTAAATGATATTAATGTTGCGATAGTGTAAGGCATGTGTGCGCCCATCAACATTCAAATCCAATGTTTTTCTCTCCATTAATGTTAACCTAAACTAAAATATATTGTGTTTTACCGATGGCTCTCTCTCTCTCTCTCTCTCTCTCTCTCTCTCTCTCTCTCTCTCTCCCCATTCACTTTTTAGTAATGAGTGTCTGACCGGAGAGCTATTGATTTGTTAATCTATGCGGTCATAGCATGAAAACACTGTCCTCACAACTCCTGAATTGAATGACACGAACCCAAAGCGCATAAAGTTTTCATTAATAAACGAACCAAAAAAATAAATGCATTTTATTTGCAAATAAATGAATGTTTTTAATACACGAAAGGCATACGGTATAAGGCATATGGAGGGCCACAACTCAGTGTCTGTTAATTGTTTTGGGATCGAAAGCATGTAATGTAAGTAATGCTCGCAATAAATGAATGCAATTAATCGACTGACAAACTAATGTCTCATACGTCTCGTACGTGTTGTAAATCAATTAAATACATGTTTTTGGAGATCAAACCACAAATAAATTAATGATTATTTATGAAAGACTCGCATAAAAGTAGAGAAGATCTGGAATTCAATACATTTATTATTTGTTTGTTTTCCTCAATAAATAATTGTTTTGAAACAAAAAATATCGGATAAAAAGCTCAAAACATTTCATAAGTTTAGTATCAAATATAATTTTTAACGTTTTGACTGAAATGATTCAGATTAAAAGAAACTGATATTTTTGTTTTGTGAGGCAAATGCAATGTCTTTTCGTGCATTTTATACATCATTTTTACATTTTTAGAGTCAAAAGAGAGAGAGAAGTAGTAAAAAGTTTTTTCTCTCTCGTAATACAAGGAATGAATGAATTGAGGAATGAGCCAAACAGTGAGCCTTAGAGTGAGGCAAAGAGTCAGGCAAATAGTCTCACAGCTAACGAGCTCTAACATGAAAGACACATTTTTCGCGATATTTTAAACGGATCATTGCTTTCCTGTGCTTATGATGCAAAAGCTATAGAGTATATGCATTCAATCTATGTCTGCTAAAAGAGCCTCATTGCTCATTGCAAAGCACAGCACTCATTGCACTGCACCCTCGATTCGCCTGCATTTAGAGGAACACTTACTTTATTCGAGCAAAAATTGATATTCAAAAAACTCATTTTCAATATCTATATAACTTTGGGAACAAATTTACATCAATTCTATTCCATGAGAGCTCCAGAAGATCAGTCAATGAGAAGATAGAGAGCGAAGAACAGATCACTACCAGAGGGGAGAGTTATGGGGATCTTAATTATTGAGTGAGATATTAAAAAATTGATTTTAGAATCAGAATAAGTACGCGATTGGGCGTTACATCTATGCGCGCACAGCACAGCTCAGCACTAAATTAAACCCTTTCTATTAGAAAAAGCCGAATCCAAAGGGTATGGTTGGGAGGAGACCCGACATTTTCATTAACATAATGTATGATCAAAGAAATGCACTTTCATTAGTATTGCACCCTTTCCTACATCAGATTCTATCCGTTAGGCATAAGTTCAGTGTTTGCCTCTATTATTAGAATTAGAGAAGAGCACAGAATATGGTAAAGCATTTCTGGCATCTCATAAGAAACGGTTAGTGCTGTCCGTTGAGCGCATGCCATGAGAGCTGATTATCAAACATTGATTTGCCATTCATTTCGACTCAAACTTTATTCGCATCAAAACACAAACTCTTCCCTTAAGAAAGAGTACGTGTTTTCATTTAAAACTGTTTTTCAAAAAGGGATCCAAAATAATGGGGAAAAGCAATAAAGAAAATCGAAATAAGAAATTGAAGGCAAAGGATAACATCAACAATAGTGCTGGAAATGCACCAAAAAATATAACTATTTTACACTAAAATATAAAAATGTTTTTCATTCGTTTATTTTTTTCAAATGAATTAAAAGAAAAGATAACTCAAAAACATATATAACGAAAGAGACGACAAATTTTCACTTTACTGTACCTGAAAATGGCGTCCCTTCTCTCTCTGGTCTGACTCAGTTCAGACTTCAGTGGAACTACTAACAGATCTCTGTATTAGACGGTCAGAAATTCTTTATAATACAAAAAAGTATATAAAATAGTGTTCGGCTCGAGTTTGGCAACTCATCCTCTGGCGGCACAACCAACTCAGGCTTTTCTGCATCTCTCTCTCTCTCTCTCTCTCTCTCTCTCTCTCTCTCTCTCTCTCTCTCTCTCTCTCTCTCTCCGCACACTCACTCACTCTCGTCAAACAGTCGCTCTTTTTTCGGTCTGACATAAACAACATTGTGAGCCAGAATTGAGAGGACCCGCACTCGTATTTGGCACTAAAATTTAGATCGAGAGCTGAAGAGAGACTAAAAAAATCAATAAATATCGCAATAGTTTTGATCGAAAGCGCGTTTATGTGTTTCAATGTGATACTGAGTCCATCCAAATGATCCAAATCTGCATCTTTTGACTCAAATGCCATTTCTCTATAGATTTTGTTTCAAAACAATTCAATTCTTCAAATTCTTATTCATAAAGCACTCAATCACTGAATATTCGCACAGAATTCAAACCTTACATTGAATACAATTAATGAGTTTTTAATTATCGTTTTTAATTACTAATTATAAATAATTAAAAATTCAAATTTATTCATTTTAATTGGATAATCATCATGGACATATTAAATATATAATACCAAATCATTTTTAACGAATTTTAAAATTAAAATTTTAATTAATTTGTGTAAATAAAAATAAAAAATCTTTTACTTTTAATTTCTGATCTTTTAAATAAAAAATCAATTTTCAAATCATACAAAAGTTGTATCACTAATCAACTGAAATCACATTTACTAAAATGATCAATATAAAATCAAATTCAATTTTGATGGAATTTCAATGAACATTAGATGAATTTCTAATTAATTCAATTAATTAATATAATTTATAATTATTCAACAAAAGACTAAATGTCTTACAGTTAAACTTATAATGAAAAACAAAAGAACATTTATAGTCTTAACTAGCTCAAATTTGAATACTGAAATCATTAGTTTGTTGTTTCCAAAGAATCAATTAAGAGATGAATCGAAATAATTAATTATAAATTTTTTATTGATTTTTATCTGATTTCATGAAATCTATTTATTTTGTTGGCTATCGATTGCAATATATTTCTTTATTATTTGATTGAAGTTTGCTTTCGGTTATATTCTCCAATACTTTAATTTATTTATGAATTTAAGTTTGTTTTTTGTTTTGTCTAAAACTTATTATTTATTCATAATTCTAAGAACTGAGCGCTTGTTGTGAACGACAATCACTAAACGAAATGAAGAATAAATTTTAAGTCTATATATAAAACTCAAATCACAGGACTTGCGTTCCTTTACATTATATAATGATTTGAATTTTTTGTTAAAAATTCAATAAATATTAAAATTAATTAATAATTAATTGCTTCGTACAACAAAATTAACCTTTTATATTCATATCCATTACTTGTATATAAAATTCTTCGAAAAATTAATTGATTTCATGAATTAATAATAATTAAAATTAACATTATTTCATACTTTGACACCATGGTCAAAAATTTTCAAAATATGAAATAAATGATCAAATTGATGATTATTTATTAAAATTTTTAAATTACATTGATAAAAGGTTGAAATCAGAAGTAATTTTGGAATTTTTAAATTTTCAAATTTTGAATATTTGATTAATTAATGATTTAATTGAAATGAGAAAAAAGTCACGAAATCATTGATTTTAGAGAATATTTTTTTAATAACTGAGTAATAATTAATAAGTTGTAATAATTTTATATTTCAATTGATTAGTTGCGTTTCAAGTGAATACTGCGGACACAATATTTTAAAATCGATTCAATGGTTTAACAAAACGTTTTGAGCCATCTATTGAATGACTCCAAACAATCCTCTCTCTTAACAAAACTCTATTATATTTTTTTATTTCAAATAATTTCGAAAACTTTAATATTTTGAATAAATATGAAAATAATATTTTTGTCCAATCAGTCAAAATGAATGCAAAATATCAAACTTCACAAAAATATTGATATAAATGAGAATTGAATGTCAGAATTGAAAGGAGTTTCAAATTCAAATCAATGGCTTTTTGTATGAAAACCAAAGCCTTAATAACAAGAGAAACATTAATCTAACGATTTCTATAATAATGCAAAACATTATTTTCCAGGAGTTTTGCTCTTTATTTGGTTGATTCAAATGAAAAAAAGTAAATCAAGTCTTTCTTATAATGATTTGAACTTCGATTACAATTGTTTGGTATTCTTATAGTTATACTGATTTGCATCGAAAATAATAAATCTCTTCAAAGCCTTGCATTTGACTTCGAAAACAATGCTATCATTTACTATATTTTATCAATCAATCGATAGATACAAATATAAAAACTAATAATTGAAGAAAATGTTTATTTTATTTAAAATATATATAATTTAATACAAATTTCGAAGAATTTTAATGAGTAATAGATTTTTTTCAATTCATTGTGTTTTAAATAATATAATCAAAACTATTGGTTAACTTGGATCATCTATCAAGTTCATAATATCAAATTAACAAAAATGGGCACGGTGAAAAAATAACGAATTACGAACAAAACTTTTCAATTACCAAAAAAAGTTATAAAAGATTATGACTCAGAATTGAAGTGGGAATACGTTTGTGAGAATGGTGTACACAAATTGAATATTAATTGAATTAATTATTGATTTCTCTCTCATATTAAGTCATTTGTTATTTGAAATCATAGAATATTTTATTAATTTTATAATTCAAGTGAATTACATAATTTTTGTCATAAGCCAAAAACGGATGTTTATGTTGAGGTAAGGCTCGACTCAATGCTATTATTATAAATTTATGGCAAATAATTAGATAATTCAGTTTCGCGTTATTGTTATTTATGTCAAAGATTTCGGACTAATATTGAATATAAGGCTATAAAACATGAGTTCACTTCACTTCAGATATAAATTATTGTTAATTATGTTGAAAATCGTCGCTTAAAAGAGAGGCAAATTTTTTTCTATCGAAAGATTGGTTTCATTTATGACGTGTGCACTCATTCATTGGTGTGACCAGAAATATAATTCACAATTATCTCAACCATTACTGCATATAAATGTATGACTTTATCAGTGCAGCTGCTCTACAGTGAAAAACAGTGCTGTTCCGTTCAGTCCCTTTTTTGTCAACTTATTCCTATTTTTGGTTATAATTCTTAGCATTTGTGTCCGATTTTTAGAGTCTGTGTTAATCACGAGAGTATTGTTAACCAAAAAATAGGCAAATCGTAGGCAAACAGACATTGAGTAGAGATTGTAATGATTTTTAGATATTGTACTCAGAAATAGAGTGAATCTATTCAACTATTTTTGTGTAAATGTTTATAACTTAAACCGTGAATTGTGGGCCAAAGCCCAGCACTAATACAAATGGCAAACCTATTGGTAGTGTTTAATTGCGCGCAAAAATGGGGAACAAATTTTGCTGTTTTGCTGACCAAACACTACCAACACTACCGACTATTTGTATGTCAAGTTTTAATAGCATTGCATTTATAAAAAGTCTGAGCCATTAGTTTGTTTGACTGGCCATACAAAGATGTGTCGACCCCTTATGTGTTGCATATAAAGTCGACTTTTATTTGCAAAAATTGTTTTCAATATAATTCTTATATGACTCGACTCGACTTCTTTCCCCCTATCGCTCACTCATTTAATGTAATACTTTTTCCGAATAAATAAAAGTGCATTTCGTCCCAATCTGTATGGCATGAGATGTCTGTGCAGAGGAATCCCCTACGACTGCATTAACTATATTTTTGCATTGATATCGTCATCGCAAGTCATTCTCTATTCTTATTCTTATGTCTTTTCATTTGGCAAATGGCTATTCGTTTTGCTTTCTTTTTATTCTCTATTTTTTTCCTTTTTTTGCTCTAATGATGATATGCTTCTAAATAAAAAAGTTGATGCAAACGACGAATAATAGAGGGGTAGAGCAAAGCCAGGGGATAGGGAAAGAGCACTGCCATAGGGAAAGTCAAACACTGACTGAGTAAATGAGAGGGAAGAGAGAGAGAGAGAGAGAGAGAGAGAGAGAGAGAGAGAGAGAGAGAGAGCTGAATATAAGGAAAAACGTTTTTTGCAGAGATATTGATAGGCAAAAGGAAAGGCCATAACTTATATCTCCATAGCATATGAAGCTAATCATCTGAGAGGGACGAGAAAAGCTTTGCCAACATTTGTAGCAAAAGATAATGCAGAGCAGAACCAAACTAAGAATAAGTTGTGGATGGAGTGGAGTGGAGAGCAGAACATAGAGAGTCAGAGCCATAGCCAGAGCCGACCCAAAGCAAAGCGTTTGGCCCTTAAATATGGTATTGATTCGATCGATCGACTCCTCTCTGTTTTGCACGTTTTGATTACTTAAGACTTTGCATACACTCAGCTATACTGAGCTCCGGTAGGGTCTGTATATTGCGCTCTAATATATTCCAATAAAGACATGAAGACATGTCTACTGCGACTCCAAGTTTGCGACTTAAGTCAACATTCATTTGCATATTAATGATTGGAAAGGGAGGTCCGTAACCGACATTCTTATGCTCCGACTCATTAAATATTCACCAAAAGGGTTGTGATTTCTCTCAAATCTATTATAATTAGTTTTTTTAAAATAGCGAAAAGAGTGAGTGCTTTGCAAATAATAGACAGCCTCCGAGTGCTCACAAAGAGCTGTTTCTCCTCATTTTCGTTAGGCTTTAGATGGAGTTCCGCCCACTTCTGCAAAAAGTATTGATTATTACGACTAAAGTTTAGATCAGATTTTTCTTTAAAATGTTACTCAAATGTTACACTCATTTCTCCATCACTTGGTTTCTATTCTTTTATTCGTCTTTGAATTCCTCTCTATTTTGCTTTTTTGTAATTTATTGACATAAAAGAGAGACTTTTGCAGAGCTATGTATTTGTGCTCGTTTTGGGACATAATAAATGTGGAACTTTTACGTCAAATACATACGAATATGAAACTGTATATCAAATATAAGGTAATGCCAGCAAACGATGGATGGATTTTCAGATTATTTGATTTGATTGATGAACTTTAAAACGCATTGCAGGCAACACAACAAATACTGGAGTCTTAACTCTAAAATAGGTTAGAGGGAGGGACTCACCAATTATTAAATGCATTTAATGTTTAATCGCAGTGTGCGGTGAGGCTGAGTTTGAAATGATTGCTCACGCAATACAATTGCAATACACCAGCGCTAATACACTCCCCTTTCGCCCATTTGTTTTATACCTAATTTGCATAATTCTTCTCAAAAACAAATTCTCAAACAAAAAACTCTTAGACTTTGGGCTCAACTAAATCTATATACACTTCTAATGCGGGACTTCATATACTGTTCGGCAAACAAAACAGATTCTAATCAATAAATTTATCGATAATTCTGAGCTCTATTTGCTCTTCAAATCAATTGTTATTGTCTTTAAATCTCTTTAGAGATGAGACAATACTTTCATTTCATTACAAAGAATTCATTTTATTTGTCTGATTACTAGAGCAGTAGAAGTGTGCCTAGTACTAGTCTAGCACCTTTTCATTGAGCCATTCTTACCCATTAAAGGATAAGAATTGTGTTGAGTTGAGTCACTATTATTGACAGATTTACTCATTTTTCTGTCTATCGTTTCACTCAAATATGTTTTCTATTGAATCAATGTTTCAGTAGTTTTGTCAGTAATTTAGTTAATCTGAAAATGAGTTCAATTGAAACAATTTATTGAAATATTGAATTTCAAAGACTCGGCATCGAGTCAGTGAAGGAGAGTCTCCTCTATTTTGTAGTCAAAGCAGTTCATTACATACAGTCCTGAACTTAAATGAAATTAAATTTTGTAAAACTCAGTCGAAATCGCATTCAGTCGTTAGACCTGAAGTTCAAATAAAATTTTTTGACTGAAATTGGATTAAAAATAGAGAAGACATTCATACAAATCAATAAAACAATGTATAATACTATCGGAGAGAAACATAAGAGGAAACCAATAGAAAAAAGTTAGAATTGAAGACAAGTTTTGTTGCGTTCATTGTTTGTGCAAATGTGGCACAGAATCAAATGAATGCATTCCTCGATCCTAAAAAATGTTGGACTCGACTATCATTTCCAATGGTTTGGCTATATTTATAAGGAATTGCGCCCAAAGGCATCAAAATCGAGTGGCCATACATACAGAACTGTATGCTTATGTGTCTGTGCCTTATGTGTGTGCCATCCGTTTTGGTCATGCAATGCAACAGAAGAACAAACTAAACATTAAAACCATTGCCAAACGTAATGCCATTTTTTTAAAGAGAGGAGAACTTAGAACTTGAATATTATAGTTTGTTTCCATGGAGTCGGGCACTGGCAGTGAGGGCACAGGCAGTGGCAGATCATTTCATTATATTATGGACACAACTCTCTAATCGTTTAGCTATGCAGCCATTGAGCTCTGATTTAGGCCTTTAATCATTTTCTTATTCATAAAAAACCATTAGAGAAGTCAATCGAAAGGCAGAAATATTTACAATACTCTGAGAGAAGCCTTAATCTAACGATTCTCTCGTTTTTTCTTCTTTTCATTTTCATTATTCCCCTCTGAATCTGAATCTTAAGTTTGTTTTGTTTGTTGTGTCGGTTCTCTCGATTCCCTCCTTTATTACATTCCATCAAATTTCCTGCAAAACCCGTATAATAACTATGCATTTCCTATACTCTACTAATATATAAAACTCTACTTTAATTCTAATTTAAAATAAAAACAACGTTTCGTTCATTAATTGTAATGTAAAGACTGTTAAGAAATGATTAGACTTTTATGTTTAGCGAACCATAAATCGGAAAACAATCGGATGAATGGTATTCAATGGCATTGAATCGCATCCGAATTGGATAACTATGGGACGAATGGGACGATCGATATGTTAATGAAGGCCAACAGTAATCAACAAAATTACTTTTTTACTCCACTTTTCTCTTTTCTTTTCTCTTCTAACAAAGACTATCCTTAAGACTGTTTATATAGACTCGAAATTAAACAAACTTTTATTGCAATCGATTCTGAATCCTAAGGAAACAAATTAGAAATTCTGAATACAAGACAAAACATATTCCAATTGAATGACTTGGCAACGAACTATAATTGATCAAGCTCGTTTCAATGAATAAACGTCACTTTGACAACTTTTTAATCAAAAGTTGATACAAATTCAGTGGTTATTTATTTTCAATTTAATGATTATTTTGTGACTTTCGTCTGAAGACAGGCGAAAGCGAAGCAAAACTTTTGTGAAAAACTTTAACACAAAACTCAAATTGAAAAAAATAGTTTTCATTTAACTTATTTGATCTGAAATCGAATTTCTTCAATAAAAAGCTGTCAAAAGTTTGAATCAGAAGTAATTAATTTTCGGTATAATAAAAGTATTATATCGTAAAAAAGTATTATTATTACTATTATTGCCATTTTTTCAACTGTTAGTCCGAAGAATTAAATTGAATTTCTCATCAATTTTTTTTATTTTTCAACTGAGGGAACACCACTTATTAAAGATTTCTTTCGATTGTGAAATCGTTGAAAATTTTTTGAATTTCATTGAATTTATTTCTTTAATAGAATTCAATTTTGAATTAGATTTTTGAGTACTTTAAAAGCGCAAACGTATTTGAGCAAGAACATATTCTTGAATTTCTTGAATATTCTGATCAATTATTAAGAAATCATTTGAATATTTGATAAATTGATAATAAAATCTGCAAAACCTTAAGTAAGAAATCTTTTCGATAAGACTTATCTATAATTTAATCAATTTTTTCTTCGCTGAGAATCCATTAATTTATAATCTAATACACGATTTTGTCGACTGTTATTAGATTCAGAGCAGGATTTCATGATTTTTCAAACAAAAAATATATAAAAAAAATTTAATGCAAAACATTAGATAATCTAATTTTAGCCTAAATTTGATTATTTCTAACTTAAATTCTGAGCGAAAGCAAAATCTTCTCAAACTTTGTTTATTAATCAAATCTAAAACTCAGAGAATTTGTTGAACAGAATATATAAACGTATTCTAATGGAGAAATTCCTTGAATTTAGGACTGAATCTGGAAAACAAGCAAATCATAAGATATCTTAAACATGTCTTATAATCAATATTGAAGTCAAAGATTATTTCAATTACTATTAAAACATTGATTTGAAAGCTTTTTTCGACTTATTTTGGATTAAATATTATTTTCTCGGAATAAAAATATTTTCATTGAATTTAATTCATTTTTGGTGAAAATGATTGAGGAATCTAAACGTTTTTGGATTTGATTATATTTATTAAGTGGCGATACTTTTGTCGAAGACATTCAATTGTTATTTTGAAGGTATCAATGGTAGGTATGGGCGCTCTGTTGCCAACAGTTTAAAAAAGTTGACAATTTTAAAGGATTTGGTGTATTGTGAAAATTTACGCCAATCATTGTTGACATGAGAACAAGAAAAAGCTCTTTATTTTTCTCACTTATATTATATACTTAGACTACTTATCGCAATCTTATCTCAAATAATACTTTCAAATGTAATAGTTTTACAAATTTTGTTTCCAAAATATTTGTTCTGTTTTTTAACTGTAATTTAGTGTTGGAGTTCATACAACTGATACATTGGTCGGCCATATCTCTGCCTCTTTTTATATATATATATATTTTTTTTATATAACATTTAATTTAAAGAATTTTGTTTTATTTCAAGGAATCTGTGATTCAATGACTGCCACCAAACGATTCTCTTTGGAATAATTTATCGATTTTTCTCTCTTTTCTCTAAAGTTATCTAAAAATTTATATATAAAATAATCCATCGATTGATGTCAATGAATGAATATTTTCTCAATTCTAAGACCAAAACCCATTTTCTTCGTCATCCTTCCTATCATTTTTCTTTTCAAAATCTTTACTCCATTTCCATAAGATATTGAGAGTTATTGATTGAAATTATTCAACAATTTTTTGACCCGTCTTTCAGTAATAAACTTTTTCGTGAAAATAATTCAAATGATCTTGGTTTTTAGCATAATTTATCTTTGAGAGATTCACTTTAATAATTTATCAAGATAGATTGATATACTCTGCAATAAAAATTGATAGTAAGCCATCAGAAGGGGAAACAAAATCAATTGTTCATGGACATTATTCCAATCAATCAATACATCGAGCATTTGATAAAAGAAAAAAAAATTCAGTTCATTATAAAAATGTATTTCATTTTAAATCTTCTTTAAATGATTTCGTCCTTATTATGTGAAAAGAGATTTCTTTATATTTATATAAATTTATAGGAAAATAGAGAAAAACTAAACTATATTTTAGAGAAACTTTTTAGAGACGCGTCAATAAATTTTCATTTCAAAGTACTTCGGAATTATACAAACATTTTTAAAACTGCGCCTATATATGGATTTTGATGAGATTCTCAAAATATATTGATATCTGAAAAAAATGTAATCTTATATACATTTATAAGCGATAGTCGACTGCTTTCTATAGAAAATTCCATTTATAAGAGAATCAAATCCCAATCGATTGATAAGATTTTGTTTTGTTCTCAAAAAATTACAGTATTTTGAAATCTATTTTTTTCACTCAAAAACTATTCTTGATTTACAAATATTGAAATTGATTTAAATGTATTGTTTTTTTTTATAATTATAGAAATAGTATTCAAATTAAATCGAAATTATTTAAAAACACTTCAAAAATGAATGTAATTCTGAAACAAATGATATTTAAGACTCAAATAAAGACTATGTTTATCAAAAACTAAACTTAAGTCTATGTTTATTGTTGCAAGGTGCAAATTATGATTGAAACGAAATATCAAAGAGAGGTCAGTCCCTCCATAATGAAATGGGCTGACTATTAAGTCTCTCTAAAAAGAGGTGACACTCATTAATGGCATTCATTTGGAAATTAAATTCAATTGATTTTGAAAACAATTATTTGATTCATAATTGAAGTATTCTCATAGACTTTGAAAATTGATCGATATTTTCAGCGATTGATTATTCAATAAATGTTTCTAAATATCGAATCTTTATTTCCCGAAAATAACGTCCTCGTCAGTTTACCAATTTGAAATAAACTAGTCACATTGTAAAAACAGAATTTCAATTTTTATTCGCCAAACTTAACAAGCAATAGGATGGAGTGATATATCTAAGACTTGACATTCAATAACAGTGTATTTGAAATTAGTTTTTCTCCACTTTTTGAATTTGATTAGTGTTGAGGTCATCAACAAACAAGTAACGCATATCAACAAAAAATTAGCTAGGTAAGTGAAGATTTTAGTCAAACGAATCCAAATGTTTTTATCATTTTGTTCAAAAATTAACGCAAATACTGTTGTGGATAGTATTGCAGCCATTAGTCCAAACAATGCGAAGAAAAACTCCACTTTCATTGACTTTTCTTCGAGAAAATCTGTGTACCCTTTCCTCTTCTTCACGATTTGTATTCCGGACCAATTCTTTCCACAAAAACAACACTTTTGTTGGCCTTTAAGTTCGATTAAATTTCTCAGACACTGGTAATGAATGTGAGGCCTCTCTGACGGACAATCGCATGGACTGACCATTCGGTCCGAATCTGTGGTCGATCGACATTCGCGACACTCTTTAATGTCATTCATTTTAATTGATTCCTTTCGGAACCAATTTTGTCCACAAAAACCACACTTATGTTGGCCTTTGAGTTCAACCAGATTTTGTTGACCACTTGTTTCGATGCAATTCCTGAGACATTGTATGTGAATATAAGCAATACTTCCCCTGCAATCACACGGACTAACCATTTGGTCAGAATCTGTGGTCAAACGACATTCGCGACACTCTTTAGTGGTATTCATTTTGAGTGAGTTTTGTATACAATAAAAGTCATAACAAATCAAATGACAATCAAATGGACTAAACTTAAGTCAAATATTAAACCAATAATTCAAATTCAAAAACAGGTCTTACGAGTGAAGGGGTGTGTCGTCATTGACTCGTCATTAAATGATAGTCTTTTTAGATTATCGTCAATTATATTAAGTCATCTAAAGTTAGAATTGTTTGTCATTTTTTTCCAATTGAAAATCTTTATGATTAATGAGAGTAAACCAAGTTTAAAAATCTAAACTTGCTAATAGTTTCTATCGTTATCTAAGAATCATTTGGAAACTTTTCTCAAACAAAAACTTTTATTGTGTGGAAAATATTTGCAATTAATTAAATTACTTTGAAATTTGATTGTTATTATGCTTTAATTTATTAACTGGGTCATATAAGTTTTGAGAATTAGTAAATAATAACATTAGTTTTAAAAATTATTTTTGAGTCAATAGATAATTGATTTGACAATAACTGAGCAAAAAATTAATGCATAAAATAGTATTCCAGTTGTGTATAGAGTTCACAGTTGTGTGAAAAGGCATTGAATTTGTTGTGAATTGTGTCTAACGATAGAAATGATTGATTATGTTATCTGTTGTAAGGGTTGGACTGATTTGATTGACTGGTAGTATGAGATGAGGCGCGGGAAGCGCTCTCCGGTCGAGAATGAATTGCGGCAGTGGTGGCAGTGGTGGCAGTGGTCGCTGAAGTAGAGCTCGGATGTGTCAAAGATCGGGTCGAGACATCGACACAACTTTCCCAACTGTCCTCTTCTATACTGGAATATCTGTTTTGTTTGTTTGGATGATAAAAATGATAAGTCGGTTGAGTTCTAATCAAACGATGAGTCGACGGAGAAGTTATCAAAATTTTTGGACGATCTGATGATTGGAGGCGTTCCTCACAACTATTGTCTTCAAAATCTGAATCACTTTTCTTGAATTTGATTTCTTCGCTCCAATTCAGAGCTTTATGGTTGTCCTCTCTTCTCGAGTGGCGCGACATTAAAGCAGTTCTTGATTTATAACCAGAGCTTCAAAATTATAATTTAATGAAATGTTATTAAAAACATTAATTCAAATGAAAACAAATCTATTGATATAAAGATTTAAAATATTTAATTAAAATAATTAAACATAAACTCAAATAATTTTTAAACTATGATAAACTTATTTGAAAATAATATTAAGAAAATGCAATCACTGTTTAAAATGATAATATAAAGTATCTACAAAATGACCAAGTACATATTCCCCAAATCAAAGATTAACTAAATTCATGCAAATCTTAGAAAAGCAGAAGTTCTGTCATTTGATAAAATTCTACAAAAATAGCAGAAAATAAGGGATATTATTGTCTAAACATTTTTTGATCGGAAAATGCATCGAAACTCTAAGACCACTTCAAAGACAATCTAATGGTGCTCTTCATGCCATTGGCAAAGGTTTTCAAAAATTATAAAAAAAATTCTAAACTATTGGATTGAATCCTATACCTGTACTCAAATTGCAAGAGCAATAGACTGAGCAATCAGTTGACGAGGCTTTTGTTAATTGAAGGATAGAATCAGTTATTAATTGAAACATCAAAACAATCAAATGATGGGCGAAGTGTTTGGGAAATGTAGTGATGGACAATTTGATTATATTTACAAACTTTCAATTTAATAAACACTATATTTTATCTCTTAATTAAAACTAACACTACTTTTGAATGCAATTACTATAAGTTCTAATTTGTTTTGGGATTTGTTTGGTTTGGATGTGAAGTGAATTCAGGTATTTAGCACTCAATCTGTTATTAGTATGAATTTATGTGATTTGTTTGACTAATTATATCAAAAATATGGGGAATAGTAAGAGATTTTAGTGTAAACTCGACTTTAATGTAAATTATTGAAAAGTATTTCGTAAAAAATAAAGGACTCACTCGAAGAGCATCCAAACAATATAATAACACAAACAAAAGCCTCCAATCATTACGATTCCGATTATCATACAGAGAGTCAGCGGTACGTTTCGGCTCTGTTTCAGAGTATTGATTGACATTATTTTGTAATTGAAATTTGAATGACTGACCTCGCTCGAATAGTCATCCATATATCTGTCGCAATTAAGATAAGAGCAAATTGAACCAATTAAGTCGAGTTCAATATCTCGATAATCCTTTAGCGAGACATTTGAGAGCAACCCTTGAATGCATTGACGGACTACTTGTTCGCATCGGTTCTCAAGTATTTTCATTTGATTTAAATCACAATTTTCTAAATCCTTTCTAACTTTAGGTAAGGCCTTAGATCTCATCCGATTTCTTCGCTTTCGTTTATTTGCAATAATGACATCACATCTCATAATATCGCAAAAGTCGGCCAAACAGACGGAATCGTCTCTCTATCAACAAATTCATAATATTTTCAATAATAATAAATACAAAATAATTGGAAAATAACTTGATTTAAGTCAAATCGATGCGATTCGTCCCAATGTATGGCAAGTCTTTCGGCGCAAAGAAAAGTTGATCCACACAAAGGACAGGTCCATTGGAAGCTAAGCTCGTCATCAAATTCCTCTTCATCGTCAGTTTCGGGCCACCACAACAAGTCTCGCTTTGGATGAAATGGACAGTCCATTGGCATCGAGACCCTATATCTCTCCAAAATGGGAATGAATTTCTGAAAAAAATTATAAAATTTTATTAAAAATTATTAAAAATATGGAATCAATTAAATTTTGAGTCACTTTTTGTATAATACTCCTAACGATTCTTGATTTGTCTCTCGAGCATTGCATGAGTATGTGTTTGTGGTCATACCATCCGACATGAGTTAACAGAACTAATATTATGGCCTATTATAACAAAATTATTTATTAATTAATTCAAATAATTTATTATTTGATTAAAACATTTAGTATTTTACTTGAAAAAGGCTGACCTCTAGACATAAGTAGTTTGAATACATTTAAATAATCAAATTCAAAGTTGAGGTTCATTTAGAAAATTTACGATTTTGTAGAATCCATTGCATCAATATTTTATTAATTTACATATTTTTAGATCTTTTGATAATTGAATAAATCATTTGTTAAAATATTTGTCAATAAAATGATTAAATTTCTAAATAAATGTCAATATTTTGTCTTTTGGTTGAATAGTACGCAAACGCCTATCTGTCGATCGATATTCTGTTTTCAATGATCGACAATAGAATGGATTAATAGAAACAAAAAGTTTTCAAATTTTTATTGAAAGTAATGGATGAAATAATAATAAAAATCAATTGAATCGAAGAAAAGATTAAGAAATTGAGAAAATTTTAGAGAGAAGAATATCTAATGAAGTAAACGACGATAACTATGCCCGTGACAAGTGTTGTGCTGAAACTAATGCCAAGAACATAGTAGAGGACAGTCTGCCAGATACCCCAATTTTGGCGAATAAATTCGTTGATAATCGTTTCAAAGCCTCCCAAATAAGTGATATTTGCTGAAATACAAAATTCAATTTTAATTTAAATGTTCAATAATTTTGAGAAATCATTACACGAAGACATCCTTTGAAAGGAGAGACCGATGATGGCTCCGATCCAACCAATCAGAGCTAAAAAATGGACGCAAAAGACATATCCATTGTTCAAACAGGTGCCGAGAGAACCGACGAGGAAGATAATGGCCCCGACGTAGAAGAGGCTGAGGTTCCAAATACGGTTAGGAGTCATCTCACACTGACTCGTTCCGTCCAATTCGTCCCCCTTTTCATTACAAGCCTTAGAACTGAAAGCGATATTCGCCTGAATTGCGAGACTCAACAAAATAGATAACATAAGACCACAGCCGAGACTATTAATACATTTGACCGCTTCTATCCATTCCGGCATTTTTCCCGAAACTGTGTCTCAAAATGGATATACTTTTTTGAAAATTACTTTAGTTTTAAGGAACTGATGTTTTTATCTCTAAATAGATTTTTAGTATTGAACACAAAATTGAGATAATTTTGAAATTCAATCGAATTGAAGACAATTGATGCGCGAGCGTAAACTTGCCGTCATCTTGTTCAATTGTTCAATTGCTCAATTTTATAATAATTGATTGCTTATAATTTATAAGTTATAAATTATCAATGATTTTATTTAGTGATTAAATTAAAATTAAATGAAACTTCAAACCAATGAATGACCAGAACTTATATTTGTTATACTAATAGGTCACTTTGCAGATGAAGGGACTGTCGGCTATATTATAATCCGCCCATTTGACAAAAATCACATAATATCCGGGTCGAGACACTTCATATCGCACTTCATATCGGTTTTGAGCGATTGATGTGAAGCCGACTTCAACTATATTCTGAGGCTCTGCACTCTGAACACCGACCGCTAAATAACCCTTTCCGCTGTCTTTTGTTGAAACCTTAGGATAACAACAGAATTATATATTAAAACAGTTTTCACTGAAATACTTGAATTACCGTAAAATGATTTTTGACTCCGACCTGTCCATAATAAGCTCCGGCACCAAATACTTCACATTTTTCGGGATAAACCCCCAATTCTTTCGCCAAAATGTGATTTTTATTCAAATCGTTTTCGGTCTCAAAAATATTGAAATTGATTTCATTGGAATCGATTCGTGTCTTAGTATTTAGAAGACCTGTATATGAGACATATTGACCCAAAAACAAATTTGAATAATCGGGTATTTCGTCGTCAATATATTGTCCGGAAAGACTCAGAGCATGATTGACATCATTTGTCGAACTGTCGATCTCTTCCATCCTTTTCTCAATGAAGAGCTGATTATTTAATTTTCTGAGATTAGGAAAACTCAAACTTTTTGTTCGCCAAAGATTTTCCTTAAAAGTGTCTGTATTTGTATAAAAATTGACATTGGTCACAACTGTACTCTTGGCACTTATCAAATATGATTCGTTTTCCATTGTTTTTGATATAACTTGGTGTTTGTCTGAATCAATGTTTTGATTTATGTCTTCAAATGATTTATCAAATTCTGTCATTTTATCTAAAAATTCATTAAATTATTAATAAAATTCAAATACAATTGAAAGGACTGACCCTTTTGGGACTCTTTTTCATTTGTTTTTGGGATATGTTTACACGACATATGATTTTCATCTCTCGATGAAGAACTTGTCGTTAAATTACTTTCATTGGAATTGCTTTCAGAAACTGGAAAAACATTTTTGTCAAACATTTCACGTCTATTATTGACTAAAATGCGCGGAATCTTTGTTTTGAATCCACTTTTGATGTTCTTCTTCTTCTCATGGATTTCATTGATATTCTTCGTTAACTTCATTTCCCAATTCTGTATCATATTCTTCACCGGAATATATGATCGATGGCTGAAGTTATTGACATTATTATGATTTTTATAATTTGATTTCTTTGAGACAATCGCCTCTTTATTTGAAACAATAGTCTTATCGTTTGAATCGATTTCTTCAATACTTTGATTAATACTATTTGTGAGCAAACATTTCGACAAATCTTCAGTTTTTTGTGTTTTTTCTTTCGGTTTTGAATAGTTATCGATGGGATCAAAACTCTGATGCTTTTGATCCTCTTTCATATCATTTGAACTGAAATTTTCTGATTTCAAAGAATCGCATTCTTTTATGTCAAATAGATTTTGTCTTTGATTGAAGTCATTTATTATTAATTTTTCCAATTTTCGTGAATTTGAAGACTGGTTTGAGTCAAGACTTTTGTCTATAGGATTCTTTTCTCCCAAATTATCGTCTTTTTCCAGTTTTACATAGAATTTGTCTGAATTCGATTCAAAATCTTTGATAATCTCTTCTCTGCCATTCTTTATGACCGACTGTTTGAGTACTCGTCGGCCGACAACAGTCGCGTAGTCCTCCAATGAGAGCGAATCCTTTCGACCCAATGCTGGGATCGGCCACTGAAGGCCGGGTATGAATTTGGTCGGAGAGGTAATTGACATCATCTCCGAGTCTCTCAACTGATTCAGATTGCAGTCTTCGACTTTGACTGTGTAGGGACTATTGAGTATGTGTTGACCTTGCCATATTATTGATAACTTATGGATACCTTTCATTAGTGGTATATAAGTGATTATAATCCGATTGGGAAACACCTCATAAAATATTGGAATTTTCAAAATATCATCAGATTTTCTACGACTCAAATAGTCTGTGATCACAGAAGTGGTGACGACATCCGCTGAAAATCTTTTCTTAGGGTTAAAAACAGAGATTTTTTCGCTGCATATCGTTTTGTTGGGTCCACTGATTTCGATGATTAGATTCAATTTTTGGGTCGGTTTACAAAATATGTTGAATCTGGCTTTTCGTGTCCGGACTCCAAGAATAAGACCCATTCCTTTAGCAAAACACGCCTTTTCGTCACCAAATAGGGATTCAAACACTTTATTACTGTTTCCCAACGAATCCTTCACTTGAATTATCGGTCTTTTTATTAAAGATTTAATAAAGAGTTTAACGCTTTTGAATTTGATTCGAGACAAGAGGTAAACCAGTTTTGCCTCTTCTTTGCAGTCATGGATTTCTTGAGATTCAATTGGCTATCGATCAGAAGAAAATCACTTTCAATTCAGAAGAGTTTTAAAAACTCACGGAATCGATATTAAGATGTTTTTTGACGAGAGAAAGGCCAAGATTCAAATTGTCTAGGGCATTATCAGGGTTCAAAAGATCGTATCGTGGACAACTTCCAGGTACTATCCCTTCCATAAGAGCACATAAGGCGATACCATCCTTCCAATCCTCTCCAAAGTTATTCACATAAATGGGATCTTTTAGTTTTGTTTTAATCCATTGCAATAATTGTTTCCTCTGACTGTAGTTATTATTAATTTCTTTAGTTTTGTGAACAAAAAAGTAAAAAAAAAAATTATCACATTTTGAAATGAGATAAACATTTACTGTCAATACTCACTGGCCTTCACATTATTCATGAAAATATTGACTAATTTAATGAAACGATCGATTTTAGTGACTTTAATCAATTTAATATAAATCCAAATAATGTATGCCCTCAACAAACAAGAGGTTGTTTCCATTAGTGTCAGAAAACTCAAATCATTTTCGACAATATGTTTAGCACTTTTCTCAATCATTTTCGACATTTCTCTTCAAAAATACTTAAAAGCATTTGAATTCTATTATTAAATACTTTATTTGTATCAAAGCTATTGATTATCTATTAATTATATGATTGGTTTTAATGGCAATTATTCAGCACTCAGTCAACAAAAGTCTGATAATTCCGTATAAACTTCAAGTACTCTATGAATCCCTGAATTTAATTGTATTTGAGATAAAACTTCAGCACTGAATCGCATTTCGCATTATATTTGTGTTAAGATATTAATTAAAAAAAATGGCAAACAATTGAATCAAAACTTTTCTTTTTTTCTGACCTTACAGTAAATTCTTATCAAAAGATACCAATAATTATCGCCAAAGACTTGCGTCAATAGTTTTCATACATCAATAAGTTTTATGTTTGAACTAATTTTATCCTAATTTTCATCGCTTTATATCTGAAATTCCTTCGAATTGCTTATTTATATTAGATATTATCAATAATTTATCATGCACCTTCTTTTGATTACTTCCTATCATATAAGATATCGTGAAAAACAAATTAATTTGCAATTAATTTTGTATAGGGTTATTTAATAGTGGGACATGTGATTAATTGCTCGATTTTATTGTTATAACTTAGAAAAACTAATAAAAATTTTTATACTTTTTAATCATTAAGTCTTAATGTTTCTATTTCTGGAAAATTGACTCAATTTTTATTAAAATAAAACTTCAATTAATTAAAATACTTTATCATACAATACATACAATAAATTGACACTTTATTGTTTGACATTTATAAGTTATGTCTGAAAATTTAATCTAAATTTTTTTTAATGTTAATATTTAAGACATAAAAGCAATTATATCATAATAGGTAGAGATCAAATATAGCTTGGTCAATTCGTTTCAGAACTTTTTGTAAAATTATTTCAATTATATGACATGAGATGTCGTTGAAGGCAACAAATGGTCAAAAAGTGTTCACATGTTTTCATTTTATTATTTCAATTGTTTACTACTTTTGTGAAAATCATTTGAATCCGATTTTTAGTCTTCAAATCAATTTTATTGCGAAATGTCTGACGATTTAGACCTCGAAGCTATTCGTGCGAAACGATTACAGCAAATGCAAGAACAGCAACAAAATAACAAATCAGAAGAGGTTTGTCTCAAATTGTTTCAAACATTTGTTTACTTTAAGATAAATAATAATAAATGAATTGATTCCGACATTTAGTCTCAAAGTAATTCTGCGGCCGAAAGACAGGCCAAAGAAGAAGAGTTCAGAAATAATATATTATCCCAAGTATTGGATCAATCGGCGAGAGCTCGACGTAAGACAAATAATTTGCCGTAAATTGTATTTTAATGATGTTTTTTAGTGAGTACTATATCTGTGGCCAAACCAGAGAAGGCGAAAATGGTTGAGAATCTTCTCATTCAAAACGTACGGATGGGTCTCATCCGCTCTAAAGTCAGTTCAATTGAACTCTTAATCATTTATTTTAACCAAAATTTTTTTTCATTCAGTTATCAGAAGACGATTTGATTGGACTTCTGGAGAAAGTCAGTGAACAGACCACACGAAAGACTACTGTAAAAGTGAGGCTCAATTCACTTATTAATAACTTTTAATTAATATTTTCTTTTGATTAATAGTTTGACAGAAGAAGGACAGCATTGGATGACTCCTCCGATGAGGACTAGTCTTCGTTTACACTCTTTTTTATAAATTTATTAAAACTAAAGAATAAATCGATTTTCGATTTATTTCTCTAATAATTGGATGAGTTTTTAATGACTAAACAAATGATACATTTTTTGGTATTTTTTTCAAATCATATTATTTTGTGATTTGATTTAAAATAATTAATACTTAAATCATTAAAATCTACGAATAATTGAAACAAATTTTAAACATTTCTTTCAGAAAATCCTCAAAAATAACAAATGACTTAAATTCTAAGAATAAGTTTTGTTTAATATAAATAACAGACAAAACTGAGCTCTGAATCCATTGACGCAAAACAGACGACAAATGACTTGCAATCACTCAAAACACGAGAACTAAAAATAATTAATTTCGATATAAAATCAATTAATTTGGTTCTAAATCATTGAATTTATTAAACATTTGTTTTAAATTTCAATACATTTCTATGAATTTGAGTTTTAAAATATTGAAATAGAAATCAATGAATTGTTTTTCATATAAATCTTTTCATGTTTTCAATGAATTTATTGCAATGTTTCAAAAATTCCAAACAAAAGGTAATTTAATGCAAAAAATTTGATTTATTAGAGAAATGGTCTCTGATATCATTATTTTGAAATCACTCTGATATGAGTGACGCACAAAAAAAAACTTAATTTCAATTATTATCGAAATTAATTGAAAGCTATGACACAAATGGACACAAATGGACACAAATGGACACAAATATCCAAAGAATACATATTTTCTGATTAAACAAAACATAATTGTGTTTTGAACCTGAAATGAAAAATTTTGTGATTTTCAATTTGTCAAGGAAACCATTCTGGGAGAAAAATAACTTTCAAGTGAAGTAGCTTGGAGACACTACTAATTAGGTAACATCTCATTATGGTTTTTAATAGTATGGAAAGGATTTATTGTCAGTCAACTGAAAATTCCATTTATTTCCAGGTATTATAGAAAAACAAAACAATTTTAACGATTGAGAAACCTAAAAGATTAAGCTTGCTTGTTCTTGTTCACTCACGATTGTGACTCACGTGAGAGAGGTTTAGGTATTTCAAAGAATTCATACGTCAATTGAAGCCCAGTTGTGCTCAAACTCAAGCACAACGCAAACTGAGCTCATCCTTAACACCACTCTATACGTAATAAATCATTGATTCAGATATTATTCTAATATTTATCGATTCAAATGTTTGACTCTTGGGATAAATCAGATACAAGATGTGATTCGAGTGACTGTTTGCTCTATCATTACATCAAATTATGTAATACTTGTTATTTTCAGATCAGATTTGCAATTGATTTCATCAAAACAATACTTAGAGTTTCCAAATATAATATCAAATCTCATAAGAATTTGTTTCAATTGAAAATTTAACTTAATTTATATGAAAAAGATTAGTAAACATTTAAATAAAGCCCTAAAAAACTTTTAGACAAATATTTTTGAAAAATTTCATAGTATTTCCAATTTATAGAAACATTTTTAATATTTCTGTTTACTGTTTGACTGTTTTTCTCTTCGGAAAAAAAATTCCCAAAAGTTTTTCGATAATAAAAACATCTGAAAAAGTCTTATGATTTTCAGACAGAAAAGAGATAAAACAAAATTCAAATTAAAATTGAATGTCATTCCTATACATCTGTATTTAGTTAACTATTTTGTATGGAAAATATGTTTTGATTGACTTTTATTTGAAATTATTTGAAACGATGATGAGGTTTGAGCGCCAGATCTTACGTTAATCCAAACGTTTGTCAATAAATTAAATGTTAAAAAACTCTAAACTTTATTACATCAAAAACAGGTCTATCGTCTGTTTCCGTAATCGAAGAGTGCATTGATTGGTCTGTTTATTAGAAGTTGTCAATGAAAAATATCTAAATTTAACCTTGCTAATTGCCTAATCATGTCTATTGATTGGTTTGTATCGAAAATCACGATATGTTTGTGAATCTATTTTAGCAAAAAATATGAACAAAATTAGTGTTGAGTTCATTAGTTTTGTTTATTAGCTCTTCGGTGGCGAATGTCTTCAATGTCTTCACGGAATGACGAGAATCTGGTAAATGTTAGCCAACTGTGCGCTTGCGTTGGGCAACAGTACTCCTGTGAGCACAGGTCTGAACACTGAGTGCTTCTGCAAATGCTTTTGTGCAATACATATGCTGTTCGAGTAATGGCAACACTCGTTACTCAAAAAGATTATTCTGTTTCACAGAGTTTTGACATTTTTCTGTTTTCTCTTCGATTCTCAGAAACTAAATGAAAACCATTTTAACAATAATGTAATCAATTGATAGTCCGAAACAAAACTCAATTTTTATTAAACGTTTCAACAAATCTCTTCAAACAAATGGCTTTTATGTGACATTATGTCCGGTTTATTATCTGATTCTCGACAATAAAGTGCTGGTAATAAGTGTTACACAACTCATAGAGAGAAGAGAGAGAAGTGTCTCAACAGAAAAAATATCATAATTTTTATGATTTTAATTATTATAAAACCTAAGCCTCTGTTGTGTTGAGTTGTGTTCATATTTGCAAATAAATTGGTTGTTTGGTTGCATAGCAAAGCATTATTTGCTATCAAATTATAAAAACTAATAAAATAGTGGTTCAGATAAATACAAACTACAAACTAATGCTTCAAAAAAGCTTATTATTCTGTGCTATGATTGCGTCGAAACTGACTTAAAAACTAAATTCAAATAAAACACTGGATTTCTAATCGATTCAAGTCATGGCTACACCACAATCATCGCAACCGCCGAATCCCACTCAAGAGGTTCAGACGTCTCCGCCATCGACTACTCATTCTTCGGGTGTGTCGAGCACTAGCACTTCCAGTGGCAGTAACGCAGATTTGAGAGTAGCTTCGCTTCGGATGTCGTCTCACTTACAATCGTCGTCCTCTTCATCTTCGTCGACATCATCGGTATTCGGTGGACACCAGTGGTCGCGTCAGTCCAGTGTTGATGAGGGAGTGTTTCACTCGACCTGCAATTCTCCGGCAAAGTCTATACCGAACAGTCCGATAGGGCCTAAGTTTAAGTTAATACATGAGGGAGACATTCATCTCTGTCGGCTCAACCATCAGAGAACAGTCATCAGTAAAATATTGAGTTCGAAATTCCTGAGAAGATGGGAAAACCATCGCTTATACCTCACGTCAGTCAACATCGCATCCAAAACAGTAAGTCTTCTCTAATTAGTCTTCAAATCATTTTAACGAATCCAATGAATAATTGAAATCAAAACTGTTTTACAAATATTTAAAATTCAGTTGAAATGCAATCTTTTGTTTCGAAACATTTCTCGGAAATCCTTAATATATGGTTATATTAATTGGTTATATTGATTTGGTTATATTGGTTATATTGATTTGGTTATATTGGTTATATTGATTTGGTTATATTGGTTATATTTACTAATAGTTCTCAGAATCAATATTTTTGTCAATTTTTTCAACATTTTTGGACATAAGATATAATAAATGAGTCGTTGACTGACTTTCCAGTCAATAATCAATGAGTTATGACTCGAAGTAACCTAAATATTAATATAGATTAACAGAAAACAAATAATAAAACATTTTATTGTCTCTGATTTCAATGCAATACATAAATAATTGATTCGAATATCCGATAATTTGTTGTAACTTAATATCATTTTTCAAATAATTTTGTAAAAAATTTGAAAAAAATATTTAACAATCGGATGAATTCAATATATAATTATAATTTCGAAATTCAATTATCTGTTAGTTTTTAATGTATTTCTCTTTCCTTGAAATCATCTAAAATGCAATTATTTATAATTCAATTCAATGCTATTTATTAATTGAATCATCAAATGAAGTTCAAAATCAATTGTGCACTCAATGAGATGTCTGAGCGCTTGAGATGTTTGCTAAAGGCTTCACATCAATCCTAAATGGGAATCAAATAATTGAAATTCGATGTAAAGCTGCGAAAATTAAAAATATGCATGATGATGATGATGATGATGATGATGGTGATGATCAACAACAACTAAAAAACTTGTCAATCCTTACGATCTTATGTTCAGAAATAAATACTTAAAAGCATTTCATTAATTATATGTAAAAACAGTAACGCAATGACAGAGTCCTGAATTTTAATTGATTGTCAGTCCATTGGTTGAGAATTTCTGTTTAGTTATCAAAACTTTTGTTGACTACTATTTGAAGATACATTCACTGAAAATAATAGCTCTTCTAACGTCACAATTATTCAAATCACTAAAAGCGAGCCATTACTGCCTTAATAAAATAAATTGCATTGAATTCCACACAAATAATCCGAGGTGAGGGATGAGGGGAGAGAGAGAGAGAGAGAGAGAGAGAGAGAGAGAGAGAGAGAGAGAGAGAGAGATGATTGAAGATTTATTTGGGAAACATATAAAACACGATTATCATAGTGTCTGAACTTAAATTGAAATCACGCGTCTCTTTGTCTGAATATTTGTAGCAAATGATACACTAATTCACGTCATAGGATGACATTCAGTGCTCTGATGAGAGTTAAAGCCTTGCAATAAAATGAATAGTCAATTATTGCATTTTTCTGTTAAAACTAAATATTAATTAGTTTTAGATTCAAAGAAAAGAAGAGAGAAATTCTTGTTTTATGAGTTTCAATGATTGTGAGGTGCGATCCGACCTTCACGGAACTTGTAGTGACGTCAATTGCCAGCATAACGAGGGTGTTATGGGTGTTATGCGATGCTTCCACACGACTTACAATTCTTTCCAACGTTTAATACCTAAACCTAATGACCAAAATCGCAAATTTTGTCATCAAATAAAGAATAGATTTATTTTAATGAATAAAATTTAAAACTCTTAGCAATGGTTTAACTATGAGAGGAGAGGACTGGATGTGCAAAAGTAGGTCACTCTTCACTCTCTCAACAAAAACTATCCTTTAAAGTGCACTTTCGATGACGTCCGCCAACACGTCATCGAGAATTATGAACGGATCCGAATCCAAATATCAAGAGTTCAATATACTCATGGATTGTATGCAAGGGATGACAGAGTTTGCAAACAATTCTACTTCAATGTGAGGCATAACAAGGAAATGGGGTCAACACCAGAATATATTCTCACACTTCGCTTATTGAACTCAATTCACATTTTCTCTCAATTCTGTGATTATGTGAACTGATATCAAAATATTATCAATAACTTTAAAAATTTCATTAATTTACTTAAAATTATTTAATTAATCGGTTTTTTATTTAATACAATCAATGATTAGATAATTTTCAAATCAAATTATTTAGTTTTAAATTCATTTCGTGAAGAATTTAAATCCCAAACATTTAATGGAAAACATTTCAAATGAGAATAAGATTTGAATTTCAAATGAAATGCAAATATACTTGTAATTGAAACTAATAATTGTATCAAGATCAATTTTTATTTAGAAATGCAATCAGGAAAAGATATATTAATCTCAAGAGAATTGAGAATTTATCAACAATTATGTTGGGAAAAGAGTCATCACTTTTTTTTATCTAGTTCAATTCATTATTCATTTGAAAAAGAATTGTGTAAAGAGTTTGTTCATTGTTTTGACATTAAATCAATTTTCATTTAATAGCAGAGGACTGGACCAGACTATATCACTATATGAGTCTCCAGAGTCTTGATATTTAGTCATAATTTTGATCTTTAGATAAAATATTTCTTTCGAAACATTTTGTAAACGAATAAAATCGTTAAGAAATTGAAACACAGTTTGAGTTCATTGATAACAAAATCAATGCGAATAGAATTAAACTAACATTTGCAAGATCATTGATCAACAATCTCTGCTATACATTCTATTCTACAAACAAATCATGAAATTCAATTATATTCAATGACTTGTTTTGATTTCCGGTAATCTATCGCTTGAATAATTAATTTCATTTGCGATATCACATTGTGTTTCACAATATTAATTAGGTGTCAACCAATGCCACCAAAATATAAATCATAAATATATAAATGTGACAATTAAATGAATTACCTTGCACAATTTATATACATAATCATTTAGACTTAGATTCTATTTATTTACTGTATTTCTGTATTTACTGAATGCAATCATTTATTTTAGTCAACGGAGGAAACGATGGGTTTGGGATTAAAAACAATTTGATGTTTTGTTACCACTGTTTAACTCTAAAACGGAAGAAAACCAATGAAATCAATTCAAATATATTTTTTGTTAATTTAAATATTTTGAAACGATTGCAATCATTTTCTAATAAATTATTCATTTCAATAGTTTTTGGATTCTTGTGATCAAAATTTTTATAATCTTTTTTCTTTGAAAGCCAATCGGGTTTCTGGAGGTACCCATAGCTTACAGTCAAATAGAGGACGTGTATATAGTCTCCCGATGGGACACAAGTCAAAAATATTGCATTCGTATTGTGATCTCCGATGGGTCTGTTCTCCTTCAGGTAAGCTCTCAATCATTGATATTTGATCTGTTTTTAGACTTTTTTCTAAACACCGTTTCCTAATAGCATTTGTTTCTATCAAATTTCAAAACAGTATTTTGTGTTTCATTTGTTCTATTATTTGAAAATTTACAAAATGTTTTTCAATTCATTTAATTTTCTCCTCTTTTCAACCGTTTCTATAGAAACACGAAATTAAGTTCATTTAGTTTTTGACTCAAATATTAATAAGTTTTATGTGATTTCAAGAAAATTATTGTTTCCATTAAATTCTTTTCAATACAAACCATTTTATCTCTTTATTTGAAGAAGAGACTCAACTGACAATCGTTTCGAATTTCATATGTTATAAGCAAGCAATATGCTTTCATATACTTTAATTTCACCAAGATTAGTTTTCATCTTCTGAAACTCTTCTGAAAATTACTAATAAAATAACCGAAACTAATATTTAGTGATTGAAACGCAAAAAATATTTGATTGCATTTTCTTTTTCTATTGTCTAAAAATGATAGCATCTTGCTATCATGACATAATAATTTTCTAGATTCTTATTAATTCAATAATTAATTCAATAATTAAATTAATCAAATTTTTTAGTTATCAAATAAATGGTTAAGAGATCAATGGCTTAACTCAATAAATTGGAAGGTAACAAATATTTCATTTTTAAAAATTATCATTAACTTTTAAACCCTATATTATCAATTTCAGAGAAGCATGCTGAAATTCCAGAGTATCTTGATCAACTCTTTTATTAGAAGTGATGTATTAATAAAGGAATTAAAAGTAAGATTTATTTTTTATTATTCACTGATCTCTCGATAATTATTAAAATTTAAAAATATTTGTCATTTATTCAAAACCGTGAAAATCCTGAAAATATCAAAAGAGAGCAAGGTTAATCATGTTTTCACTTAACTCAACTTTATTTAATCGATTAAAACGATTCAGTTTTCGATAAATTTTTTCTATTAAATGATTAAAGTTTGAACTTATTTTTCAATTTTCAGATCAAAACTATTTAAAACAAATCTGTTTTGTATTGTATTTATAGAATTCAATGAATTTTTTCTTATTATTCTTTAAAAGATTAATATTTAAGGCGAGACTACAATAAGAAATTGATTTTAACACATTTCATGTCTCAATGATTGATACGTTATTTGATTAAATGACTTGTTTTAACACAAATTCATTGATAAGACTCAAGAATTGATGACTTTATATCTCTTTTTGAGTATTTGTATTGAATTCTGTCAAACAAATGCTTCAAACGATTAGATAAATATTTCAAATTCAATGACCAAAATGTGGTTTTATGTAAACTTACTAAGATCAATTGTAAATGCAGATGATCAGCAACAGATTTGACATTTTAACCTTGCAAGTTTTTGATAACCTCTAAAATTTGAATCTAATCTAATTCTGGACCAAGATAATCCTTGTAATACTTTATGGTTTTGTCTATAATGAGAACAATTGAATGAAAGTATATTTTTTCGAGTCTTCTGATGGGGTTTCAGTTCAAACTGGATCTCAAATAAATAGTTACTATTTTTAGGCTATAAATGACAATATTGTCGATATTTTCTGCAATATATTCTGTTTATATAACCGTTGTTTAAATATTAACACCAATTGATGTTTACATTTCATTTGAAACACTTGAGAGCCAATACTTATATAAAGAGTCGAATATTTTTCTCCCAATTAATGTAAAAGTCTTTTAGATGGAAAAAATTATTAAAGACTTTAGTTATCTTGGTATAAACTATCCGGTTAATCATGTTTATTAGGTTAGTGTAGTGTAAAAGTTATCCAAACTATATCTTATTGCCATTCAACACATTTGATTACAGATGTATATAAGTTTAACTTTAATCAGATATTATATAATATGAAATGAATTTAATTTTGAAATAACTCTCAAATCATACAAAACTTTCGGACAATTTCACTGCAAAGTGGATGTAATGATAAACAAATATTTCATTTAATTAATCAATTTGTACATCAAATAAGAATATTTGCATTCATTAAAACATATACTTTTGCATAAATTTCTAGAATATGTAAAAAAATTGTTAAACGAATTAAACTAATAATTAATGAAATATTCCTTTTGTAACAGAATTTGATTGAACTTTCGGTGACGACTCCATTGCAAGACGAGTGCATATATCAAACGCCTTTAGAGATAATAAGCGAGCTTTTGAACACTAATAGACTAATTAATGTATGTTTTGTTCATTTTATTTACTTATTATTCAATTATTTCATTTGTCTCTTCAGTTCAATAATAGATTGGAACAAATGAGGGGTCAAATGAACGAAAATCAAATCAGAGAAATGATGGCAAATACTAAAGTACTCAACGAAGAAATCATTGCAATAATATCGCCTCTCCTGGAAAGGGCTAACCCTACTCCAGAAATATGCCAATTCTTGAGTCAAGTAAGTAAACCCTTATTGCAAAAAAATTCAATAATTTTTTTCAAATATATTGATATTTGTGTTATTTTTCTTAATTTAAGAACAAATTATGGTTTAATTCTTATGTCTAATCAGTTATTATTGTGCAATAGATTATAGCGTTCCGTATATTAATAGATAAGTCATAAACAGAGTCATAAATGATTCAAAACATATTTCCAGGAATTAAAGAAAATACTAGTCTTTGACGAATAACATCATGAAATCATATCATGCAAACAAATTTAGTCAACAAATTCATAGCACTACGAAATTAAATTTTTTTCTTGGGATAAAAAACCAGTTAGATATTCAGTGATTGAGCTAGCTTGTTGTTTCCCAGATTAGCATATGGAAAGCGTGTATTTAATTTAAAAATAACATTAAACACGAAAATACTATATATTTTGATCTCTCGATTTGTTGGCAAATATTATTGTTTTTCCTGTTTTTGTAGAGAATGTCAAATAAATGTCTCATTTTGTCATTTCTTATGATTCCCAGAAATTTTCCAAACCTTTAAGCTCTCGATACTGACTATTGCAGTGACTTTTTGCTCGTAATTAGAAATTCAGTCTTTTCTTAGAAATAAATCCAAAGAATAATCCCTCGAAATATTATATCCCTTTCGAAACACTTGTTATATAGAATATATAATATATTATAATTTGATTTAAATTGAATTATTGTCGAAACTATGATTTAATGTCAAAATATTTGTCTAATTGATAGCATTGTGCGGTATATCCGCGATCTCTGGTCGTTAGCGAACATTACAGTGAAATAACTCAACGAATTTTGAAGCATAACATGGATTTTGGCAAATATCCAAATATGAGAATTTTAGTCCAGGACTATGTCCTCGCTCTTCATTCTCAAAACGACGGAACTAATCTTGTCAAAGCGTTCATCAAATGGTAAATATTCTTCTTATTTTTTATGTGGTTTCTCAATTCAAATGATTAATTATCTAGATTCTATATCTTTAATTAGCCAAAAAAGTCAAACAGTAGTTGCCTTGTTCTTTTTCTTTTATAGTATCAAATATTTATCTGGCTCATTTAAGTTAACAAAATTAAGCTTAAATTTTGATTTATTGTGCGTACGTTTGGCTGAAATGTGATTAATTTGATCGCTTTGTTTGCATTCAAATAATTAGTGATACAGTTATCTAATAATCTAATCAATCACTTGTTGTTGAAGTGTTCACGGCTTCGGAAGCACATGTCCTCATCCACGTGTCCTCAACAACATTATATCCATTTGTTTTGCTGCGATGTTCTCGATCTTTGAGGAACGGAGGGCTGACCTTCACTCTGATATCGAGGCGAATATGACTGAAAGAAAGGTCTCTAAAGAGGACTGGAAAACAAGACTCAATTGTTTTATAAATATATTGTATTTCATGTGAGTCTCGAATAACTTGACTATCAGACATAAACAAGATCAATTATATAAACTGACCTCATCTCCAATTCTCACCAATTAATTCAACTCAATTAAATTTCAGATCCCAATACGAGGATTGGAGACCAGGGTTGGCACAAATACTGCAACCGATTCCTTTCCCTGACATCGCTTTAGCCACTCCTGAGTTCACTTCGTATGCATTGGTTTTGAATTTAATTAAAGTTTAATTCAAATGAAATCTATTTTCAGATCAATTAAATCTGTGATACAAAACATATGTTCTGACAATAGATGTGAAGTACATCTCATGCTTCTCGGCATCAGAGAGGGAAAGGAGAGTTGGCTCCAAACATATTGTCCCGGAAGTATTGCTTGCGATGACGAGGGAGACCTTTGGAGTCTTATTGTGAGCCTTTCATTTAGAATTTATTGATTGCAATAATTAATCCTTTATTGTGGTCTTCAGCTCAAGTGTCTAATAAACTGTTGCTGTCGTCGCAAAAGATTTTTGGTTACTCTAAACAAGAGTTTGGGCCCCTGTATGCTAAGAGCCCTTAGGGATGACGAAACCTGTCAGTTGATATTGTGTGCGATGTTAGAGTTGAATGTTGTGGACAGTCTTGATATGCAGCAGCAAATCATAACAACTCTGCAAACGACACAATCGGGGAAATGCCATTATTCTGACCTCTGTCAGAGACAACTCCATCTCAAAGAACTGGTAAGCATTCAATAGATATAACTCTTGATTTATTCTATACATTAGTATAAATGAAATGAAATTAATTACTATTAAATTGATTTCAATATTTAGCAACAAAAAGGCGGTCCTAAAAAACTGACACTTCCTTCGCGTTCGACTGACGCCGATGTGAAAAAACTGTTGAGTTGTGGATCTTTTGGGAATTTGGAGTGTCTTTCCTTAGCATTCACTCAAGTGACCAGTGCTTGTGCCGAACAATTGATTAAATTGCCTTCACTTCGATATCTCAACTTATGGTCAACTCAGGTAACAAAACAATTGGAGCCAAAGTTAAACTCAAATCAATATTTTATTTTTGTCTATAGTTTGGTGACAACGGTTTACAAATAATTTCTGAACACTTGAATAAACTACAAGTACTTAACTTATGTGAAACTCCGGTCACAGACAAAGGGCTTCGATATCTTATCGGTATTTCTTTTAAAATATGAAAATTTGATTAAAAACTAAATAAAATGATGTATTGATTGATAGCACTTATGAATCTCCGGAAACTGAATCTGAACTCTACCAGTCTCTCTGCCGAGACATTTAAACTACTCAAAGAAAAGTTACCCGCCCTTCAAGAGATTGATATACGATACACAGACGCCTGGTAGGGATGGCAGCTATTTTTCGCTCATCTCATCTATTATTCCATTATTGTATCCATTATTGGCTACACCTGTGCTGAACCAACTCTTCTTATTTATTAATTAATTAACTAATTATTTATATATTATATAAAATTTTAGAAAAAATATTGTCTTTAAAATATTGGTCACAGCTTTTGTGCTGATCTGAAAGTAGGGCAGTTTCAGTGCCCATTGTATTGATTTTTTATTATACTATTTATTCACTCATTTAGTATCAAAATATGAATTCAAATGAATATGAATTGCACTAAAAAACTAACGATTCTTTGGCTAACATTCTGTAAACTAATCAGAAAACCGCTTCTCTTTATAAATGATATTTAAAACTGTATTTAAAAATATTCTTAAAATTGTTGTTTACTTCAAATCAAATGCAAAACATTTTTAAATTAAATAATTCAATGAAAACAATTAGATATTAATTCTAAGCACAGCTTCGCATAAATTGCAATAATTGTGACGAAAATAGTTACCATTTTTTCAATTTATGATTATTTTTCGCAATTATTTATATAATTCACAGAAAATCATTCATTTATTTCTAATTTATTAAAATTTATTTACAAATCGATTGAAAATTCAGTTAAAATTTAAAAGATTTGGCAAAAAATAAAAGTTTTTAAAAAATATTCTCAAAATAGTGTTTTAGTAATTGGAAAATAAGTCAAGAGCTTTGATATGAGCTTGCACATTTTAGGAAAATTATGAAAAAAGGAAACTATAAATCTTAAAATGAAATATGTTGATAGAAATAATCTAGATAAAACGATAATGTGAGGGTCAATCTAAATAAAGAATATTCTGGTCTTAGAATGAGTCAACTTATATATAAATGTTGTCCACAACTGTTCACTACTGCCCTCTATTTAGTCTCAAATTAAATTAATATAAAATATTGGAAAACAGTCTTAACTCATATGCAGTGAAGACTTGTTTTTATCTCTTTTTGATTGAAGTAATTGAACGACACTTTTGTTAAAAACCGCCAAAAGTTTGAACAAAATAAACAAAATTTAAATCAATTTGTTTTCGGTTTAAATATATTTTGATTACAATGTCTTCAGTGGAACCGTTGAATATCTGTCAACTGATTTCACTGATAGAAGAGCCGACGCGAAGACTGACTCACTCTGAGATTGTTTGGTCAGTCGTGGGATGTCTGTCCGGTTCGGAAAGTGTTAGCTTCGGATGGCGTCAAAGTGATCAACACTTTCACGTAAGGCATGGCTTAAGTGGTGACAAATACCTAAACCAAACCCTTCTCTACAATTATCTCAACTATTTCTGTAAATACGGAACGGCTTTCAAAATAATGTTTGACTTCTGTTACGATGAGGTCGAAAATGAAGACATCGTTATCTGCTATACGTTTAACGCATTTCGCAGTTCTTTGAGATATCTTTTGATTGATTTAATCCAACGTTTGAATAATATTTGCGATCATTTGGTTAACGATAATAAAGAAAATAAAAATATTTCGTTAATTGGTTTCAAGTATTGGTTGGATTGCGACCAAAACCAAAATCTTTTGCTCACAATTGAAATCTTGTGGAAAATCTTTGAGCGAATCCGCGAAACAGCGCTCACGAAGAATACCAACTCTTCCTTAAGTTTTGCTATTCTTAACGCTATTTATCAAACAATTGATTTCCAGAAGATTTCGATTCGAAGTATTGTTTTCAAACTATTTATGGATTGTTTGAAACCAACTCTCGATTACTTCGATTATATCCTTACGAATGGTGTCATTCGAGACTCACATCAAGAGTTTGTTTTCGTTGAATCTGAAGAAGAGTACAATTCAGTCAACTTTTGGAATAATTGTCTCAAAATTATCGACGATTTGAATGAAATGCCAGAGTTTTTGGTGAAACACTTGAAGACAATACTAATCGCCTCTAAATCTCGTCTAATGTCTCGAAAACTGAATTTCGGTACAAAGACTCCAATCAATAAATCAATTGATTTGTTCAATAAGTTCTCCCAAACTATAAACGATTTGTTCCGAAATAGTGACTCATTTTGGGTTAAAACAACAAAAAATGTGATCGAAATCGAAGATAAAAGAGAGTCTCTTCCAAGTGGCGACTCTTCGCAAATAATTCTTCCGAAGTCTTTGGCGATGAGTCCATCGGAGAAGACTGAATACGATTCAGACCTGAATTACTTTGACGTGTATTCAGTGCACAACCATTTCTTTTACGACATTCACACAAACTTTGAATTGAGTGAAGAAAACAAAACTTGTGAACCATTTATACCAAAGAAGTCATTAAAACCAATCGAAATGATGATAAACGAAGCGCTGACGCAAACCATTGATCAAATCTGTTCTGATATTTGTTCGCAACTAATGACACGAATTATAGACGAATATAAAAACTATTTTAATAACTTTTGTGACTATTATTTGTTGCGTTCGTCAAATGTTTTGCCGATTTATTGTTTAGAGTTATTCCAAAACATAAATGCAATCAATTCGTCAAAAATCGATAATTTCTTTGCTCTCAAAAATGAGATAACTTTCGATTCCGTCCCTAATATCAGACCATTTATCAGTTGCGATGACCTGAGTTCAGAACCGCTCAAATTCTTCAAAAACGTTCATTTAATCTATAGTCCAATCGAGTGGCCATTTGTTGTCTTCTTCAGCGATGACGTCATTTCTCTCTTCAATAGAGTTTTTCAACTTTTACTTAAAGTAAAGTACAGTAAATGGCTTTTGGATCACTTGATGTTCACTAATGAGTTCAGGTCCGGACTCAGCGACAAACGGATGGTTTTTGTGATGCGATTCAAACTTCAAAATAGTGTCAATAAGTTATACAACTATTTGATGAACGAAATCAATGTTCATATAAACGAAACTCTCAATCGATTCGATAGTTTGACTAATTTTGAGGAATTGCTTGAAATACACAATAAATTTATCGTTAATCTGAAGCAAACAATTTTCTATAGACAACAGACTCTGAAGAATGTTGTCTCAAAACTAATTAAAATGTGTTCACAATTGGAACAAATCTGGAAAATGGATAACCAGTTAAAAGACGAGTCAATAATCAAATCAATGGACGTTGACATCGATCGATGCAATCGTTTATTGAATTGTTTTTATGATATCTCTAATAATAACTGATTTTTATTCGAAAAAAATATATGTATTTCATAATTGAATTCTAAATATTTGTATCTTTAAGTCAATAAAATTGATTATTCTTTTTAATTTTTATTCGAATTTTGTTAATAGATCCAATTTAACCCAATTAAACAGAATGAGTTACAAAACAATTATTCAATTGATAGTTGATGTGACCTTGATAATTTAAAATTGAAAAATTGTGGTTCTATCTCAACTATATCTAAATTAGATTATTTAATGACTAAAGTCTTTTGACTAAATTCTATCCAATGTTGTCGTTAGCCAACAGATCACACCTCTGGTACTCAACTGTTTATTTGGTGTAACCCTAGAAATGGTTTTGTAGTATAAAAGGAGAAACTCTTCAAAAATTTCTTTCTCTTTGAAGTGACTCTTCTGTTGTTCACATCAACTGAATGTAAACAAAAGTTTTGACCAAAGCTTTACTTTTTTTTTTCAAATTAATTTAACAGACATTTAATCAATCGATTGAAGATGAGTGCAGTTAATGGACAAAAGAAAAACTACAAAATCGGTAATTATTTAAAACTAATTTCAAAGAATTTTCATTTGGTTTTAACTTTAAAACGCTTGAAATGAGCGGTTATTCTCATAAATTGTTGGAATATTCTGTTATTAAAAGTTTGCAGAATATCTTAAAGTAATATAAGTATTGATCTTTTTTTAAGACAATCTAATTAAATTGACGATGCTCAAAATGGTTACAATTTTCAAAATTATCAATTTTCAACCAATATTTCTTTAGCCGGCTCTTTAGCCTGGTTTCTTCTATTGTTCAATTGAGCCAAACTTATATATAATGATTAATTAATTGTAATTTTGTTACTCAAAGAGATATTTTTAGTAACGATTTAATTATTTGAATGGATTTAATGATTGCTTTCCTCAACTCATTTCCGATTTAATAATTAATATTAATTTAAAATTTCTTTAAAAAACATATTTTCCTTATTTTTTGAATTAAATTTGAAACAAAAATCTAATGAAATGTTTTGAATGTATCGAAAGCTGACATAAGTTTAGCCGAATTCGGGCGAAAGGAAATAGTTTTGGCCGAACACGAGATGCCGGGACTCATGTCTATCCGCAAAAAGTACGGTCCGTCTAAACCCCTAAAAGGCGCCCGAATTGCCGGATGTCTTCATATGACAATTCAAACGGCAGTTCTGATCGAAACTTTGACCGAATTGGGAGCAGAGGTTCAGTGGTCATCTTGCAACATATACTCGACACAGGACCATGCTGCTGCTGCCATCGCTGTCACCGGTGTCCCCGTCTTCGCCTGGAAGGGAGAGACCGAAGAAGAATACCTCTGGTGTATCGAACAGACTCTTGTCTTCCCCGATGGACAGCCACTTAACATGATTTTGGATGACGGGGGAGACCTCACCAGTCAGTCCACTATTGAATCTCTTCGTTCTTTATATTAATTTTTATAATTTATTTGAAAAGATTTGGTTCACGAAAAATACCCCCAATTCTTGTCTGGAATTAAAGGAATTTCTGAGGAGACGACAACAGGTGTCCACAATCTGTACAAAATGTACCGAACGGGACAACTGAAGGCACCGTCCATTAATGTGAACGACTCGGTCACCAAATCTAAGTTCGATAACCTCTACGGCTGTCGGGAATCACTCACTGATGGCATCAAAAGAGCCACTGATGTGATGCTCGCGGGAAAGGTATGCGTTGTCGCGGGTTTCGGTGATGTCGGAAAAGGAAGCGCTTCTTCTCTGCGGGCGTTCGGCGCACGAGTTATCATCACTGAAATCGATCCAATCAATGCTCTTCAGGCAGCGATGGAGGGCTACGAAGTGACGACTATGGAAGAGGCCGCTCCCAAAGCCAGTGTCTTCGTCACCACAACCGGATGTAAAGATATCATTCGCGGCGAACACTTCCTTCAAATGCCTGAAGACTCGATTGTCTGTAATATCGGACACTTTGACTGTGAGGTTGACGTCAAGTGGTTGGAGACTAACGCCAAACAAAAGGTTAATATCAAACCACAGGTCGATCGCTACACCCTCTCAAACGGCAAACATATACTCCTATTGGCTGCGGGTCGTCTCGTAAACTTGGGCTGTGCTATGGGTCATCCCTCCTTTGTTATGAGCACTTCCTTCTCTAACCAAACATTGGCTCAAATCGAACTCTTCACAAATCCGGGAAAATATCCCCTCGGAGTCCATATTCTGCCCAAAAAAGTAATTTATTTCAATTGTTATAAGTCTTTCGTATATTAAATATGTTTTACATTTGATAGCTCGACGAAGAGGTGGCGGCCCTTCATTTGCCTCATTTGGGCGTTAAATTAACTCGACTGACAAAAGAGCAAGCTGATTATTTGGGTCTACCACAAGAAGGACCGTACAAACCAGAGCACTACAGATACTAAGGCTTTTAGTTTTAGTTGATTTCGATTCCAAAAATTTTTGACTAAAAAAATTAAAAACAAATTTACTTTAATTTACTTTAAATTCAATTTTATTATAAGACTCAAAAACTTATGTAATTCTTTGTCCAAACCTCTAATATCTTATGGTTTGTATAATAAACGATAATTTTTATCTCTCTGAAGGTCAGCCTTCAATCTGATCGAATGATTTTATCTCAATTTCAATAAACTCTCAAATTTTTTCTTACATTTCTCTCATTTTATTAAAAATTTGATTACAATTGAAATCATTGGAAACCCAACGAATTTACGGATCAGAAGAGAATATTCTGTAAAAAATTCCAAAATTTTAAATGTTTTCAATTAATTTTGATTTCAAGTGAAGAGGGTTTTGGTGTACCAAAAGTTACCAAAACTAAATTCTGAACTCATTATCTATTTTTGGACCGAAAATAAAACAAATATTAGTTCGAAATCACACTTTTTTGACTGATATTCAGATTATCGCTAAACTGTGGCACAACTGTTGGGAGCTATAAGTCACACATTGAACCGATCAGTGATCTTGTTTAATCTGTTCTTATCATTTGCATGATGAAATAGCAATTATCTTTTATTTAAATTAAAGGAGAGGGCAATAGAGTCCACAAAATTCTTGTATATTTAAAGAATTATCAGATTGTTTATCGATAAGAATTATCAATTAAGTCTTCATTATATTCACCACATTTTGCGCAATAAATAATTAAAAATATCTTTAATTATTTGAATCCATTAATTAGTTTAAAATTATTTTCACTCAAAAGTGATTCTTATAATTGAACCAATGAATTGATGGAACAGACTTATGGTTTGCCACTATTTGATTTTAAAGATATATCTATAATCCGGGTAAAGCCGGACTATTCTTTTATCAAAACTGTTTCTGCGATTGATTTGCGATAAAATATTTTATCTTTTCTTTATTTAAGTCGAGAATAGAAATGATCGCAAATTCACTTTATTCTGAGCTATCGTTTGAAGAGTTTCATAAATTTTGATAAAATGCCCTCAAATTATATTAACGGTAATTCAAATTCTGTTAAAGAATCCCATTGTGAACACGTATTGGTAACGGGAGGGGCCGGTTATATAGGGTCTTCACTCGTACCACAACTGTTGAAAGAAGGCTATTCTGTGACTGTCTTCGATCGCTTCGATTTTGGCGTCTCTTCTCTTTTGCCTCACATTTCAAACCCTAAACTATATCTAATTCGCGGCGATATTAGAGTCAAGTCTGAGATCAGTTCCGCCATTGAAAATGTCGACGCAGTCATTCATTTGGCGGCAATCGTTGGATACCCCGCTTGTGATAAAAATCCGGAACTCGCCGTAAAAGTCAATGAAATGGGAACTCAAAACATATCTGAAATGATTGGAGCGCAACAAAAGTTCATCTTCTCGTCGACCGGTTCCTGTTATGGCGCTATCGATGGCATCTGTACTGAAGAGACGAACATAAGTCCGCTCACACTTTATGGCAAAACAAAAGCAAAGGGAGAAACTCTTGTCTTAAAAAAGGAAGGGGTTGTCCTGCGTTTGGCTACACTTTTCGGAGTCTCGCCCCGAATGCGATTGGATTTATTGGTTAATGACTTGACTCAGAGCGCACTACAACATAAGAAAATATCTTTATTTGAGCCCCAATTCAAGAGGACATTCCTTCACGTGAGAGACGCCGCCCGGGCTTTTGTATTCGCTCTCAAACATTACGATCAAATGAAAGGTAAAGTTTTTAACGTTGGGGACGACTCCATGAATATGAGTAAAGCTGAGGCCGCGCTCACCATCTCTGATATCATCCCCGACTGTGTGATACACTTATCGGAAACGGGAGAAGATAAAGACAAACGCGATTATGTCGTCTCCTACTCTAAGATCGCAAAACTTGGCTTTAAATCAAAGCTATCCCTCAAAGAAGGCATCGATGAACTCATCAAAACATTACCCCAAATGTCTAGTCTTGAGATTCAATTGTCTAAAAATGTTTGAATTTCGATCATTTTTTAATAACTCAAATATTATACTATTTTTATCACAATTATTGAGAAATTCAATAAAATTAATAAAATATTTCGTTTGAATAAAGCGCTGAAAGAAAAATACAATTTTGTCTTTTTTTTGACTATTTTATCAATTTATAAATATAACCATGATCTTTTTTCTTCGAGTTATCAATAAGTTTGTGAACAATACATTGTATAAACATTTGGTTCAAATAAATTATAAAAATATTAATAATTTGACAAAAAATAGAAAAATATTATCCAAACAGAAAAGTGTTGCCATTAATGAGAAATGAGTGTAACTCTAATGCAATGACTTTTGTTTTTATGCAATAATTTGAAGTCAAATATCATTTTCACATTTGTTTCAACATTTGTCTCAACCTTTTTGCCGGTTATTTGTCTAATCTATCGGTCGATTATTTGATCCAATTATGACTCAAACGAGTGATTCTTCACATCAATCACCAAAAAGTCCGAAATCACCGGAAAGTGAGAAAAGCAAACGATATGACCGACAATTGCGGTAATAATTGATTTAATCCTCATTTTTATCAATAATTTAATATATATTTGACTCACTTTTCAGCCTTTGGGGAGATTTGGGACAATTGTCTTTAGAGTCATCCCATGTCTGTCTGATTAACGCCACGTCTTTGGGCACAGAAATACTCAAAAATCTTGTTTTGCCGGGAATTCGGGCCTTCACTGTCATTGACAACAATGTGGTCACAGAAGAAGACTTCGGGAATAACTTTTTTCTATTGAGTGACGACTCAATCGGCAAAAGTAGAGCCAAAATCGCGGCACAACTCTTATCTGAATTGAATGATGACCTTAAAAAAGGCGATTATTTGGACGAGTCTTTTGAGTCTCTCCTCGAATCAAATCCAAACTTCTTTTCCATCTTTTCATTAGTGATCGCAACCGATATTAATAATGAAAAGTCTTTGAACCGATTGAGTCAAGTCTTATGGCAGACAAATGTTCCTCTGATTGTCTGCAAAGCCATTGGTTTTGTCGGTTATATTCGACTTCAGATAAGAGAGAAGACAATCATTGAATCGCATCCCGAAAACCCTTTCGAAGACCTAAGACTTGACGACCCCTTCGATGAACTCAAGAATTATTTCGATTCTTATGAGAAGTTCGAAGACATGTCTCGCAAAGAGTTATCTCACACTCCATTCCTCGTTATTCTTCACAAATATCTTCAGCAATGGAGACAACAATTTGACCGAAATCTCAAAGATTTGCCAAAAAATTTCAAAGAAAAGAATGAATTAAAAGGTCTGATCCGTAAAGCAATGGATGAGTTGAGGGATAATCTGAGGAATAAATCAGATGACGAAGAATTGAAAGAATTAGATTTGGAAAACTTCGAGGAAGCGATTAAAGCCATTAATACGGTATTAGTCTCTTCTGATGATATTCCTCTCGAAACGAAAGCCATTCTGAATGACCCAAAACTAAGTTTTGATGAATCAAATGATTCTTCATTTTGGTTATCAGTCAAAGCACTCAAACAGTTTGTCTCTAAAAACAAATGTCTTCCTCTTCGGGGAACTATTCCCGATATGACCTCCGATTCGGTCAAATATATAGAACTGCAGCGAATCTATCGGTCAAAAGCCAGAGAAGACTCGGAAACAGTTTATAATATAATCCAAACTCTACCGAAAGCACAGAATTTGAATATATCTGAAAGCGATGTAAACCTGTTTTGCAAAAATGCCCGCAATTTGCGTATTGTCCGGACGTCTGCCATCGATTCAGAACTAAGTTGCGATCGTTTGCGACAAATCGTGAACACAATTGGTATCGCAGACGACGACACAGAAGACGATGAACTCAGATATTATCTTCTCATGAGATTAGTCGACAAATTCTATTCATTTCATAACCGATTTCCCGGTCAGTGCAACGATGAGGTCGAGAGCGATGTCTCTATTTTAAAGGTTAGATGACTTTCGTCTTAAACAAAAATTAATTAAAATTTTAATATTTTTCTATTTCTAGTCATATCTTAAAGAGATTTCGAGTGATTTTGGATCAAATTCTTTAGTAAAAGACGACTTAATTCACGAAATGTATTGTTGTTCTGAAAAGTCTTTACTTTGACTCAACTATATTTGTCTTTAGCTGTCGTTACGGTGGGTCTCAACTCCATTCGATATCTGCGTTTATCGCCGGTTGTGCCGCACATGAGGTGATCAAAATCTTGACCTCACAATACGTTCCGATCGACAATACATTTGTTTACAACGGAATGACTTCTGTCTCAAAGACATATCGTCTTTAGATTTGTCGGAAGAATGACTTCATTAATATTTTCTGATAAGACTTTAAATTATAATAAATTTTATTAATTATTAAATAATTTCTGAATAAATCGATTCAAAGATCGGAAATGATTTGACGAAAAAGTTTTCATTCAATAGACGTTTGTTTTGAATGAATTGTTTTGAAAATAAGTAAACATTTCGTCATTTAATGACTTTTTGTTTTGGTTTTGGTTTTCATAAAAATATTTGAAATTAAATCCGAAATGCAGTCAATTTGTAATTCAAATCATTTTAATAAAATAAAAATGTTTTCATCCAATCATTTGTTTTACAATTGTTTGAGAAATTCATTTAAAATTTCAAATAATATTCAAAACAAATGTTTTTATTCAAATCTGAAATCTTTGAGTCGTTTTTTGGATAACAAGAATCGCCGCAAACTATGGGCCGAATGTCGGGCTATTCGACGGCTATTGACTGACAATAGACTCGTCTTTTCCCCAAAAACTCTTTCGGCGAACAATTTATTCACGAAATCAGTTCTTCTCTCAAATGACTCACAAAATAAAAATCCGAAAACAAATGGAAACCAAAATAATGGCAAAAATAAAGACACAAATAATCGTAATTACGATAATAACGATGAGGACAAAGAAGATGAAGACAATGAACCAAAGTCTTCACTTTTAGCCAAAGCTGTCGTTTGGATGCTCTCAGGGTTTGACTCTATTTAGACTCAAAACCAAAATATTTTTATTAATTGTTTATTAAATTTGAATCAATTATCAGATATATAGTGATAACAATTATGTCACTCCTGTTCCCCAACACCAACACTCCCGATGTCTTGAGATATGTTTCTTGGAATGAATTTTTGTACCAAATGCTGGCCAAAGGAGAAGTCGAACAATTGGTGGTCAGACCGGAGTTGGATTTGGTTACCATTTACTTATACGACGGGGCAGTCATCAAAGGCAAGAGAGCGGAGCACAAGACTTATCACATGAATATAGTGAACGTCTCGTCATTCGAGCGAAGACTCAGAGAAGCCGAGCGTTGGCTCGGAATCAAAACCGATGCCGCCGTTCCTGTTGTCTATGAACGTAATCAGGAGAGCACTTGGCTTTTGTTGGTGTCTTTGGTGGCGGTCTCTCTCATGATATTAATTATGTTCAGAAGCGGTCAAATCAAAACTCCAGTAAACGTAGACTTCTTTGTAAGTATAGATTCAAAGGCTTTTAGACGAGTATTGAAACATTTATTTGATTTGAGTCCCAAATGGGAAGGGCTAAGTTCACCATGGTTGATCCTCTAACTGGTGGCGGGAAAGGCGTTCGATTCAAAGATGTGGCCGGACTTCATGAGGCTAAGGTCGAGATCATGGAATTCGTTGACTATTTGAAAGCACCCGAAAGGTTTCAGGTTTGGCTCAATTCTATATATTATATGAAATTTTATTGAGTTATTCTGTGCAGGCATTGGGTGCCAAAGTGCCAAAAGGAGTACTTCTTTTGGGTCCTCCCGGATGTGGCAAAACAATGTTAGCCAAAGCGGTGGCCACTGAAGCGAGTGTTCCTTTCCTGGCTATGGCCGGCTCTGAATTCATTGAAATGATTGGAGGGTTGGGCGCCGCCAGAGTCAGAGACCTGTTCCGTGAGGCCCGTAAGCGGTCGCCATGTATTGTATACATCGATGAGATCGATGCCATCGGACGCAAGAGAAGTACTGCCAGTATTCAAGGCGTTAGTGGAGAAGAGGAACAGACTTTGAACCAACTTTTGGTCGAAATGGACGGAATGGGTCAAAGAGAAGGCGTCATTATGTTGGCCTCGACTAACAGAGCAGACATTTTGGACAAGGCTTTGTTGAGACCGGGAAGGTTTGACAGACATATTCTCATTGATTACCCAACACTTGATGAACGAAAAGACATTTTTCTTCAACATTTGAAAGCAATTAAATTAGAGCTCAATCCAAGCAAATATGCCTTACGTTTGGCTCAATTGACTCCTGGATTCACCGGCGCTGACATCGCGAATGTGGTCAATGAGGCCGCACTTCATGCGGCGCGAGAGTCGAAACGTTTGGTCAAAGCGGAGAACTTGGAGTACGCGGTCGAGAGGGTTGTCGGCGGCACTGAAAAGAGGAGTCAAGTTCTCAGTACTCACGAAAAGAAATTAATTGCTTTTCACGAATGCGGTCACGCATTGGTCGGATGGCTATTGCCTCACACCGACGCTCTCCTTAAAGTGTCGATCGTTCCGCGAACTACTAATGTATTGGGATTCTCAAGAGTCCTGCCCTCAGATCAGAAGCTCTATACAACCGAACAGTTGTTTGAACGGATGTGTATGGCTTTGGGCGGAAGAGTCGCCGAATCCCTTATCTTCAACAAAATCAGTTCCGGCGCTCAAAACGATTTGGAAAAAGTGACAAAAATGGCGTATTCTATGATTCAAAGCTATGGAATGGATCCCATTGTCGGTCCTCTCAGTTTCCCCACTCATGAAGAGATGAAATCGGAATCGGCTTTAATCGGGAAAAAGCCATTCAGTAAACAATTGGGAAACACTATAGACATGAGGGCCCGACTTCTTGTGGCCAATGCCTATCAAAAGACAGAACTTCTTCTGAAAAATAATTTGGAAAAACTTAAATTATTGTCAGAAACTCTTCTCCACAGAGAAGTCCTCAACTATTCAGACATTGAGTCAATCATAGGTCCGCCCCCTCACGGAAAGAAGAAATTGATTGAATCATTAGATTTAGGGCCAAATCCCGGAGCGGTTGAACAACAGAGCGGTCCGAATGATAAAGAGGTGAATGAAAGTAATCCGAATCAAAATAAATCAAATGAATAAAAAATGTTTGAAAATAAAGATTCGATTAATTAAAACATTATTTTCTAAAATTTTAATTTCTATGAAATCCTTCACTAATTCCGTTTCAATTGATATTAATTTTAACTAAAGATTGTTAAGTATTACTTGATTTTACAAAATGGGATACATTGAGTGGGACCTATTGCACCTTGGTCAATGCAATGACAATGTCAATTAAATCTGTTAATCGATTAAAAATCATTTTCAACTAAAATTAGAGACAGACCTCTCTTATAATTAATTGTTTGCGACATTCACATAGTTTTGTAGCTTTTCTTTATATGAATGCAATCAATAGATTAATTGAAATGATTTAAATAAACCGTAAAATGATTTCACGCAATAAAAAGCAATCACTGAAAACAATCATATATTTTGTGGTAAGGAATTAATTTAAACAATTATTAGGAAATTCTTTTATCAAAGGGATGCCAACCGTTAGAGATAATAAAATCCTATAATAAATTCATAATTAAATAATTTTATATTCAATACTAATTGCGAGAATAGGATTCAAGTATTAGAAGTGAGACAGCATTTCAAGTGTTATATAAATATCAACGAAAATTGTTTTAAACTTTTTTCTCATTCATTAGAAATTAATCGTCTATTCAATAGTTTTCTCTAAAATTTGATTTTTTTAATTGAATTAAAACAATCATTTGATTCAATCAAATATTCATTTTTATCTTTGTTTCGGTTCACAACTGATTAATATTTATTGAGTTGTTTATCACTTAAAGTTTAATCGAGTAAAGTTTTAAACTTCAAGTAAAGACCTATAAAAGGGTTGATTGAATAGAGAAGATGCCAACCGATGCCGTTTGGGTCTTCATAACTGTACCTAGGAAAGACTACGAAAAACAACTGAAGACATTGAAGCGTCAAAACCTCAAAAACAATTTGAATATTTCGGGTGAGTCTCAGATTCTTCACCAAAAATATTATTATTTTCATCACTACTTCTCTTTCCGTCTAATTAATAGAATAATTATAATAAGATATCAATTAATTAATCATATTTTTCAATGAATAGGAAATTGTATAAAATTTAGGAAAAATAGCTTAACCCTGTCACAAAATGACCATGTGCTAATTTCATATTTTAATTACTAAAATACATTTTTCATTTAAGATGACAAAACAAATTCTTTGAAACGAGAAAATGATTCGGAAATATATTTGGAAAATGTAATGAATTTCTTTGATTTATATGAATTTGTTATTAAAAATTAGAAAATAATTTTTGAAATCAGATATTATCGGATACTTTGGAAGAATTACAAATAGAAGATGTAGTTTGGGTGCCGACACGAAATGGCAATTATTTCCAAGTTTACTTTCCGTGTGAACTCTATGAAAATGATTCGGTACTGAATTTCTTGAAGTCCAAAGGAATTGGAGTAAAGTCCGAGACATCGATCGGTTACATACCTTTCAATCTTTTCTTTTATGAAGAGCTCAGTGATAGTGAAGGGGAAGACAACAGTGAATATAATTTTGACGGCTATTCGTGAGTTCTATCAAATCAATACATATTTTGCAAATAACTTTGTGTTCGTTTAGACTTCCAGGAGATCCAAACCATAAGAAATTTGATTTAAATAAAAATAAAACCGTAAATACTTTCAAAGAAGTGACGCAAAACTTCTTGAAATCAGTTACTTCTCGACTGACTGTCGCTCAAGTGGTCGAAGGAGTGAAGACTGGCTCTGAAGTGACGTTTGATTACTGCGTGTATACACTTATGGCCGGATTTATCGCAGCCTTCGGTCTAATAAACAACGACGCCGTCAATATCGCGGCCTCAATGATGATCGAACCCATTATGGTATTCCTCCCAAACATTTAAACACAATTCAATTAATTCAATTGAAATATTAGGGGACAGTAATGGCAATGACTTTTGGTTTAGTAATAGAAGACCGAAAACTATTTATGTTAGGCGTCAAAAGTAATATGATTTCGTTAATCATTTGTTTGGTCAGTGGTTTCTGTATGGGTTTAATTATGTTCATATGGATGACCGAATGGAACCCTCCCCCCAATGGTATACATTTTAAATAAAAACTTTAAAAATATGGATTTCCCTTTTAATCAGGTATTTGGCCGACAAATGAGATGCAAGTCAGAGGTACTTATAGGGGACTCATCTATGGTGTTATGATAGCTCTTCCCTGTGGAGGAGCCATTGCCGTTACATTACTCAATGAAAATCACGCGGCTTTGGTCGGGGTAGCCGTGGCCTCTACTTTCCTGCCTCCTTTCATTAATACTGGTCTACTTTGGGCGCTCTCAGTCCACCTTCAGATTAAAGGCTTGAAGCAAATACCGGTTCCGTATAATATAAGTGGTCACGTGACTAACATTCGACCCGCTTGGGCACCACAGGGCGGTTACTCTCCTGTTTATTCTTATGATATGAGAATTGAAAACGCATTACTCGGATGTGTGAGTATGGCTTTGACTGCACTAAACATCGTCTGTATGTTAGTCGTCGCTTACATCACTTTGAAGGTATTCCCATTGAATTCAACTCTTTTCATAAGTTTCTATCAAATGAATCAATAGATCAAAGAAGTGGTCCCATTAGAGAAGTTAGCGCCAGGCACTCATCGATTCTTCAAACATGATATCAAAGTAAGAATATCTTTGAACTGTATTTAAGTAATATCTGTCTGAATGGCTAACAGATCGCTCGGCAATACAATAGGAAGTCAATGGCCATCGGAAAAGCCGATGAACCCTTAGGACAACAGATTCTTAAGGAATGGGCGGTTAGTTTCCCTTTATATCTAGTAAACTCTTCTATGATTTATTGTTTATTAAATTAAAGGAAATCTCTGGAATCGATAAAAATCAACTTTTAGATGACAGGCCCGAAGCACGGGTCACTCAATTACAGACTTTATCTGATATAGTGAGTAGTCTTTGATTTTTCAGACATTTTAAATTAAATTTGATTTAAGGCTCAGGATGTGGAGTCGGATGAGACATATCAACGGGTTATGAAACACGCGATGGGAAAACCTCATTATGTGAGCAATTATTCACAATTTTGATTGATTGCAATCAATTAGTTATTTTCTTTAAGAACTCTGGTCTGACGCGAAGACTTACTCAACCCGTCCTCTTTGGAAATGAGCTCAAAAGTGAAGATCAAATCGAGTCACCCGTTTGGAGCGTTGAAAAAGACTCGTCGCGGTCTGTAAGTGGTCGGCGATATTCTGTTCGTCCCGTCGATAAACTTGGAGATATGGATGAGTCGAATAACAATTCCCCAAATTCTACGATTGGAGTCAACTCCGGTCCGGGTCTTAAACCAAGTGAATTATTGGCTGCGAGAGGGCGGAGAAGAAGCAGTCATTTCCTTAAAAAGACTTTAAAAAATTCGAGTCATTCTCCGTATAGTATTTGGCCGTCGAGTAGTCAGTCCCGAGCGGACAGGTCTCAGTCAGTGGCAAACATACTGCGAGTCCGACGTAGAACTCTATTCGCACCAAATCTGGAATCACATATTGAATCGACGGGTTTCTAATTGTCATAAAAAGTTGTCTTTTATTTATTCCGTACACATTTGATGAGTTAGTTTAATAAAAGACCTTGCTCATTTTTGGCATCAACATGATTTGATCGAATAATTTTATACAAATTCAAGTTTTAATACAAATTTATTAAAAATTAGTTTTCATAAGATCAGACCTGGCCAAGGGGGGGGAATAGCCCTTCCCCCCCTGACGGAAAAAATTCTGAAAATTCCCCCCCCTGAGATCGAGGCAAAAAAATGACAAAATGGCGCCAAGCGCGGCGGCCATTTTTTCCGCCATTTTTCAGTAATTTGGCCGAAAAAACTTGATTTAAACCAAATTTAGGACAATTTAAGCATAATTTAGTCGAAAAACATCGAATTTAGACCGAAAATAGCTCGAAA